>CM038220.1:76349358-76544475 GCA_021442155.1 Cymbidium sinense
TCCCCGAAGAAGATCGCGACCACCGCCTGACGGCCGCCAACCACCACCGCTTTCGCCACCGACCTCGCCATCGCGCCAATCACCTAATCGCTCTGCATTTCGCCGTAAGTTGTTCCCTATATTTCTAAATTGTTCCCTTTTTCCACCAAGTTCCTACACGCAGCCACCATCACTGCCGCCACCAAAGAACTATTACAACCGACACATAGCGTTGTTCCTTTCTTGTATACCATCTTGTAATCCCTATCGGAAGATTCTCAGACTTCGAGGCATATACATAGTGGAACATTTTGTCGGGCCAGCCCCGTGGTTTTTTTCCTCTTTCGAGGTTTTCCACGTTAAAATTTCTGAGTTCTATCGCCATTCTTTAAATACTGTGTGTGCTACTAATCAACAAAGCTATATGTAAACTTTCACTCTACCGCTATCGGTCTTCAAGACGCACGCTTACGCCGTGTGGAAGAGACTCCTCAATCATACTTTTATAACAACATCATGACCAATAGCGCATCTTCAGAACCTGAGCTCTCGCCTAACTCCGCCACTCTAAAACCAATCCTTGAATCGTGGACGCCAAGCTTCCGCCTCCACTTCCCCTAATGGCATGACCTCGCTGGCGAAGGCACGACAGAATCTTTAGAAGAACGATGCCGAATGGAAGAGTCTCAAAATGAGATGATCCGACTTTACGAGGAAGACAAACAACCTCCATCACGCAAACACACACCGCCCCAAGATCGATTATTACCTGCAGAGGACAATATGTCGCTTCTTAGACGAAGTTCCACCATCTCCAAACCGTGTCAACTTCGACACCGCCGCCACCCATCCATCACGTGCACAACCACCGCCAATCCGCCGATATATTGCAGTGGCGATTCTCACCTCGTTGACTACTCGCCATGTTATACATGCAATTACAACGCGAGAAAGAACTCCATCACAAAGACGGAATCATATCTTCTCTCACCGCAGCTATCGAGTCTTCCCCTCGTCAAGTTATTCTTCGACATCCCATCCCCGTAGGTTTAAGCTTCCAAGCATTGACCCTTATGATGGAGTTAAATTCTTATGAACACATCGACCATTACAGGACCATCATGCATATCCAGCAAGCTCCTGACATGTTGCTTTGTCAGGTCTTCCCTATTACTCTCAAGGGACAAGCCCGCACTTGGTTCTACTCTTCCACGGGATCTATACATACCTTTGATGAACTCGCCAAAATCTTTGTGGAACAATTCATTGCAAATCGAAGGATCATTAAAGATTCCTCTCATCTCTCCGGCATTCGTCAAAATGAGGGCGAATCCCTTAAGGAATACTTCCAGGTTCTCCTTAGAAGCTCGCCAAATACCCGAGTGTAGACAACTATTAAGAGGAGTTTTCTTGAGGACTCGCCTGTGGCCTTTTACTCATCCACTAATGGAGACACGGTCCACTCATATGCGACGTTCATCGTGGAAGCACAAATCTCTGCCGATGAGGCTACATCGCCATCGCAAACAATTTGAGCAATCCACGTGAAAACGTAAAAGCACCCCAGAAATGCGTCCAACACTCCTATCAAAAGAAGCAAAGCATGCGATCTCCTCCACGCACCCCCATATCAACGAGTGAACCACTTGAAAAGAAATACACGCCAACACATCTCGTGTTAATCTCCTAATGGCCATTCGAGAGGAAGAAAATATCAAGTGGCCGCATCCATCAAAACCAAATTCGTGAAATCGTGAGCAATATTGTCACTTCCATCAAGTCGCGACATACTCGAGGCATGCAGACAACTCAAAGAAGAAATTGAAAGGCTCATTCAGCAAGGATATCTACGTCGATTTGTGAAGAATCAATCGACACAAACAAACATGCCGTCAACTGGGGGGCAACAAGGACAATCATCACAGAAATAACAAAACAATCATCAAACAGTTGGAGAGATTGAAACAATTGCAGGAGGACCAATACTATCTCATCAAGTTCTCGTTGCTATCTCTGAAGAGCCAGAGTTAAAGAGGTCTGCATCATCATTCCATCACTTTTACCGACTCATTGTTATCGCGACGATTCGCGGACGGGCTTCGAGAGAACCCCGAGTATGAGGAATTACCTCATCACTGCATCAACCTCTTCAACGGAAGAGCGTGAGATCTTCCTGGCTGGATGGAAAGACCAACCTTGAACATCCTATCTTCAATTGTATATTTGCCAATATGACGTAACTCATATTGCAAGCTTCCTACGTCAGGAATATTAAGAGTTGCTAAGATATCATTCTCCCATATCGAATGGATCTGAAGATCATTCAATCCCCCCATCTCTCGTGAAGTCCCCACTCATTCTTCACAAAAAAGAACAATTTTTCTAGATGGATCCCGCGTAAAATTCTATCCAATTCTTTATAGTCCGATAAGAAACACGCCCCTCGAAAGCATCACATGTGAATCTACACATTCGCACAAGTATTCGATGTTCAAAGTAACACCACGCTTCAAGAAGGTGGTCAAACCAACGATGACCATTAAAGCTCAAACGAGAATCACAATAAAGCTACGCACGCTTTTGAAGATCTCAATCAACTCGGAGCCAAAGGGAATCGCAGCCCGCACTAAGAGTCATCTCGTAAATAGTAAAGTACCTGAGGTGAACTCGATCGACTTTTTTGGCAACAATAGCTACCACCATTTGGGAAGAAAAATTTTCTCATGGAACACCATTAAGCTATCTAATGTGAGGATGATGGATCCATAGTCGCCACACTATGAGTTTTCTCCTGGCCATCACCCTGTAAGAATACATAATGAATAAAGGGGAGAAATAATAATAATAATAATAAAATAAAAAATAAAATCAAAGAATTTTGTGAAACAGCTCACTCACCTCAATATGCGGGCGCATCTTCTTATTTTGACCCTCTCGCCGCGTGCATACTTTGGGATAAAATTCTTCTCCTACGAACTGACGAAAGAAACACATACATATGAAGGGGAGGGGAAAGAAAAGAAGGGATACATATAGAGAGAGAAAGAGAGAAGCTATCCCCTCTAATAAGGCTATTACCAAACTTTCGAGGCGGACGATGGCTCCTAACGTGCTCACATCTTGGCGCTTTCAACCGGCCGACCCATCCAAGTTGAAAGAAAGCTAATTTTCTACACTAAAACGTAGAACCGCTGAAGCTTTGATCGCCTCTAATCGGACGGTCCGACGAGGTCGGTTGATACCTCTTTCGAGGAAAACCGAACAACGCGATACCGTGGACCTTGATCGCTTCCTAAGACGGTCCGACGAGGTCGAACCGAACCACGACGATACCGGCCTTGATCGCCTTAACCCGGACGGTCCGACGAGGCGAAACCGGAACCACGACGATACCGTGGGCCTTGATCGCTTCTTAACCGGACAACCGACGAGGCAGAACCGAACTACGACGATAGCGGCCTTGACGCTTCCAAATAATCCTAACTCAAGAAGAAGAGGAAATAAGAAAATGTACATTTCCTCTTACCCTGGGGTTTTATAGCCCATGGGGTAAAAGGTAAAATGCCCCCAAAACCCGTCAAACCCAAGAAAAGTCGAAGAACTCCGGTCAGGGCTGGCTAGCCATGCGCCATACAAGACGCACAGCGCTGCCAAGACGCCACAAGACACCTTGCCCCGCTTTTGTCTGCTTCGGACGCTGCCGCCTCCGCTGGTTCAGTCGACATTCATG
This sequence comes from Cymbidium sinense, assembly GCA_021442155.1. NCBI lineage: Eukaryota > Viridiplantae > Streptophyta > Magnoliopsida > Asparagales > Orchidaceae > Cymbidium > Cymbidium sinense. Next base: position 76,353,068 of record CM038220.1, read on the forward strand.
CTGAATCGCCATGACGGGTTCATACGTGGCTGACGCGCTGAATCGCCATTACGAACCGGACCCGCGAAGGTTCAGCGGCTGGTTCATGGCGTGGTTCGCCATGCGGGTCCGCTGGCGCGCAACCGCCCGCCACGTGATGCGACGCGGTTCACGCATGGCGCTGGCTGAATCCGCTGCCGCGCTTCGACCGGGCTGCGCTCTCAGCGCTATCGCAGCCTCTCATTATACTGACCGCCTGCCTCGCGTCTGCGAGAACCGCCGAATTGACCAGATCCGCTGCTCGCGCTTCACTGACCACGAAGGCGCGGCAGCCTCTGTGGCAGGTATACAGACGCCTGAAGCGGCGCGCAAAGGCCTGCGCGCTAACCGCCAACCTCGTCGCACCGGATCAATCCAGAACTCAAAATATCGCAACCACACGCATCATGCTAGCTTGTACTCTATCGCCTACAATTATAATATTGTGTTATGAAGACTGTTTCAAAATGCACATGATCTCAAATTTTATCAAGATTTGCTATTTTCAAGATTTGACATATATTTTTCGCCGAGATAATGTCACCCAAAATAGGACAACTGATACATCCTCGTAAAATTAATCGATCAAGACGAATCTCAAGGCATTTTCAAAATGCTTCGATCTAATCACCGACAAAGAACTTACAAAACCGACTGCCTCGACGAGAAACATAGAACATCATATAGTCGATCCGAATCGACTCGAGATCGCTATCTAAAGCATGAAAATGATTCGATCCGCCAAATGGTCACCAAAATCGACATATTTATAGTCAAATCGAGCATCAGAGCAATCTAACAATCCTAAGATCTCACAATTCCGACCTCATTTGAGCATCCAAATGTTCAAATACATCAAATGATCAAAAGGAATCGCCCGTAACCGTCCATGGGGAGGAGTGGTTTGATTTTCCATATATTTACAAGATCGCCACTCTTCCAAATCTATAAATACCCCATACCTATATGAGAGGAGACTTTTTGAGCCCAAGTAAAGAAGGAGCCCAAGGGAGGAGAGCTCAAGATCAAGATCCTCCGAGCAAGATCGACCACCGCCTCGACGCCAACCACCACCGTCACCGCCACATCGACCCTCGCCATTGTCAATCACCTAATCGTTCCTGGCATTTCTGCCAGAAGTTGTTCCCTATATTTCTGCCAGAAATTGTTCCCTGCCTTTCCACCTGAAGTTCCTACACGCAGTCCACCATCACCGCCACCAACTATTACAACCGACGCACGTACCGTTGTTCCTTTCGTATACCATCTTGTAATCCCGCTATCGGAAGATTCTGACGAGGCATATACATAGTGGAACATTTTCGGGCCGCCCCGTTTTTTTTTTTTTTCCAGCTTAAAATTTCTGAGTTCTATCGCTTCATTCTTTAAATGCGGCTTGACTAATCAACAAAACTAAGACGTAAACTTTCACTCTACCGCTACTGGTCTTCCGGCACGCAACAACTTCTAAACTTGCTGATCTAAGCAAGATTTTTATAGCACTAAATTGGTTGGAGAATGGGTGTAGCCCTGGCGACAGAAACAATACAGCCACCCACTTGGGCCACTTCCACTTCGAAGTCTGAAATTCTTATTGCTGGTGACTTGTGCATTTCGATAGAAGTGGCCGTGCAATATGATGCTGTGCGAAAATACATCAATATTATTTAAAAATTATGTGCTGATCTTATTTGGAGAATCTATAACGAGATAATTGTGTTTTCAATTTAATCCGTAAAAATATGGTGGCTATTATAAATCTATGATATAACCTTTTTAGAATTAAAAAAACATAATATTCACTTCAATTTTTTAGATAATAATTTCTTAGCATTTTTATACCTCTACAATTGCATCAAACAGGCCCCGGTGATTTTGTTGCAACTAAGGGTGCATCGGAGGTAGTTTTTTGCTTTTTCTTTTTAAAATCATAAATAATGTACTACTAGTTTTTTGACTATTTTTTCAAAATTTTGTTTTGAAATTTGAAATCGAAAAATGTTAAAATACGAGAAAAAAATATTGTTTAGATTTTTTTTAAAATGAAATATTTATAACACTCATAATAGTTTTTAAAATACTTTTCTCCACATGAGAGCTTTTAAAAGCTACGATTTTCTCAAATAGATCCTAAGTTGTACTAATCTCAACATAAAAAGCTTTTATCAATGTAACTCATAAGCACATATTTATATATGTATATATTTTTTATTTATCTCAAATTATTATTATTATTATTATTATTATTATTATTATTATTATTATTATTATTATTAATACACAATAAAAACAACAAAATACAAACGCAGCGCATTAAAAGCCGTGAAGTAAACTTGTTTGTTTATTAATTTTGAAAAAAATCTGGAATATTCTGAGCTAAAAATTATGTATTCAAAACAAATTTAAAGATTTTAAAGATATCTTTTTTTACTGCATAAGAATTAAAAAAAAAGTTTTATGAATTAAAAAAGAAATAACAAAATATCCTAAAATCGATTTATATTTTTTAATTTTGTAAGTTTTACAAAATATCTTTTATGGAGATTTACATACATACCACACAATTCTGTATTTACATGTCTAACATTTAAAGTTAGATATTACTAGCTAATACTTTTCTACGCTTAAAAAGATTTCACTTTTAAAAGTGAATAAAGTTATTTTTGATGTAATATTGAAAGGATGTTATATATGTAAAAAATTGACGTTTAGGTGATAAATATGTAAATACATAAGAATTGTGTGATATGTATGTAAATCCCCTTTATTGTTAAAATTGTATTAAATAATTTTTTTAAATAAATAATTCTCTATCTTCCTGTTACATAACTACCCTAACCCAGTAATAACGCTTTCCACATATTATATCTATTTTTAAATCTAGTTCTAAACGAAAACAAATCAAATTATTCGTTTCCCATATGTGGTTATTATTGTATATTTGACAAAGATCTTACACAAGGGCCCACTTTAAATATGCTCCTTCTAATAGTTGGGAGAAGAATAAGGAATATCGGAGTAAATTTAAAATAAAATAAATTAAAATAAAGAGCAAAAAAATTATGAAGTCACACAATATCAAAAGAATTCATTATAAAAAAAAAATGAGTAGAATTATACAAATTAATCTCCACTTAAGGGGTTATATGAATCAATTCTATTTGATGTTTTTTGTTTTATTTTTATGTTATTTCTGAAAATATATTTATTTGAAATATTATATATATTTTTTATTTTTATTTTAAAGTAAATAATATTTAAAAAAAGCTCAACATTTTTTTTAGATATTTTGAATATGTTAAAAAATGATAATTACAATAAAATATAATTTATTTTTAAACAAAATGTAAACAAAATAAAATAAGAAGGCTACAAAAAATAAGAAATAACAATGATCTCAAACGACCCCCTAAATCTCTCTATCAATTTCATATTTCACTCGATTTTGGGCACAAACACCACTCTATTACACACAAGAGATAATGAAAAAATCACACTTAAAAATACCAAAAAAAAACTAAGGCTTGATGCTGACCGTTTTATTAATCTGCTCTTATATATTGGTTTTAGCATGGTGACACTACTGTTATAGCACCAAAGCTTGGCTCCTCAAAATTTTTTTTGTATAATCTCACAAATGTTGGCTCCAAAATGCTGACCTTCTACACCAAAATACTATCTTCTATCTCTGAAATAAAAACCTTCATTTTATGGCACCTAAGTGCTTTATATCAAAAAAACTTTTAAAAAATTGAGACTTGAATCAATAATATATTCTCATTTGATCAATACAATCAGCCTTAATTATAATTATTTACTTGCTCTATTAATTGAAGATTTTACTTTCTTTTATAAGACTTAAATTTATTTGAAATTAGAATTTTATTCTATTTTTCATTCTATAATTTCAACATATAAAAATATTTTTACATATTTCTTGGAAATGACTTTTTTTTAAAAAAAATTAATTAAACCTTAAAATCTTAAAACAATACATCCTAAAATTTATACATTATCCTAGAAATCATTAAGACTGACCTGAGATATTTTGGCTTCTTACATCTCAGCATGCATTCCTCGTGCCAATATTTTTTTTTCAATAATGTCAGTTCGTCAAAATCGACACCATTAACAGAGCCAAACCAGACATTAGTTTCAATCATATGATAGTATCCCATATCCCCACTTGCCCAAGAGCTAGAAGATTTCCCGCTTTTCTCCATCCCACCGTCTCCATGCCTCTCCCACTTCTTCTATAAAATGCCCGCCCCCTTAGATCCGAACGACCTAACAGTTCGATAATTCTCACAGCATGAGGAGACCAAAATCAGGTTCTCTTCTCCTCGCCAACTCCACACTCCTTACCGTCGTCCCAACACCCCCCAACCAGGCCTCCACCGCTGTCATCGAAGAGATCTCCGGACTCATAAAGTTCCACAGAAACGGCCACGTGGAGCGCCTTCCAGCTATGCCGGAAGTCCCGTCCACTTATTGAATCTGGCGTGGTCGCTGGCGATGTGACCATTAACCACTCAGGCGGACTCTGGGTCCGGATCTATGTGCCCTGACTCCCGGCTCAGTATCAGCTTCCCGTCCTCCTCTATTTCCACGGCGGCGGTTTCTGCGTCGGCTCCCCTGCCTGGCGCTGCTACCACAACTTCCTAGCCCGGCTGGCGGGCGCTGCCGCTTGCGTCGTCGTGTCTGCTAGCTACCGACTTGCCCCTGAACACCGTCTCCCCGCTGCATATGAGGACGGTGCCACTGCGCTTGCTTGGCTCCGGCAGCAGGCGGGTCGGGCCGAAGCAGACCCGGGCGGGTGGGGATGGCAGGCTAGGTGCGACTTCGGGAGGATGTTTGTGGCAGGTAAGCTTGCCATAAAAAACATGAGGATCGAAGGAGATCATATGGGGAGAAAATTTTGACACTCTTGTGAATTTTAAAATTCGTCAATAAATATAATATATAATTAATTAGTGAATTACATATTTTATTACAATTATTTTAAAATAAAATTATATTTTGAACATTATTGTAATTAAATTTTAGTTAATATATAATCAACAATAGAAAATTATTTTTCTGTCTAATTAAGACTTAAGAAAATCTTCAGTAAAATTTCGTACACCTAAATTCATTTATTCAATAATTAATAAAATTTTATTTATGCTCCATTTTACTTAATTTAATTGTTAAGCAAAGTGATCTAGATTTTAATAATTTTTTTCAGACTCATTGACTACTTAATTCAACGACAAACATTCAGAATTTACTTCATTATTTATGGATTTTACTTTTTAAATACTCTAAAATTTTGAATAGCACAAATTTTGAATTTTAAGTACGCTCAATAAGCCACAAGTGGATTTTACTTGCATATTCAAAACAAAACAAAACAAAAAAAAAGAAAAAAAAGAAAAAAACTCCGTTGCTTGTTGGGCATTTGAATTTGGGAAGATTTTCCGCAAATCAGGGCAAATTTTCGTGAAATGTCGGACCCATCTTTTAAATTTTTTATACAATTAATTAAATATTATTCATTCGGGATTATTATTATTACATCTTGTAAAAAAACCCAAGCAAGAAATAAAAAAATAACTTGTTTTTATTCACTCTACGCGTACATTCTTGGCAGGGGACAGCGCAGGCGCTGCCATAGCTTACAGCGCCGCCGCGCTCGACATGCGATCGCCAGCGCCCGTGCGCGGGTTGATTCTGGTGCAACCATTCTTCGGCGGAGAAGCGAGAACGACGTCGGAGAAAAATTTGGCGCAGTCGGCGAAGTCTGCACTGACTCTCGCGGCGGCTGATTGCTACTGGAGGCTGGCGCTGCCAGCCGGCAGCAACCGCGACAGCGTTTGGTGCAATCCGATCTGTGATGAGGGGATGAAGAAGATGGAAAGTTCAAAGATGCCACCAATGCTCCTCTGCGTGGCTGAGATGGATATACTTAGGGACAAGAACTTGGAGTTCTGCAGGGCGTTGAAAAGGGCGGGGAAGAGAGTTGAGCTTCAGATGTATGGAGGAGTGGGTCATGCCTTCCAGGTTCTGCAGAATTATAGCTTGTCTCAGGTCAGGACCAGTGAGCTGATTTCAGATGTCAAGGACTTTATAGTTAGTATTAGATGAAATTAACGTGAAGGTTTGGCGCTTTTTTATTTTATTTTATTGGTGATCATATAAGAATATACCTGGTAGCAAGAGCTGTAACTTGTAAGATTTTAGACCCTATATTAAGATGTGGAGCTTAATCTTTTGTGCTATAAAAAGCCATTACAGATTTACCCATATATCATATAATTTTAATGTATCTATATATTTAATATATAAATTTGAATATTTAAAAATATAATATTTAAATCTTTACTGTCATATAAAAATATCACTACCAATAAATTTATTTAAAATAATATTTATATACACATATATATATATATATATATATATATATATATATATATATATATATATATATATATATATATATATATATATTAAAAATTATGTAGGATCCAATAAATTTGAAATACTATTTTGAGAATTTCCTTATAGTTTTGATTATTCTAGTATTTTTTAAGTGATATTTATGTTCGATCTAAATGACTAGGCCCGTAAATATTCAGTAATCAACAATCAAAATTTTAATCAAAATCTACAGTCGTGATAATAAGACATAACCATTTAGTAAGTGGACATGCATGAAATCCTTGATATATTCTGTGCATTGATTATGTATTTTAGCCAAGTGGATATCAATTCTGTTTGTAATCTAAGTTTAGCAACTTTAATGATTTGAGCTAATTCTGATACCTTTGACGGCGCCTCCTACTTTCGTCGAAGCATGGACGCATCAAGGTTGGGGTATTGGAGAAACAAGCCCTCTTTTTTATGATCTTACATTAATTAAAATATTTATAAAAAATAAAAAAAAAAGATAAATAATAAAAATGTACAGGGTGATATGAACTGAAGAATTTGATCTTTGATTTATCTTATTTACATCTCACAAATCTCTATGCTATGTTTAGTTTGAAGGCAATATAATTGATGTGAAGTTAATTATACCTTTGATATAGAATAAGATTACGTCAGTATCTTCAACTGGGTGATAAGTGATGTCTTTATATACTGTTTGACATGTCAAGTAGCACAAACTCCCAGCTAAAATCTTGAGAAATATTGGATTAATTATTATTTTTGTCTTCGATGTTTTGTCTCTGTATTATATAGGAGTATTAATGGATCTGCTATTGTCTACTTTGAACTTCTTTTCTATCTCCATTGCATAACCTTTTATAAGATAAAAATTCCATCTTTCATTTGGTTATCTTCAACACTGAGGTAGTATGATATGAACCTAATATTAGTCATCTTTAACTCTGCAGTCATTGTTGGTTTAAACTTTTCAAATACGTTCAAATTACTTATAGTGAAGAATCAAGTCATTGACATGCAAATAAATAATCAAAATATTTATATCCTTATTCTTGTTGTAAATTGCATACTCATAAGAACATTTAATGAAGCTATTTCTTAAAAGTACTTATCTATTTAGATAATCCATGCCCTTAGAGCTTATTTTAACTTGTAGGGAGCCTTCTTTAGCTTTAGAATCTTATTTTCTTATCCTTTTACTTTATAATTAAGTGGTTGCTGAATATAACCATCTTCTTTTGGGATTTCATTTAAAAGATAGATTTTATAAAATGTATTCTTTACATATTTTGAGATGCCAAAGAAGTTATTAGACAAATAAATTTTAATTTAATAAATGGGATACTAGCTTATCATAATTGATGCCATCTATTTAACTATAGCCTTTTGTCACTAATCACATCTCGTATCCTTTGACTTTTTCTTTGGCATTCTTTTTTTTTTTTCATTTCACACCCTTCCCTACTAATGTACTCTTTTCATTTCATTTGATTTCTTCATGTACGTATAACACATTTTTTACTTTTTTACTTTGTATATCTCTTCTTGAAATATGATACTCATTCACTTGAATTTTTTGCTTGAAGTTATCGAAGATGTGTTTTGTTTGGTATTTGTAGTTAGGGTTAATGTTGGGATAATATCCTCCTTTATTTGCTTGCTCCTTCCTTGATTGTTTCACATCTTCTCCTTTAAGGTATGAAACCAAAATATTAACCTTCATCTTATGATTCTTACTCTCATTATCCTTCATGATTAAATATGCCATTGTATTGTGTGGGCTCCGAAAATTCGCTATCGACCTCTCAATAATTTTTTGATTGAATTCTAGAGAGTGTGATTTGAATGTTGATAAAATTTTCAGAAGGCAAATATAATAGTATATAAGACAATACCTAGAGATTTCGTCCTCATTTGGTGAGGACTTTAGATTTGTTTCTAGGTTTCCTATAGACGCAAGCCCCTATAGTTAATTACCCCTCCCAATAAGTGAGAGGGAACTTTCGATTAAGGATAGTCATTAGATTGCTTAATGCGTATAAGAAGGATGTGGGGTTTTAAATTTAAAATTATGAAAATTATCATTTCATTTAAACCAGGATGGTTGGGGAATGGTGACGCGATCTCGATCCCATTGGCCATCCCGCGGTCTCTAGTCTACTTAGTGGGAGAGGTAATTGACCCAACTAATGAAGGATCCTCATCGAACACACGTGTACGTCATTCAAGAAATCCTTATAGACTTGGGGTGGTGCTTGTCTAAGGAGATAGACTTGAGTCTACCTTAGCTGATAGAGGGCTGTTTTCTCTATCAAGTATACCTTATGATTTATAACTCAAAGGGCGAGAGGAGAGTAATTGACTACAATCGCGATCATAATATAATAGACCAACAAACCACCGATCGGAGGACTCGTAATCGCTTCACCTATGGAGGCCAAGTCACGCAAATGAGGACATGGGCCATGTTCTTAGTGAGATTGATTGAGAGTGAACATAGCAGAACACTTGATCTGACATTGGCTCCTTTATGAGCAAGAGTTTTCTTAATTTGTCACCCCGATAAATAATTGCGGAAGGTGGATAGATTGAGTTTGCTTTAAGCTTTTTAATGATTGAGTTTCATTTAAATAGTTTTTAGATTAAGACTCAATTTGAGTTAATTTGATTTGAAAAATTGATTAATTTGAATGTATTTAAGAGCTTTAGATCACAACTCTATTTAATAGGATTAGATTACTAGTACGTAATTAGTTTTTCAGATATTTCACTGATTTGAAACTCTTATTATAGGTTTTAGGTTTTCTTAACCCAGATTCAATCCTAAGACTAAACCGGAAAGGAACTCATGCAGCATCCTCAGACACTTCAATTTAAGCATTCAAAGACATATGGGCCCATGCGTGTGTATAATCATTTTAGGTAATTTTATGTTTGAATTATGAGATTGATTTCAAATTTTTTTATTTAATTCCAACTTTAGCATGCGCAACCTTTTTAGACATTAAAATTCACACTTGAAATCTATATGTCCGAGCACATGCATGTGTTTATAGCTTAGATAATTTCATTTAATTAGTGATTTAGATTTTAAAATTATAATTAGAATGAAATTCCTTAATTTTTGTATTGATGGAAAGCTCCATGATTTTTGTAGATTTTAGTTTAGTATCACTTTCTGTTTGCTTGTACAAAGGGTTGCAGATTCGATGGCGAAGAATATGTTTTGAAGCTATAGGTTCAAAGGATAATTTAATTTATTATTTTAAGAAGAAGATTTACTCCACGAAGTAATTCTCATTTTCCCCATCATTTTATTCGAACTCTCATACATTCATTTTCGCCCCTCTTTTTCTTTTGAAAGAAACTCACTCATTACCTCTTCTAATTTCTATAAATAAGGCCAAGAGGGAGTCTCCTATTCTATTTCATTTGTTTGAAGGGTTGGAGTTAGGACATTTGAAAGGGAGGAAACTTTAGGCTTTCAACTCCATATAAATTTTGTGCGTTTTCATTCTTTTATTTTGTTTTACTTTTATACTTGTCGTATGTCATTTTACTTTTCCCCATTTTTTATTTGATCTAGCTTAAAATTAGCAGTTTTCCTACTTAGTTTCTTAAGTCACCCCATTTCATCCCATTTTAAGTCAAGATTTGATTTTGCGACCTCGATCATCCCCTGGTGGTCGATCGAGATATTTTACTGAGAAGCCCTCTTGAGAAAGTGGTGTTTTATTACGAACCAATTTATCTCGTCTCTTGAGCATGACAAGGCCTTCAGATTTGAAAGAAGACATACAATGCAATATATATATTCATCTCCCCCTTTTTTTTTTCTAAGTCTACAAATTAGATAAAATTTTGATAATATTGCCTGTGAGACATTTAACGAGTGTTGGCTTACTCGACACCCTCTTGACGAAGGTGTCTGACACCATACTATTTTTCATCTCTCACGCTCTCTGAGACAAGCTCAAATCAGATGAACATATATATATATATATATATATATATATATATATATTCACATTCAGGATCTCAATATTTTAACTCATTTTTCGCTCAATGCCTAGAAAGAGGTATGCAATTGAGAATGTAATGAAAGAGTGTGGCCGAAAACCGAAAGAAGCCTTTAATGATGTTCTTCCAGATAAGTAAAATGGAAATAGAGCGCGATGAAAAGAAAGAAGAATTGCCTTCGACGATGTTCGATGCTAAAAAAATTGGATGGTTATCTGAACACGCCAAAAAAAGAAATTCAGATCTGGGATGTTCCGGTTTATATGAAGTGATAAGGAAAAAAAAAGCACGACGCTGAAATCGAAAGAAGAATTGATGAGTTCTTCAATGGCGAAGAGAAAAGGACGGTTATGGTTATGGGAAGGAGGCTGGCTGTGGGGAAAGAGATGGGAAGGTCAGTGGCTGGAAGCAGGCTGGCGGGCTGGACGGGTTCGGAACGGAATCAGAGGCGTGGGCTGGACGGTTTGAAGGCGGGCTCAGCGGGCTGCAGTTTCGGAAGGCGGGCTGGTGGAGCGGGTCGGGTCGGCGACATGGTTTTACAGCAGCAGGAGGCGCTGGATCGCAGCAGCAAGCTGCGGTTTCGGAAGATGGGCTGGTAAGCGGGTCGGGTCTGACGCGAAGGCGCGAAGGAGCAGGTTGGGCCGGCGGGACGGCGGGTGCAGCACGGGCTGGCGGGCCATGCGGAGTGCGCAGATGCGAGTTGCGGGCTGGTGAGAGCGGATGTGGGCTACAGGATGCGCTTGTGGTGGAGGCGGGCCCTTGGGAAGGCTGCGGGCTTGCGCTTGCGGCGGAGGCGGGCTCGTGAGACCGAAAATTGAGAGACGACAGAGAAAAAAATTACCTTATAGAGCATTTTTCACAAGAGAAGGAATGCAAGGAAGGGCAGAACGTGGGAATGTGTGTGAAGCGAAATCACTCCTTTTTTATTTTTATTCTTTTTTTGCGGTTGATGAGAAAACTGAAAATAGAGAGGAATGATTGAGCATGGGGAATAATTTAGAATTTTAATAAATTTCAAATTGATTTAAATAGTTTTAATTTGAATTTTAAGCAGGTAAATTCACATAGTCAATATATATATCAATTTAAGGATTTTCAATGACGAAGATTCTGTTTGATCATAGTTTACCAAATCGAGCCAAAGTTCATTTCAAATAAAAACGTGCCGCTTTCAACCGCCGATTTCGATTGTAAAATGAGTAATATTACTTGATAGATTTGAGTAACGACGATCAATTTCGATTTAACAAAGGTTGTTTGATCCTCATGCTTTAACAGATGTACAAACACGCCGACGAGAGCGCCGATCAATGATCATCAAGTCACGAAATATTTATATTCGACCAATTTTGACATTCAACGCGATGGAGAAGTCCATTCATCGATCGAAGGTCATTTGAGTTGAGTGATATCTCGCATTTCACCGACATGCAATATTTCATATCATTACATTTGCACATACTCTTCTGAATTGAGCGCTAACAGCCTCATTTGATAGATTTTGACGTTTTAAAGCTAACATCATAATCAATTTCATGAATGGAGGTCGTTGATCTACGCGCTCTCCGACTGAGATATGCATATATTAACACTGAGATGGTTGATCATAAGTTGTGCAATATTTATATTTTGACCAATTTTGATGTTCAACGCAATGGTGATGTCCGTCATCAATCAAGGACATTTGAGTTAATTAGACTTAGGTGCCTCGATTGATATTATCATTTCAAATCATTCGACACTTGCACAGACTCGTCTGAATTGAGCACAAATGCTCTCATTTGATAGTTTTTGTTATTTTGAGTCTAAATACATGATTAATCAACGAGGTCATTGGATATCGTCGTAGCTTCACTTACGCATGCATACACTTGATAGCTCAACGCAATCAATTGCTCGTTAGATTTTACTATTTATATCTTGATCAATTTTGACATTAACGGACGTGCCGTCATTGATCAAAGATCATTTTGATCATTTTGGTGACATCTAGTGCATTTTGAGCCCCGATTGTGCCGAGTCATTTGATTTGTAGTTTGACTTGACTTATGGATCACATATGGAGGTCAACAAATGCTCCCCAAAAAATATGATTCGCGCATGGAGCGAGTCACGTTTGTTAAAAATTAGTTGACCATTTAGGCTGACCACAAAACTTGGATCATTTCAGCTTCGATTGCAATAGCTTACTGAGCTTTTGATATGATTTTCCATTAGTATGCTGCCTTATTCAAGACTTGCTAAATAACGGGGATTGACCAATTTGTTAGAATTGACTTGTCGGATAGATAAGAGTTCTTACACCATCTACTATCTGCTTCAATAGCTTTGTTAAAGATCTCTTTCTTTTATGTCATTATAGATTTGAGTTTCCTCCAACCTTAGCTTCGTGCTTGGTTGGATTTGATGGAGGAATTAGTATGCTTGTTTTGATAAAGGACTTCGCTAGGGAATTGATTCATTCGTGCTTGGTCGGATTTGAAATTCCTTCATCCTAGCTTTGAGCTTGACTTTGATGAAGGATTGACCTAATTTATCCATATTGACTTGTCAGGAAGTGTATGTATGCCATGAACTCGTGTTTCCGCTTTGACAGAGATTTGTTGGAGGATACATAGATGATGCACCTTCCATTATAGGGTCAATGTTGAGTTATTAGTCAAGCAACGTACTTTAAATGATCAATAACCACGAAATTCTTTTAATTCAGCCATCAACTTTATTTGAACTATGAAATTGCTTCCTCGGTCTTGTGCTTTTTTGCTTTGATGGACTTGATGAGGAGATAGACTTTGATCTGTGCTTTGAGCTTGATCAGATCATTTGAAAATAGATTGAAATATCATCTTGCAGGTAATATGAAGATTGATTTGAGGCATCCCTGAATTAAGCATTTCCTCAGATTGCCTTGATCTATCGATCAAGTAGAAATATCTCTTAGATCCTAGTTGCTTGTAATCACTAAGCTGGATCTGATTTGAGATTGAACAACTATCATCATTGGACTGACGAGCAAGAGCTCTTTCACTGTTGTCTTTTCTTAAGGCTTGTTGAGAGGAGAGCATCAGCAACTCAACCATATTTGGGCTTATTGAGTTTGACCTTTAGAACTTACTGAAGTCTTCAACTTGGTGTTGGTGGTTTTGTCATCGACCGAGAACGGGGCTCTTTCACCGCGCCTTTTCTTACACTTATTGAGTGAGGAGAGCGCAAAGAACGCCATTTGTGGGCTTATTGAGTTCGACCTTTAGAACCCATCCGTGTCTTGTGATGTAGAGGTTGATGTTTCTTCCAACTTATTGATTGAAGCTTCAAATTGAGTTCTTGACTTGATCTAATTTGACAAATCGGAGATAAATTTCTTGACATTTAGGGTTGTCTTTTCATGCATAAATAGATTATTTTTATTTCTGCAAGGACATGTAACTTAACAATGATAATTATAGATATATTCAGGGATTTTGGCATAACGCTCGATGTCAACCTGAATCAGAATATATTTAAGGATCTCATCTTACGGTATGATGTCAACTCAAATAAACTTAATATAAACTAAAAAAATGCCCCCTGTCTTACAGGAGAAATTCTAAAGTATATTTAGGAGAATTTTCAAGATAAAAATATACAAATACATCAATATTTGAATTGATGTACTCTAAAAGAGATTTTAACATACAACATTGATTTCATCTGTATATAAATTCTAAAAATGCCCCCTGTGTAACAGGGGAATTTTCACAAAAAAGTTTTTCATATGGAGTATGTTTATTTAGAGATCTCGACATGAAGCACGATATCAACCTAAATAGATATACTAAAAAAATGCCCCCTGTCTTGCATGATTTCTATTGTACCTCGAGAATGTGGTCATCAAGTATAGTATTTTTCAAGTATCGACCATTAATTAGCGGCATTGGTCTTTCACCCTTTAAGTTGATGAGTTGGTATAACCCCTCCTTGGTACTACTTTTCAATGATAAAAGGGCCTTCCCAGTTAGGCTTGAATTTGTCACCAAATTTTTTATTGAGGATAATTGTTCTTCTCAGCACCAGGACCAATTCTCCTTTTTAGAATGTTCAAGGCCGCACTGCATAGTCAAAAGCCCTAGACATCTTTTCTCGATAGATTTCCAGATTTTGATGAGCTTGCAGTCTAACTTCATCAAGCATGTCGAGTTCCTCCATTCTCGGATGGGCATTTTGATCTTCGATCAGATTGATGGATACTCAAAGTGAAGGCACTTTGAAGCGTAAAGAACTACTTCCAAATACCAATGAATAGGAGTGGCTTTTGGCGCCTTTAGGTAGTACATATAGAGCCTTTATTAGCTTGGTATGCTATTCTCTTTATTTTTAGCAAGAATCTTCTTGAGCTTTGACCAATGTCTTGTTGAAAGCCTCTACAAACCATTTGCTCTTGGATTATATATTAAAGAGTATCGCCAATCAATTTTGTATCGATCAATGAATCTATAAATCTTTACACTTTGAAAGCGCCATTATCAAAATTATTCGTGGCACTCCAAATCTATAGACCACATTATGCATGAAGAAGTTGATCACTCGAGTAACTTTTTAAATGGGGTACCCCACTTAGTAAAAATAATCGCCGTTGCTAGATGAAGCGATATCCAACCGAATGACTGGATCAATTGGTCCAATCTATGCAACATTTGAATGGCCGTGATGCTATTGGGTGTAATGGATTTGGAGGTTGATGGATGAGATTCTCATGTACTTGACACTCATGACACTTCTTAACATGATTAATGCAGTATCTCACTATAGATGGCCAATAATAACCCATCCTTTTGATCTTTACTGCCATCTTGGGACCTGATTAATGTGCACCACAAAATCCTTCATGAACTTCAACCATCACTTTGCTAGCTTCATCTACACCTAGGAATCACAACCACATTTGCTCAAACGATCTACGATATAAAGTGTTGTTGACGAAAGCATAGCGTAACATTCTCTTTTCGATTTGAGCTGCGAGTGATTTATTACTTAGCAATTTTTCTTCTTTGAAGTAGTCGATGAAGGGTTGCCTCCAATCACGCGTGACTCTTCTACAAAGACTTTACATTACTTTTTGAGGCAATGCCATTCTTAGCTCTTCTTGGTACAACTTCTTTTGATTTTGGGGAGTATGAGGGGCAACTTGAGTCGCATCCCCGATGGATTTGATAACCCTTTACTTGCAAAGATTTATAATTTATTGGCTCTAAGACTCAACGAGTAAATATGTCGACCATGACATAATTACCATTCATACTTGCCATTTTTTTAACTAGTTTTGCTAAGCAGTCGACTTTGCTATTCTCAGATCGAGAGACTTGAGTTAATGTGATATTTGGTATCTACTTCATAAGGTCAAGAACTCGCTTGTGATAGAAAGCTAACTCAAGCTTGTTAATTCTATAGATGTAAAGTCATGATTTATAATAAGCTGAGAATCGCCAAAAATATGCAAGTTCTGAATGCCTATGAAAATAGCTTCTTCAAGACCTACCACTAATACTTTATATTCATTTCATTATTAGTTCTTGGCTCGATCAATCCATATGATTATCTCATTATCCCTCCTTCTAGTGTTATGAAAATGATATCGATTCCTGTTCTTGCTCTTGGGAAATTTAAATATTGGACTTGTTTGATCGATGAGGCTCAATCAAAATATATTTCTCAAATTTGCAATTTTTCTCTCTCGTGAATGAGTATAATTTGCACATCAGGCAAATCGTCATTAAGAGAAGATTCCTCCAGGATGGGATGTGCAGCAAGAAAATCTATTAAGACTTGTCCCTTCACTACTTTCTACGGAACGTATGTGATATCAAATTGTAAAGTACACGCCCATCTTGCCAAGTGACTTTAACGCTTGTCATTAAGTTGACTGAGATCCTTGAGATGAGGTAATCTTGTGAGATAACATATAAATGAAGCTTTTGACTACAAAGATTAATGCTAAATGATTTCTATCAAAGAGTATCTCATTTCTGCTCTAATCACCTTCCGACTGATATAATAAAGAGCATTCTCTTTGCTTTCTTCATTGTGTTGTGCCAATAATGCTCCAAGGGACTCTTATAATGCAGCTGTGTATAGAATGAGGGGCTTCCCAGGAGTAGGTGCTGCAAGGATTGGTGAATTTAACAGGTAACTTTTAATGCTATTGAAGGCCTCCTAGCACTCCTTGTCCCACTTGAATGGAGCATCCTTCTTCATTAACCTTGCAAACGGTTGACAGCGTCCTGATAAGTTTGATATAAATTAACGAATGAATGCAAGCTATCTTTATAAAGAATGGAGCTGACGTAAACTCTTTAGTGGAGGCATCCCACACCTTGATTTTAGGATCGATTTTAATACCTCTGCGGACGCATACAGGCCATAAATTTTTCGGAGGATACCCCGAATGCACATTTTAGAGGATTCATCCTGAGATCATATTTTATGATTCTCTCCAATACAATTCTCAAGTTTTCAAAGTGGTTTTCACGATTTAAGCTTTTCACCACCAGTTCGTCAACATAACATTCCACTTTCTGGTGAATCAACTCATCAAAAATACGTGTCATGGTTCTTTGTATAGCTTGATTTTTCTGCCAAAGGGCATGACCGTAGTAATAGATGCCAATAGTGTTCAACGATGTATTTTTTTTCATTCTCAGTGCCATTTTGATTTGGTTGTATCCCGATGATCCCTCCATAAATGAGAACATGTCATTGGAAGTGTTGTCCACCAATAGTGATATTGGAAGTGAAAAGTCATCTTTTGGGCATGCCTTATTTAGGTCCCGAAAGTCAATGCAGAGATGAATTTGGCCGTTCTTCTTTCTAACTGGGACAATGTTAGCTATCCAATCCACATACTTCTCCTCCCGGATGAAACCTGCATCGATCAGTTTCTTAATTTCTGCAATTACCTATTCTTCAATCTCCAATCTTATTCGCCTATGAGCTTGCTTAACAGGCATTGCATCTGGTTTAATAGCTAGTTTGTGAACTGCTACATCAGGGGATAAGCCTAGCATTTCAGAATATGTCCAGGCAAAGCAATCCTTGAATTCAAAAAATAGCATTTTTAGCTCTTCAAATTTCTCATGAGGAAAAGAGCACTGACGAACATTGGACGGGGATCATTCTCAGCTCCTAGGTTGATTTCTTTAAGTTCATCCATAGTAGCTATTTTCCACCATCTTCGAGTTCTTTAGGTGTGGGTTTGGCTTCTACTTCTTCATCATTTTCAAGAAGAATTTCATGGGAATCACCTTCTTCATCACTAAGACTCTTGATATCGCCTTCTATATTATCTCTGCTATCTTGATGAGATTTGCGAATGAACCCCAGACCTTTAGTGGTAAACTTATCACTTTTCACGATGCTTGAGGACTTTGGCTCCACATCTTGTTAAATATTTGAATCCTATGTTTAGTAATTTCAATAGGAACTCCAAGCTTATGCATCATTCTTCACATCTTCTGTGGATAGTATATTGGTATTCTTGTTGGCACTATATCATCATAATTTTCATGTTGAGTGTCGTTCAAAATTTTGATAAACTCCGATTAGTAAAATAGAGTTCACGCCACTCTCACTCAACGGGCACATAGAATGTTATCAATTCTTCAATACTATGAACCTCCAGGGGACTGATTTCTTTGAAGCACTACTGAGGGATGAGTATAATTTTGAGTGAGTCATCTGAGTAACAATCTGAACTCTATTTCCATAAGTAGATTCAAAATCATAGTTTGAATCAGAATCACTTATTTCATACTTTACTTTTCTTGAGAGCTTATAAGTTCCATTAGGTTTGACAGGAATATCTTCTCCTTCTTTCGTGTCACTTCCCAAATGAGGAACTGATTTTCTTGATTTAGGTGCAAAATCAAGTACTTTAGGGAGCGTCAGCATTGCCTTCTTTCTTCCTTTTCTTGATTTAATTCTCTTCTTGATCTTCCTTTTCTTGGTCAGCTTCTTTGATTTATGAGTCCTGCATTTAGTAGACTGCTTCTCATGCTGTGATGAAGTAGTCTTATCAGAATTGCATTGAGAAGACCAAATATTTGGTTTAGGCATATCTCTTAAGTCCAATATAGGTTTAAGTAGTGATTTCCACTTAACACTAGGAACGTCTTTTAGCCGCTTTAGCATATTCAGGCTCTTTTTGGAGACTACTGCTTACCATTCTTCAGTTTGAATTGATTTCTCCTTCTATTTGTCTTTGCTAGATGTTACAGAAGAGGATATAATCATCATTGTAGACTCTCTTTTTGGGTTGACTAGAACACTATCGCATAGTGTAAATTCACCTCACCGATACTTCCTTTCTAGCCAATCTTTGAAGACATAACAATCTTTAATAGGATGACTGATCATCCGATGAAAGGGACAATAGTTTGGATTACTGACTTGATCAACTTCTTTATGCATTTTGATTTCTGGTACCTATAGACTAGCTTTGACTGCTTGCCAAAATAATTTATCCACATTGTCTCTTCTAAAAGAATATTCTTTGTTCATCTTTTCTTTAAGAGATGGCTGCATTCTCTCATCATCTCTTGTTAGTTATTTTGGATGCTCCCCACCACTTGGAAAAGTTTGAGGTTTGTCATTGCCTCCTAATATCAATTTTAGCTGTGGATTAGAATAGACAAGCTTCTTTCCCTTATCGTCATTGTACATTGGCTGCTTTCCTTTATCCACATTATATATCACCCGCTTTTCACCATTTGAGATGGCAATTTCATTTCTTCTTGAGTCTGAAGGTTTATTTCTCTTTGCTTTATAGATAGACGACTTAGGCAATTCAACTTTTCAAATTTAGCCACCCTATCGAGCAAGTCCTGGAATGTTGCAATCGATGCCATGCATAGAAATGATGTCATT
Organism: Cymbidium sinense; assembly: GCA_021442155.1. Lineage (NCBI taxonomy): Eukaryota > Viridiplantae > Streptophyta > Magnoliopsida > Asparagales > Orchidaceae > Cymbidium > Cymbidium sinense. The sequence goes on from CM038220.1 coordinate 76,372,436, forward strand.
TTATCATCCATATTGCCCATTAGCAATTGGATTGTATGTCTTCTTCCAATTATTGCTCACACTTCATACTTAGGTTGCGCCAATGACTTATGAATTTTATTACTGACTTAGCTTTCCTTCTCTTCAGCAAGGCAAGGTCAGTGAATGTGATTTTCTCAGTTTCATTGACAAACCTCTTCACGAATATAGTCTCTAATTCAACAAAAAGTTTTAATTGAATCATTTGACAATTCTGCATACCACTCGAAAGCGGCTGAGGTCAGGCTACTAACGAATTGATAGAAAAGTAGTGCATCATTCCCTCTTATGCTACCACAAGTAGCCTTAAATTGGGCTAGATGTTGCTTTGGATTACCAAAGTAATAAATTTCGTGACGAGTAACCTTCGGCGACACTTGATCATATTCAACCTGGGTAAGGGTGACCCTTACTCACTAGCTTTTCAACCTCTCTGAGGCTGTGACTACCTTTATCTTTTCATTGATTATTATTTCTAGCTGAGTAGTTATTACCGTTCCAAGTGTGCTAGCCAGATTTGAATTGTTGGCTGGAGAGGTAGTGAGTTAACTTCATTCCTCGCTTCATGCGTAGCATGTACTATAGGAGTTTGAGGTACCACAGTGGCTGCTGGTATAGAAGTTATATTGTTAGCTACTTATTGGTTAGTAGACAAAATAACTGATGCACTTAATGTGATAGTCTTCTACAACATCTCCATCATGATGTTCATTTGTACCATCATATCATTCATTTTGGTATCAAGCTATGCAATCTCCTTATCTTTGATCTCCATTTGACGCTGCATTTCTCTTTGCTCTCTAGCTAGCATCATTGTGTCAATCAGTATAGGCTCTTCTTCTTCTTCTATTTTTTTGTTGTCGTTTCCTTGCTCATTTTAGGGGAGAACACTGTCCTTCTCATTGTGCATTTGAGACAAATGTTGTTGGGGCAATACGATGATCCGATTATTATAAGCACTAGTTAATCATTTTATGGTTTAACCACAATTCACACCCATGATCTCTTTCTCATTCTAGTCTTCTTCTTCTTTATCTTCAACAAAGATCGAATATCCATTCTCTATTTTCTTCTGTGAAAACTATTCTTCATAAGCCAAATTAAGATTCCCGATTTGCTTCATGGCGGGAGTTCATCTATATCTCTAACCATATAGACAACTTCCACTTCCATAGATTCTTCTTTATTATTTTCTCCTTGCACACTAATTTTTGATTGATGTTTCCAGTGGATCTCTGGTTCAATGTGCGGAACAACCACTTCTTCTATAAAAGGACCACGATCAACATCAACCTTCTCTTGTAGGGGTGAAACTGATCGATGATGGGATCCCCCAGAGGATTCTCCAGGGCGTCAACCATCATATCTTTTATCAATGATATCCTTTCTTTTGGGTATCTACTTATGATGAGTTAATTTTGAGGTAGATTTTTGAGTATATGTATCATATTTCACACCTCTTCTATTACTCAAAGTTCATGAATTGATTTTGAATTTTGAGTTTAGTTTGATTGGTTTGAATTTATATTTTATTTATATATGTGAATATAAATGAGAATATAAATGAATTATGAGAAAATCTCATGAATTTGAATTGATTTGATCATGATTTTGGATAAGTCCTTAAAGGAAATTAATGGACTTAGGAAATTTTGGAGTTTGAAATTTCATTCATGGGTTTCAATCATGGATTTCAATCATATGGCATTGAGTTTGGAGAAAATCAAATAGGATTGATTTGGAACTTGACTTGAAGGAAGGTGAGGAGTGGTTCAAGCTAAGGTATGCAAGTTTTCCTAACACCCATAAGGCATGACATATTCCTAACTCTTCTAAGTCTCTGGCTAAGTTGAGTGTCCACCTAATCACTAGATTGGTCTTAAGACTAAGGAACTCTTAAAGCTAAGAGAAATCTTATGTCTAAGATGGAGGTTGAGATCTCATTCTAAAATAAGGTCAACACATATGCTCTCTTCAACCAACGAATTTTCTTTCTCTCGACACCAACTCCTTCAGCCGCAAGGGACAACACATTGCTTCCTTCTTTGTTTTTTTTATTTGATCGAATGATCCCACTCTTTCTCTCGGCTCCAACTCCTTCAACAGAAAGGAATTGTGCATTGCTTCCTTCTTCGTTCCTTTTCTCCAACCGAACTCTCACAACAAGCGAGGGATGGACAATCAGCTTCTCCTTTCGATCATGTGAGCCGAGCATCTAGAGAGGCTCCTCCCTCCCTCTTTTCTCTCATTCAGATCATCCAACCCGATGGAACAGAAAATAACTCCCATCCTTCCCCTCTCCTACGATAACTAGCCACCATTGTTTCTTTTGGATTGAAGTTTTGGGTTTCTTTATGGCATCTCTATCCATTGTTAATGTTTGATGCGAAATAAACAACTGTGTTCACATGTGGCTAAGGATTGTATCTTTTTGAGTGGAACCTTCTTCTGAAGATCTCTGAAAATCTTAGATTTATTTATTTTTTGATTTGATGGAAGGAAGAGGCTCTAAAGAGGATGAAAGGTGGAGTTCTAGATCCGTGATTCTTTCTATGGTTGTGGTAATGTCAAGAATAATATTTGACATCGAGGCATCTCTTGAATGTCTTAGATGAAGACATCTCGCTTGAAGTACGTGAAAGTGGAATGCCAAAGAAGATTTTCTTGGGATTAAAGAAGATAATAATGGCCATCCAACTATTTTGTTGATTCGGGTCATTCAATTAACAAAGAAGATGCAACAACAATACTATATGAATTTCTTCATAATCATCTTTCCAAAGATGTTTCCTCAAATGTAGGCTTCAAGATGCTTCTTTCCAAATATTTGTTCTGTGCATCATCAAGTCCCACCGATTTTACCAAGGAGCTTGTAGACATCCTACAATGTTAAGTTGATGGAGGTGTTTCTCTTATAGTTTCTATTTATAGACAAATAGTTGGAAGGCTAAGGGATTAAACATAAAATGAGGGGGGGGTTTGAAGGTGTGTAAAATTATCCATATATATATGCTTGTGTCTCTTTGTGCAAGTTTGAATGCCTCATTCATTTTCATTTAGAGATGAAAATCGTATGGTGTTGCAAGCATTACACATCGAGTCTTGAGTAAGCCAAAACCATTAGATGTGGCTCCCCCTATGCCAAAATACTACCAAAATTTTGACTAAATATGAGACTTTAAAAAAAGGAGAAGAATATTTGCATATATGTTTGCTTTTATGCAGGTGATTGAAGGCCTTGTTATGCTCATTAGGGCATAACAGGATTAAAATTCAGCCGAGGTGCTTCAAAACCACATGCTCATCATGCATGTGGGTAGGCCAAATAGTTGTGATCGACCCCTATACGGGGACGATGCTAGAGTATTGTTGAAACTCTGCCGGATTTTGGATTAAATTCTAGACTTAAAAGAATCAAAATTCATCTAAAATAAAATTTAAATCTATTAAATTGAAAATTCTAATAGAATAAACATAGAGGTGAATATTAAATTGAAATAAAAAAGAGGAGATTATAATGAACTTAAAAAAGGGACTTTACAACTGAGGCTTGATGCTAACTCTAAATACATAAGAAATTTGCAATAAATTTGCAGTTTGGTTATGTATATTGATATCTTGTTGTGGAATTTAAAATAAAGTCAAATTCAATTTGAATGCTTTTATATGAAGACTGAATAACTCTTATAAGTGCAAGAATATTATTCGATAGTTTACTCACAAGTATAACTTGTTGGCTTGCTGATAGTCATGAATGCTATATTCCAAGTCGACTTGAATTTGTATTTCAGTACAAAACTAAATCATCAGAAATTTGTTAAGTGTTATGTTTATATATATAAAAGAGGAGAAATCAAATGAAATTTATAAGAGATCTATGAAGAAGTTAAATTACATGTTGGCAAGCATAGTTAAAGCTCTTTAATGAATGATTGAAAGATTCATACAGAGCATTAATAGTTTTTTAAGGTAATTGGAAGATAAATTCTCAAATATGAAAAAATTTGAATCTGATCATAAATGAATTTGAAAGCTTGGAGAATTGAAAAATTCAACAAGTAAACTAAGTGCAAGTAATGTTTAAATTAGAACCTAAATCAACCATAGAATCAACTATTCAAAGCGGACATAAGGCGTTAAATTTTGAATATACTTCAAATATATTAAGTTTGCATAAATTATGGAGCCAACTATCGCTCAATTCAAGTGCTTCAAACCTTGTGCAATCATTTGAAAGAAATAAATTCTTGTACAAAATATAAAGCAATCTTCAATTCTATTTGAGCTTTCCAAAAATTCATGCAAGTATTCTAAATACATTTGACTCTCTTTGAATGCTTAAACTTTGGGCACGAGGATGATGTAGTTACTTCTGGTTTGGTCTTATGGCGGTGCAGGTTAACAAAACCTTATAAAACCCAATTTTTATAAAAGTTCAACTTATTATAAAATATTGGAGAAAACTTTTATGTAATGGCATAAGCGATCCTCCATTATTAAACTAATAGAGTTGATAGGGTCAAGCAAACTCTTAATCCCCGATGATGGCTATGTTGAATGGTGATTTCAACTGAAAGGGATAATTACCATCAAAATATGCTCACAAGCTCAAATCAAATTAATCAAATTCAAATATCAATGCAAACAATAAATTATGCAAATCACTAAGTTCTAAATGTCAAAGTGAAATTCAATATTCAATACTTAAAGTTAAAACCCAATCCACCTTCCGCAATAATTTGGAGGTGATAAATTAAGAAAACTCTAGCTCACAAAGGAGTCAATGTCAAATTAAGTGTTCTACTATGTTCACTCTCAATCAATCTTGTCAATAAGGATGTTGCCCATATTCTCGTGGCTTGCCAGTAGGTTCACGTGTGATGCGATTCGACCGAGTCCTCACGATTGGGTGGTTGCCAAATGGAACCATTATATTAATCGATTCGTGGCATATGCTCCCCATTGGCTCTACCCTTTGAGTTGTGAATCATATATGATGAATGGGTAAAATGCCCTCTGTCAGTTAAGGTAGACTTAAGGATGTCTTCTTAGACGAACACCACCCTAGGTCTACAAGAATTTCTTAGATGACGTAACCCATGTATTACTGATAAGGATCCTTCAGTTAGGTTGGGCCTACCTCCTCCTAGTAGGGATCGCGGCAGGATGATGGAACCATGGTATCTAGATCGGGAGTGTCATCATTCTCCCAACCATCCGCTTTAAGTTAAAATGATGAATTTCATAATCTTAAACTCTAAAACTCCACATTGCTGCTACTAAATGCTATACATTTAGTGATCTAACGACTAGCCTTAATCAAAAGTTCTCTCATACTTATTGGGAGGGGTAATTAACTATAAGTGCTTGCACTTATAGGAAATATGGAACCAGATTTAAAGTCCTCACCAAATGAGAATGAAATCTCTGGGTAGTGTCTTATCTACTATCTCATCTGCCTTTTTGAAAATTTCATCGATATTTTAAACCATATTCTCTTCATTTGTCGAGAGGTCGGTGGTGAATTTTTGAAGCCCACAGAACTAAATCCATCTCCATGTTGGTACACGAAGCTCACCATTTTTGCAAGATTTATATAAGAATCAATGGATCGTTGAGGGAATTGTGAATTAAATGCAGCATAATATTCACTATTCATTTTGTTTCATATTTTTTTTAGACATTTGAGCGAATTTAATCTCAAATACACACACACACACACTATATATATATAAAATTTGAAATAAAATATTTTAGTTTTATACTTCCTTTATCAATATTGATATATGCAGGCGAACCTTTCTCTTGTAGCATCAAGCGATGTCATTACATCACCTAAATTTTAATTTCTTATGATTAAAACCAATAAACTTATGCAAGAGAGAGAGAGAGAGAGAGAGTACATATAGTAAAGATAAAATACCACTCTTCTAATATAAGGCATGCCTCCAACGACATTTAGAGAAAGTTGACTTGTCACTTCATTAACTATTTTGAGGATAAAAAAATTAATCTTCATATAATTTGGAAGTTTTATGACATCTTGATGTCTCTCTAAGTAATTCATAAAATAATGAAATATAAAGCTTGAAAATTTATAATGATCAAATTAATTTTAAAATATAAAAAAAAATGAAGTGAGAGTGAGAGAGAGAGAGAGAGAGAGAGATTTGGAAACAAATGGATCAATATCATGAGTTAGTGATGATCATGATCAAATATCTTATTTACTAATAAAGGGGAGACCGGGATAACATGGATTTTTGACATCAATGGTTGATGAGCATCGCTCATTGGTAGACATTAGATAATGATTAATAAGAAATATAATAATTAGAACGACATTTAGCAGTTAACTTGGTTTTTTCTCTAATAGGAGGAGACCAAGCATTAAATTTCTTAAAAATATTTAAATATTTTATTAATTTTTATATCTATATTTTTAAGTAAAATACAAACTAAAAAGAAAGAATCGAATAAAGTAGATAAAAAATTAAAGTTTATATAATATCCATTTCAATGTAAACTTTATGCAAGTTTTTAAGGAAAAAGTGATTTTGTAGTTCTAGATTAAAAAATATAAATAGACTATTAATTAAAACTACATTATAGAGATATACTACGGTTGATCTCCACATAAATTACACAAGTTAAATAGAGCAAGCATGATGAATTCAACGGGCTTCAGATGCAATATCGCGCAAATCAAAATCGAAATACATTTGACATCGTTGAAATTGCTTGAAATAATCTCCAATCAATGAATGGACTTCGTGATCACATTCAAAACATCAAAATTGATTAGAATATACATATTACACAATATATCTAGATCAAGAGATCGAGCCTTGTCTACACACATATAAAATTAGGAGGTTGCGATGATGCCCAAACAATCTCGTTCAAAATTGATCGCATCATTAAAGTCAAAATCTATCAAACAAGACTATTAGGTGCTTGATTTAGATAAGTCTATGTGAGTGTCAAGCGGGAAAGGGATGACGCATTCACGAAAAATTGACTTAATTTGTGACTTGAACCAACGATCTCCATCATGAAATAGAGCATCGTTGAATCTAGAACATCAAAATTACCTGAATAGACATCCAATTTTATTAAGGTTGTACACTTAAAATTTTATCAAAATATGCATTTCAAGATAAATCTATCTAATTATCTCTTCATCCAATCGGATTTGGAACTTTGATCCCCATACCTCTATATCCCATTAATAAGGCGCCATGTCGTTCCCCATACCCACGTGAAGTATCTTCCTATTTCATAAAACTGCTTGTCGTTTGAAAAAAAAAAATTGAACGATGCCTCTCCTTCTGAGAGAAAATATTGCGTCGGTCATGCGTAACTGCGATGACTCCAATCCATAAAGCGTGTTGCGATTTTTTTTCCCCATTTTAGCGGTTAAGTAGTAACACATAATGATTGTAAAGGGATGGTATTCGACATTTACACTTCCCACGGCGTGTCAAAAGTGGGAGAAGAAGAATGAGATGATACTGTCGATCGACATTCCTCGCCACAGAACAGTTTAGTACTTTCTTTCGATGAAGGATTTTTTCTCAACTTAGCTCTCATTCTCGATATGATCCGACCTTTCGTGATATAGAAATCAAAATTGAGGTATTGTAGGTGACTACATGAGGTATTTACATGCATTTTCGAACTTGAATGAATTTAGAGTTTACTGTTCTTCAGTCGGTGAAAGATTGGTTGTTTTTTATATGTTATTTTGTGTACTCTCTGCCTCTCGGGTACATAGCATTTAGAGCTTTTTTTTCCAGTTTCTTTAGTTTGTTTCTTGAGATTATGTTCATTACATTCAAATGTAAGCAATTTGGAGGCTATTTGGATGGTTTTGGGGTTTTTTTTTTGCATCTGTACTCTCTGTACCTCTCTTGAGGAGTCTGAGATCATTTAGACCTTTTTTTTAGTTTATCTTGCCTTCTTCTTGAGATTATATTTGGCATTCCAATGGAAGCAATTTGGAAAATTTGGATGGTTTATTTGGGGTATTTTGCATCTGTACTCTCTACCTCTTTGGAGAATTCTGAGCTTTTAAACTTTTTTCATTTTATTTTTGCTTGTTTCTTGAGATAATGTTCATTACATTACAATGGAAGCAATTTGGAGGGATGGTTTGGGGTATTTTGCATATGTACTCTCGTATCTCTTTGGAGGTACATTTCTTTTTCCAGTTTATTTTGCCTTGAGATAATGTTCATTACATTAAAATGGAAGTAATTTGAAAATTTTGGATGGTTTTAGGGGTATTTTTGCATCTGTACTCTCTGTACCTCTTTAGAGGGTACAGATCATTTATGTCCTTTTTTTCCAATTTATTTTGCCTATTTATTGAGATTATATTTAGGGCATTCCAATGGAAGCAATTTAATGGCTGCTTGGATGGTTTATTTGGGGTATTTTATCATCTCTCTGTGCCTCTTTGGAGGTACAGAGCATTTTACTTCTTTTTTTCAGTTTATTTGCTACTTCTTTTTGATTATATTCATTATATTCCAATGGAAGCAATTTGATATTTGGATGATTTTTTGGGTGTTTTTTTTTGCATGTACTCTATACCTCTTTGGAGGTACAGACATTGACTTTTTTTTATTTTCTTTACTTCTTTTGATTATATTTAGGGCATTCCAATGGAAGCATTTGGAAATTTGGATGGTTTTGGTGGTATTTTACATGTACTCTCTGTACCTCTTTGGAGATCTGAGATCATTTATGGCCTTTTTTTCAGTTTATTTTACCTGTTTCTTGAGATTATGTTTAGGGCATTCCAATGGAAGCAATTTGATGGCTGCTTGGATGATTTATTTGGAGTATTTTGCATCTGTACTCTCTGTACCTCTTTGGAGGGTACATTTGACTTTTTTATATTACTGTTTCTTGAGATTATATTTAGGGCATTCAATGGAAGTAATTTGATGGTCATTGGATGGTTTTATTTGGGGTATTTTGCATATATGTACTCTCGTATCTCTTTGGAGTATGAGCATTTGGTACTTCTTTTTCCAGTTTATTTGCCTATTTCTTGAGATATGTTCATTATATTATAATGGAAGCAAGAGGATTTGGATGGTTTGGGAGTATTTTATCTCTGTACCTCTTTGGAGTGCAGATCATTATGGCCTTTTTTTAGTTTATTTTGCCAAATTGTAGAGATAATGTTCATTACATTACAATGGAAATTTGAAAATTTGTTTGGATGGTTTTAGGGGGTATTTTGCATCTACTCTGTACCTCTTTGGAAATTACAGATCATTTATTCATTTTTCCAATTTTATTTGTGAGATATATTTAGGGCATTCCAATGGAAGCATTTGAGGCGCTGGATGGTTTATTTGGGATATTTTGTATCAGTACTCTCTGTGTGCCTCTTTGGAGGGTATGAGCATTTGACTCCTTTTCAGTTTATTTTGCTACTTCTTTTTGATTATGTTCATTATATTCCAATGGATGTAAGCATTTGGGCTGCTTTGGATGATTTGGGTATTTTTTGCATCATACTCTCGTACCTCTTTGGAGGTAGCATTGACTTCTTTTTTTATTTATTTTGCACTTTTTTGATTATGTTTAGGGCATTCAATGGAAGTATTTGGAGGTGTTTGGATGATTTTTTTGGTGGGTATTTTGTATCTTGCTTTACTATTTTTGAGTAGATCATTTTTACCTTTTTCCATTTATTTTGTGCTTCTTGAGATTATATTTAGGGCATTCCAATGGAAGCAATTTGATGGTTTTGGATGGTTTTTGGGGTATTTTGCATGTACTCTCTGTCTTTGGAGGATGAGCATTTAGGACTTTTTCCTTTATTTTGCCTACTGATTATATTTAGGCATTCCAATGGAAGCATTTGGAGGCTATTTGGATAGTTTAGTGGTATTTTGCATCACTCTCTGTACTCTTTGGAGTACAGAGCATTTGATTTTTTATTTTGCTTTTTGAGATTATATTTAGGGCATTCCAATGGAAGTAATTTGATGGCTGCTTGGATAATTTTTGGGTATTTTTTGCATCTGTACTCTCTGTACCTCTTTGGAGGGTACAGAGTATTTAGGGACTTCTTTTTCAGTTTATTTTGCCTGTTTTTTGAGATAATGTTCATTACATTACAATGAAAGCAATGAGTTGCTTGGATGGTTTTATTTTGCATCTGTACTCTTTGTACTCTTAAGATTGAGCATTTAAAACAATTTGGAAGGCTTTCTTGGTTTTGATGGGTGATTTGCACGTACTCATTTATCCTTTCTTTTGAAGTTTCTTGTGGGAAAAGGATAACTTCAAGATGCAGGCCTACCACTGTAAGAACTATGTTTGATAATATTGCATCACACTTTACTAATGAAGCTGCTGACATTTTAAAGGGGCTTCATCTCCATCAATTCATTAGACTCCATGAAATTAAGCAAGACTCGGTTGCCATTACATCAATCTGTCTTCTTTGGGACATAAACAAGCTTTCTTGTTGGGTGGGCATATTCCTTTCACCCAGGAAGTTGCGATGATAGGGATGCCAAACGAGGGAGAAGGTCTTATGGAAGAAATCCCGTTGCGATTCATTCATGACTACAAGAATCAACGAGAATTGATGGCTCGTTGCACAGAGATTTGTGCATTGTACATACATTTTCTGTCAAATCTATTTTTTTATATATCACAATTAGGTGGCATCGAATTGATTGCTTACGCGATGACATAGATAGATTTCTTTGAATACAAGTAGGCCATTTGGGACTTCTAGTTTCCAATTTGATGTTATTACATCAAGATTGAACTGATGGCGTTACATGAGTGGCTTTGTCACTCTTTTGATGGTATGTTCTATATCTCCAGGAATATTTTATTCTAATGTTGAAGTTCTTGTTTAAAATATTCATTGTAGATATGGGCATAAGCATCATAAGCATCATTTCTCAAAGCCACGTATCTTTGATGGGCAAAATAGAGTTTCCAAATAATACTTTCACTGGTTTGGGAGGAAACTAGGTGACATATAATAATATCACTTAGTTCATATAAGAATGTCTTTATTTATGTTGTATGTCTTCACATTTTCTTATCGGTTTAACAGTGCGCTTTCATTCGAGGACATATTAGAAGAGGAGGCGGCTCCTTTGATGTCCTGCCCAACATCACATGTCGAGCAGATATAGTCCCATTTTAAGTCCAATTAGTGCAGCCCCATTGAGTCTCCTATGTGATATTCTCCGTGATGTCTCCCAGCACGCCCTCGCTACTACCCCCACAGGACTTTGGTGGAGAGGATACTTGGTTTAGGACTTGAAAGATACAGTATCATCTTTTCATGCAACAATGAAGGAGAGGATGGATGGGCTTGATTTGTGGGTTGCTGCTATCGAGGAAGTTCTTGTCAGGAAGCGGGGTCCTACCACCCCAAGTGTGGGGGAGGTTCCTGTGGGGTCATCACAGGGGAAACTCTTGAGGAGGCTACCACAGGAGCTTCCCACGTGGAGGTACCCCACGGGAGGCTACCACTTGGAAAGCCCACGAGGAGTGCAGGCAGAGGAAGCTCTTGTGGAGGCTACCAGAGCTTCCTATGGAGTTGGATACTTCCAACGGGGAAGCCCATGTGGAATTGACCGTAGGTGAAGTTCTTGTGGAGGCCGCCACTACACATGATAATGCTCAAACTGTGTGGCATTGAGCATGGTGCTTCCAGATAAGGAAGAGGAAAAGTAGTTCCCCTTCACACACACTTAAGTCATGAGCAAGAATAAGTGATGTGGTGGCCTCCACTCAAGATGAGAAGCGGTAGTATTAAGTTACTTTCTTTTAAATTTGAGATAATAGAAATAGATTTCACTAAATTTTTGTATAGGTCTGCAAAGATGAGCCAGTAAAGGTTGATTACCCGCGCTATCGTTGTGGTGGAGGAGCATCAATGGTATGAAAATCTCTAGATCGATAATTAATTCATAGTGAATCTAGCTCTTCATCACTAACTTTCATCATCAGTAATTTCCTTGCAGCCATCAGAGCACTTCATGTTGTTGAGTTCTCATCGAAATTTATTTTCCTAGTGCTCGATCTTATTGACACGTCATGCTCCCGTTGAGGACAAGTAAGTCAATCCTCAATCGATCCTCCTTCATACATAACCTATTCATTTAATTAAGATCACTTTAAAATATTTATCACTTATAGGGGTGATACAGTATTCGCATTGGGAATATCATTATTGCACGAGGCGGTCGATGAGTTCTTGATCAATATCTCGGATGGACACATTGATGCCTTGCTTCTTTGGCAGAAGTATTCGCTCTGAGGTATATGTCCCTATTTGTACATTTCATGCTTGCATTGGGTATGTTACCCACGAATGTTGGGTATTATGATTCAATTCTTGTTTGTTTAGATAAAAACTAGTATAATCGTTCTCTTCTTTTCTTGAGTTATGCAGTGCACTAAAGATGGAAAGCAAAATATTTATCCAACATGTCACTGCTGACAATGTGTCGAGGCCAGAGTTAATCTTATTGCAAGTTATAGATAATCACCTGGACACTCACAGTTGGGCATATTAAGTTAGGGGCCTGGTATTTTTACAACTCATTACCCAAACCAACCCATAAGAGCATTCTTCACGAGATTGTAAGAATTTTCAAATTTGGTTCCTCTTAACTATTTTTTTTTTTTTGGCCAACTTGTTGAGATTATGTTTTGCTATTGATCAAATTACTTGAAGATCTTGGCGTCTTTTCGGCGATCAATGGCCAATTAAATGGTGAGTGGGATACCAGTCAAGAAAATAGTGTCGCGGGAATGTTTGTCAAATACATGGAGGCGGACAAACCTCCAAATTGGAGGGTAGACCACCATTGGCCAAAGAAGATGAATATATTTAGGGCGAGTTAAACTTACGCTATATTTTGTTTGGGACTTAAAATCCAAATTGAGAACAATAGGATTTAGTTTGATATAATTTTGTATAATGCATCGGTTTGGTGGCTTCAAAGACTTAGTATTTTGTTGAAGTGAATGGATCGTTTATATGGAGATGATATTTTACTGCTTTTGTAACTTCTTTTCTCTCATTTCATATAGTTTGATTTCAGATATTTTACTCGATGATATTTTACTCCAGAATCATATTTTTATCTTATGGATTTGGTTTTGGGGCTATATTCTCAATAATGTAATTAAAAAAAATGTTATCCACATGCATAAAATTAATGCAAAAATTAAATTGATTACTACCATTAGGGATTATCTTTTTTTTTAAGTTTCATTGTAAAATTATTGTGGTTGGTGTTAGTAAATTTTGATTGTAAAATCATGATATTTTAGTTTTAATTTTAACTCATATGTATTAAAATACGATTATGATTGTTGTTAGCTTTTTTTTTATGAAAATAAGTAGTTAAAAAAATTAACTCATATGTATTCTTAGTATGCTTTTCGAGTGAAATGAAGAATATTAACTTGAACCTTATCTCATTTATTTAGATGAAATAAAAACAAAATAAGTTAATCTATTATAAAAATAGTATTTTTTTTAGCATATTGCAATATGAAAATTTAATTCTATAAAATGAAACTTGTCCAAAAGAGATAACTTTTAACATTTAATTATATAAATAATTACTTTCATAGTGTAAATATAATAGATTAAGAGGCTTTTTTAAATTTATCACCACATTAATTAAATTTATAACTAAATTTTTTGACTAGATGTATAAATGATGATCCGATGCAATCTGAATACAAAAAAATAAATAAACCATCTAAGAAGCCATCAAATTGCTTATTAATGACTAAACATAATCTCAAGAAATACAAAATAAACTTGAAGAGTCCTTAAATGCTCACCCTCCAAAGAGATAGTGATCTAAAAAACACCGAAATCATCCAAGCGAAATCAAATTGCTTTTGGAATGCTAAATATTTCAAATAAAAAATAAATAGAAAAAAGAAGTCTAAATGATCAGACCCTCAAAGAGGTATAGAGAGCTGATACAAAAAACATAAATAAACCATCCAAGCGACCATCAAATTGCTTCCATTGAATATAAACATAACTTAAAGAAAAAAAAATAAAGTCCAAAATGCTCTTGCCCTCAAAATACAGTCTGATCAAAAAACCGAAATCATCCAAGCATCCATCAAATTGCTTCCATTGGAATGCCCTAAATATAATATCAATAATTAGGCAAAATAAAGGAAAGAAGTAAAATGATGTACCCTCGAGGTACAAAATATGTATCAAATAAACCATCATCAAATTGCCAATGTTAAACATAATCTCAAGAACAAAAAAAATAAACTTGAGAGTATAATTCACCCTCCAAAGAAAATACAGAGGTACAAATGCAAAAATCATCAATAAATATCAAATTGCTTCCATTGGAATGCTAAAATAACCTCAAGAAGCAGGCAAAATAAACTTGAGTCAATAAAAACCCTCAAGAGGTATAGACAAATGCAAAAAAAATACCAAATGATCAGCATCAATTGCTTCCATTGGAATGCTAAATATAATCTCAATAATTAGAGCAAAATAAATGGAAAAAGTCTAAATGATCTCCTCAAAGTATAGAAATGCAGAGCAAAATACCCCACAGAAACCATCCAAAACAACTTTCAAATTGCTTCCATTGGAATGCCTAAAATATAATCAAAGCAGGCAAAATAAATTGGAAAAAAGAGTAAATGGTCTTTACCTCAAAGAGGTACAGAGAGTAGATAAAAAAATATCAGAAATCATCCAAAGCGAAATTGCTTCCATTGGAATGCCAAACATAATCTCTCAAAAAACAGGAAAAATAAAGCGAAAAAAAGTCCATAATGCTCCTAGAAAGTGAGATGCAAAATAAAACCATCTCAAGCGACTCAAATTGCTTTCATTGAATGTAATGAACATTATCTCAAGATAGCAAAATAAATTGGAAAAAAGTCATAATGATGTACCCTCCAAAGAGGAGTACTGATAAACAAAACACCCAAAATCATCCAAGCAAACATCAAATTGCTTCATTGGATGCCAAATATAATCTCAGAAAGCACAAAATAAACTAAAATAATGATACCCTCAAAAGAGTGAGATGAAAAAGCACCAAATCATCAACTTTCAAATTGCTTTAAATGTAATGAACATTATTTCTAGAATCAGTAAAATAAACGAAAAAAAAGGTAATAAATGATCTGTACTCATTATGCAAAACATATTTATTGCACATATTTGTTACTCTGATCCAATGATTACAAGGTCCTCGGTGGGATTAACTCAATCCTTTGCTTAAGAGCTACAAATAGTCGGTGAGAAAATCCTAACTAAATCTGATCTAAATATCTTGGTATGTCTGTTAAGTTAAGAGAGTCATCTTTGGGACTCTAAAACATTCTAAAAGATTATGCATCAGAACACAAACGATAATGACATGCATCAAAATGTTTTCTGATAATATCCATCATCGACTTAGTGTATCCACCATTTGATTGATTGTGGGTTCGAGTTAAATTCGTATGTAGAACATCATTATTAGTTGATGATTTCTTATAGCATCGATGTGTGAGATTATGTACCTCGAAAACACTCAGCATGAGAAAGGTGATGCAACTTGTCACGAAACACGTTCATCAACACTATCAGACTGTACTTTGGTTTCTGCAACAAAAAAAGTAGAAGGGTTTGAAGATTAACATAATATTTAAAATACTAAAAACTAATACACAAATAAAAATTACTCTTGGCTTTCTTGGATCTCTCCCATATCCTTAAGCCTTGAGTTGGAAACACCCCCGTTGCTTAACGGATCCTTTAAGATGTCTTTTCCACTTATTTATTGTGGTTGACTTCTTCTTCTTCTTGCTTTGTCGGAGGAGAATTCTCACTTATTATAGAGACATCATCATATAGTTTTTTAGGGATCCAAGCATATAGTCCTCTCTTATTGCCCGTGCCACGACACTTATTTGATATGCATATCGACTTATGTGGTTCGAAAAATAATGCGGTAGCATTTCCATCTCTTGCCACATCTCTTAATTTTATGCACTATCAATGTAAATATCCTCTTTGCTCGGTAGACCATCATGAGAAGATACTTGTCCGGAATCGCACAATATCTTCGACTAAGAACTCGATACTGATGGGCACAAAGTAATCCCATCATTTCAAATTTTTTGCAAGTACAAGTTACTTTTAGGGTAGTCCTATTGAAATACACAGTCCATGTTTTGGATGCATTTTTATTCTCTAAGTTTCTCACCAAATACTCCATGATCATCCTCGACTTTATTCTTGATAGGCCTCCAACTCCATGCAAAAATTCCTCTTCAAACATAGTGTAAACCTTTCTTGTATAAAACATAGCGACTTATTTTAGAATTGAAGGTCTTAACAACAATCGATGACTACACTTGAAGTCTTCGTCATGTTCATTCGATGCCATATCTCCATAACCTTTTCCAACCCCAAGAAACAATCGTGGCGAACTTGTTGGTTTAGATATTTGACACATTGTTCATGGACTCACTATGTTGCATTGACAAGATGCCCATAGAATGAGTCCTTGAATCGATGGACCACTTGGATCTAATCTTATAAAGCTCGCAGCATGATCATGCAAATTTCCTTCTTCTAGCATGGCGGACCAAGCTTCTTTAAACTCTTCCTCACGAGTCACACTTACTCATGCATTTATAAAATAGCCCTTATCTCTTATTACTATTAAAGCAATGAACCTTGGAAGGAGCTTTCTTTGAAATATGCCATTGACAACACTATGATGAGTATCACGGCAATACAATTTATAGCTCTCGCCATAGCGATCTTGATCAGTGAATATTATTATAGGATGTCTGCCACTCATCAAATGAAGA
This sequence comes from Cymbidium sinense, assembly GCA_021442155.1. Classification (NCBI taxonomy): domain Eukaryota; kingdom Viridiplantae; phylum Streptophyta; class Magnoliopsida; order Asparagales; family Orchidaceae; genus Cymbidium; species Cymbidium sinense. The sequence goes on from CM038220.1 coordinate 76,389,326, forward strand.
AATGTTTGGAATAGCCATAAGAGTGACTCAATTGTCTCTTCTGATAAAAAGGCTACTCCAAATAATATATTTTGCCAGTGATGATTCACTCCAATAAGAGAACATAAGATTATATTTATTGAGTCGATAGCTTGTATCAAAAATTATCACATCCAAAATAATCATATTCTATCCTAGACATGCCATTGCTCAAAAAAAAACTTACTAAGCAATCGACTCATCAACTTGTACATCCATGCAAACATCCCATCCATTTGCTTGCCTTTCCTTAAATAACTATATTAATGCATTCTTGTCACCATTCATAATCCTTGATCTTTTTCTTTCGAATAAAATTGAAAGCATCTCTTTTATGAACCCAATATTCTCAACTTCCTCGGTTAGATATGAATGCATCAGTTGCTCTAATTCACCTCTTTATTGTCTTTAACAGGCCTTCTCATCGTGCATCTGTGATCGAGAAGATGTAGGTCGGAGAATCGCCAAGAATGATTATGACTTTCTATATATTTTTTAATCATCAATTCCCTCAAATCAAGAGAGAATCTAATCATGGACAACTTCTTGTATCAACTTTTAGAATTTTGTTAAGCCATTTAGAGACTTCTTCGACTTTTGAACATAGAAAATCTTTTGATTTCAATTTCTTTGAGTTTGGTAACTTATGATCCTTCACGAAGCCAATTTGATGTGTATAATCACGCGGTCTGATTGCATATGCCTGTTTCATTACGAGCAGTGGTGCCAAGGAGTTTCCCAAATTTGGGTCATTAGACATCGACTTCATCATCGCACTCATTGTTGCATTTCGCCAAGATACAAAAATATGTTACAAAATACATGCAAAAAAATCAGAAATCATCCAAGCGACCATCAAATTGCTTCCATTGGAATATAATGAACATAATCAAAAGAAATAGGCAAAATAAATTGAAAAAAGAAGTTTCTAAATGCTCTACTCTCAAAGAGAATGAGTACTGATGTAAATATACCCAAAATCATCAAAGATCAAATTGCTTCCATTAGAAAGCCCTAAACATAATCTCAACAGTAAATAAACTTGAAAGTCTAAATGCTCAGCTCAAGAGTCAGAGAATGCAAAATACCTAAATCATCCAAACACCTCCAAATGCTTCATTGGAATGCCTAAACATAATCAAAGAAACAAAATAAACAAAAGAAGTCCCAAATGCTGTACCTCAGAAGAGAGTACATATGCAAAAAAACACAGAAATCATCCAGCGACCATCAAATTGCTTCCATTGGAAAATGAACATAATCTCAAAAATAGGCAAAATAAACTTGAATCTAAATGCTGTACCCTCCAAAGAGTGCAGAGAGTACATATAAAATACCCAAAAACCATCAAAACGACCTCCAAATGCTTCCATTGGAATGTAAACATAATCAAAGAAGGCAAAATAAATGAAAGTCCAATGACTTTGTACCCCTCAAAGTGAATGAGTGCAAAATACCCCAAATAAATCATCCAAGCAACCATCAAATTGCTTTGGAATACTAAAACATAATCTCAAGAAATAGACAAAATAAATTGGAAAAAGTAAATGATCGTACCCTCAAAGAGGAATGCAATATGATAAAAATACCCACCGAAACCATCCAAACAACCTCCAAATGCTTCCATTGGAATGCCTAAACATAATCAAAGAAGTAGACAAAATGAAAAAGTCCATAAATGCTGTACCCTCCAAAGTACAAAGTGAGATACAAAAATACCTAAATAAACCATCCAAGCAACCATCAAATTGCTTCCATTGAATGTAAACATAATCTCAGAAACATGTAAAATAAAACTAGAAAAAAGCCATAAATGATCTATCCTCCAAAGAGGGTATAGAAATCTGATGCAAAATACCCACCAAAATCATCCAAGCCTCCAAATGCTTCCATTGGAATGCCAAACATAATCAAAAGAAGTAGGCAAAATAAACGAAAAAGTCCTTAATGCTTTATATCCTCCAAAAGGTATAGAGTATGATGCAAAAATCTACGAAATCATCTAGCGACCATCAAATTACTTCCATTGTAATATATAATGAACATTATCTCAAATAGGCAAAATATCAAAAAAAAAAGTCTAAAATCTATCCAAAGAGTCTGTATCTGATGCAAATTAACACTAAAAATAAAAATTCAACAAAAAGCTTCCAAATTTCTAATGGAATGTAATGAACATATTCTCTTGAGACTGAGAATATCACTAACAAATGTAGAAAAAATGCTGCGATAAACATTCTTGAATTTATTTAATACATCCTCATTAATTGGTGCTATTTCCTCAACGTTCTCCATCTTCATGGTTCTTTTGTAAAAAGAAAATGAAATTTTCTATTTCTCTTATGAGCTTGTTTTCCCTGAAAAAACTAATCCTAAACCCTAAATCTGTCTATATATTTCTTTTAAATTCCTCCCACGCATTCCAACGATGCTTGCATGGGTTAAATGGGTCAGACTGGGAAGTGAAAATGGCATCTTGAATACACCATCCCTTTCTGGCATGTCATATATTCTTGCTCACATTGCTAAAATGGGAAAAAAATATTGGACACGCGTTGGATGGATTTGTCATGCATAAAACTCGTGCTCGATAATATTTTCTCCTCCGTAATTCTCGATTCATTTTTAGCATGATAGCAAGCCTCTCCTAGTTCATGTCTAAAAGTAATTCACACCCTCCAACTCTCTCATCCACCACTATTGTTGCATCTCTTCATGAAGAAAAGAGGCAACTAAAATCAGCGACTAAGCCAATACCACAACCATTTGAGAGACATAAAGACTTCATTGAAGTAAATATCAATTCAAGATTCCCATCGAAGGGGATGGTCTATCGAGCTTCCACCTTCATTATAACCACTTGAAATCTGATGACAACTACCTAGATCCTCTTCTTAGTTGTTTTCACTATTCGTTTCATGTGTGAGACTGATGGTGATTCATCCCTATAGAAACACCATGAAAGCCCATTTTCTCTCTTGGTTGTTTTTATTCTCATTGGAAATAGCCATTTGATCACAAAGGCTTGGCTCAAGAACACCTCTTAAACCTATTCTTATTTTATTTAAAGGATTATTTAAAGTAATGGAGAAGATTCAAGACTTTAAAGATTCATTAATATTAGATGGCGTGAAGTATTTGCTACTTCCCAAAAGAAATGATTTTATTTGGAAGAAGACACTCGTGCATGCCATTCTCGGTGAAGGAAAATATCTGACTTTTACTTTGGATTGAACAAGATTTTAGGAAGTATTTCTTGGGGTGACCATCTTAACTTCCTTTTGATTGTATTGGCTACCACTTAGTTACTTTCACCTATCATGCTCTTATAGTTTCACTAGTTGTACTATTTATCTAGTCCAATGTAGCATCATTGATGGGCGTGTTGAAGATCTAGTTATGCTCAGTTGAGCTAACGAGTTTGAAGACCTCATTAAGCTCATAGAGTTAATAAGAATATTATTATTAAGACATTGGTCATTATGATAGAGGAAAATTGAATAGCCCCGTGATCTATAAGTAAAAATTTACATTGATAGAAGACTTAAATAAGATCAAATAAAAGTGTTGATGAGCATAAATTGAACTTATTTGAGAATGATAAATTAAAGAATAAACCTACATATATGCTCTTTTAATGCAGGTGTTTGAAGACCATGTTATGCTTATAAGAAGTAAAATACGACCATAGTGTTGCGACCATAATTATATGTAGATATGGAAGGTCAATAGATGCAACCTCAAATGCATGATCTAGGCTCAAATTTTATTGGCATGAGACTTAAACAAGAATAAAAAAAAAGTACTGATGAGCTTAAATTGTGTTTGTTTGATAATGATAAATTAAATAATAAATCTACATATAAAATTCAAAGTCTTTAAATAAGAATGATGTTATAGGAACTCAATAGCTCATCAATGAGCATAAATCATATTACTTATTGACGATCAAATTATGTTACGATTCATCTGAAATAATTGCATATACCATTAAAATCATTAAGAGCAAAAGAATTTGAATGAGACTTGTGATGAGCTTATAGCTTACCCATGTGTAAGGTGCTAGTCCAAATCATACATATAATTATCTAGGTTGTATGGTGTGTTTAGCTAACACTTATTTTACAGGTGTAGTTAGATTTATTTTATTATTTTGATGTAACCATTAGAATTGATTAGTGTTATGGGGATGATGACAAGGCTAGAAGGACTTATCATGGGAGGCCCCATGATGCCTTTAGCAAACCCAAATGAAGAAATGAAAGAGATATCAAGAAAGAAGATAAGAAGACCCCATAATTATTTGTTTGTAATTATAATTATTTTTCATATCTTTGGGTTGTATAAGGGTAGAACTTTTATCCATTTTCTTTTCGTTGTCTACACCAACTGCACCTTTTATTATTTTACGATAGAAATAAAATGTTTGATGTTATGTTTAGCTTATGCATTAAAAATGGCTTGCCTTTTCATAGTTTCTTTTATGATTGGTGTTTTGTATGGCTTGGATAATTATCTTAAAAATAAGTTTTCCACCCAACTACTCATAATTAAATTTTTTAAATAAATTATAACACATAAAATCATTAAATCAAGATAATTAAAGTTTAGCAACCCCTTAGCTAAATGGTTGAATGCTTGAATATGCATCATATTATTTTCTCTCTTGAAAGTAAGGATTTCCATTTGTGCATGGGAATACTTGACTGTGAGGGCATCCAATAAATAAAGTGATATTTGTTGAATGGCGACATCATGTGAATGACCCATGAAAGATCAGTTGAGGCAGGAGGTTAAGGCATTTGGCTTTACATGTGGATGAGGTTGGGAGCTCATTGACAAGTCGAGTTATGGAATGGTTCGGAGCGTTGATTGGGATGGAGGTAAGGAGTCCATTTGAAGTGCTCCCAGCCAAGGATGGGCGAAAGAGAGAGAGAGAGCTCTTTTTGTTCACGATAGGGATGGACAAACGATGAGTTTCACTCATTCGGTTGGGGTTTTCCTATAGAGGATCACGAGAGCTAGAGAAAAGATAATTGTGGCTTTGTAATGGAATAGGGATTGTAGCCATTTTACATGGGGTAGTATGGGAGGGATGATGTGTTACTTTGGATGGGAGGTGGAGGTATGGATGGGAGTTGTAAGTTCCAATATTGATTTGGTGCAATTTAGATTTATCTCAAAATACATGCTAATTTTGACAAAATTTTTAAGCATGATATCTTTAGTCAAATTGGATATCTATTAGATAAATTTGACATTATGATGATACAATCTTTTTTATCGAGATCATTTGATTCAAGTTCATAAATCGATCAATTTTGATTCAAAAAAGCACATTATCACTTCTGATTGCTCGATGTTTATGTAGCCTCGCCTGAATCGAGTGCAAATAATCTCGTTTGATGGATTTCATCATTTTGATGCTAATGATATGATTAATATCATGAATGGAGGTTATTTGAGCATCATCGTAGCCTCCACTCGATATGCGTGTTGGCACTTTGGGTCGATCTCTGATTGTTGCATCATATTGTGCATTATTTATATTTTAGTCAATTTCAATGTTACAATGTAATGGTATAGTCTCATTGAATGGAGATCCATTTGACTATTTTTGGACATCGTATATTTCAGATTTCTTATATTAAAATCCCATCAATTTTTTCATAAATTCCATCCAACTCATGGATCTGTGTGGAGGTCAGCTTCTTCCTCATGGTGTTTAAAACTAACGTTTACCACAAATTCACTCCAGTGCTTTTGGGTTCCTCCAACTTTCTCCAAATCTTGGAATTCTCCGACTTGTATACAATGACCTCATTTGCTCAGTTTCTTTGATCTCGAGGTTTGAAACTAACCGGTTGGGCATTAACATTTTAAATTCAATATTATCTCTTATGTTATTTGCCCCATTAAATGTGAGTATTCATATATCCTTTTTCTTTTGACTTTAAAGGATTATGATTTATATATATCTCATGACATTTTGGTTTACTTATCTTTTGATGTTTGCTTTTAAAGTTTTTATTATACATGTACATTAAGGCTTTTGGCTTCTATTTTTTAATCTATGTATGCCTAAGGCTTTTGGCTTTTTAGGTTTTTGATGTATCTATACCTTCTAAGGCTTTTATCTTCTAAGGTTTCTGATATATATATACCTTCTGAGGCTTTTTTCTTCTGAGATTTTTAATGTACTTATACCTTCTGAGGCTTTTTTGAGATTTTAATGTACTATCCTTAAGACTTTTACCTTTTGAGGTTTTGATGAGTGAAGACAATGTCAACCACTTGCTCTCTTGAGTCTTTCTAGTGAGGACCTTGTCCACTCTTCCCATCAGCCTTCCTTGGATGTGCCTTTAGGAGGAATCCATAAAGGATTTTGACCTATCCGAGATTGTTTATCGAGTGTTACTCTGACATTTAACCTAGAAGAAGTCAGCTTTAACTCTCATCGAGGTTATTTCAAAGTGTTACTCATGATGTTAACTTGTGTGGAAGAGGTTAAATATTTTGATTATTCCAAGATTATTTGTTAGAGTATTTTCGATACATTATCTTATGGAAGAGGTTAAATCAAAATATTTGAGGTGTAAAGTTGCTCATTGACCTTTGCCTTATTTTCCATGAGTATGATAGAAGAATCATAATTTGTAAAACCATATATTTTTTCAATTTTAAAATTGTCTCTTAATCTTGACTTGTTTCTCAACGATAATCAAGTAAATATCTAGAATATTAACATGGACGATCTTTTGAGATTAAGGGTTGCCCCAACCGATAAATCAAGGATGAGAATTTGATGTTTCTTCATTCATCATATATGCAGTAAGATTTTCTCCATCATATAAATGGTGTTGCTCTTAACTTGAAGTCATTGTCAACCATTATGAAAATGTAAAAGGAATATTTCCACATATGCCAAATTTGTTGTATGCAAGAAAACCAGTAGCAGTTGAATAAAACTTCACACCTTAGCTTGTATAAAAATCCAGCACATGCATAGATAGATGAAAAGAAAATAAGAAGCTCCAGAATTTTTACATGAAAAAATCCCAGAAAGAGAGGAAAAAATCACGGGGCCTAGCCCAGTAAAAATGCTCTACTATATATCTGCTTTGGAGTACAAAGTTTAAGTCTTCATAATAACAAGATTACAGTATATGAAATCTTGATAATTGGAATTTAAAAAGGTTACAACTATCAGATGGTAGTTAAAGCGGTAGTTGGTGACAGTCGAGGATGACAATAGGAAGAGATCGGTGATAACGGTGGTGATGACAAACTTCGAACTTCTAATTCTCTTTCAGCTTTCTCCCAAGTTTTCTTCTAGCTACTCCCTTCATACAAGCATGAGTCCTATTTATACGATTCACGAAAGGGCATTTTGGTCATTATAGCTAAAATCCTAAAACACTCCATCAGATAGTGTATTGATTCATTTGATCATATATAATTTTTTGGTGATTTGGTCATTCAAACAATCTTTGATTTGAGTGATCTTAGGTTCGTTGGATTCATCTTATCAAGCTGCTCGATTCGATTATAAGCATGTCAAATTTGGAAGTCATTTGATCATGCAGTCAGTGTTTCGAAGTTTTCATATGTAGATTTTGGGCTTGATTTGAGCTCATTTTGCTCGATTTGACCTATATCTATCATTGTTGAACTCGTCTCACTGAGTCGTTTAATTTGATTGTATACATACTTTAACTTCAGATCTGTGCATGATTTATAAATTTTAGAGGGATATATTAATGGTAATGGATGTATTTTAGATTTTTTTGTATCATCCCATGTAATTTATCTCGGTTTACTTGCTTTCAAATATTTTATCATTATAATTTTGATGATTTACAAAATATTAATGATAATAAATTTAAATTGTCTTGCCTCAAAGTTAAAGTCCCAAGTTGAGGCGATCATCTTACTGTTGAGCATCTTATTGTTGAGCTTGAGTTGATGTTGTCAAGTCTCACACTTAAAATGTACTCCTAAGAGAACTTGCTATTGATTTCACAGGAGAATTTACTACTTAACTCACTAGGGAATTTGCTAAAGAGTTTATAATGAGAATCACTTTCTTAAATGATCTCATGCTTAGCATAGAATTCATCAAGGATGCCCAAATGCTTGACAATAATTAGGATTATTTGAAATCACTTTTATTTATTTTTAAACTTTCTCTTATATTTTGATTTAAAACTTTGCTTAACATTTTAAATTTGTGTCATATAAAGGTGAAACTTCAAAACTATGCTTTGGATTCGATGAATTAAAAATTTTATTTTAATTTTAATTAAAATATTCAAAATATGCCATGCATATTAGTGTTTAATTTAGTTTTATTTTATGAGGTCTATCAAAAGTTCAAAAGTTGATTAAATCAAAAAAGTTTTTTTGTTAAAGTCAATTGTGTCGCCAATCATTTTTTTTTTCATTCAATTTTAAGTAAGTCAAGACTACTCTAGATGTGCATCATTGAATATGTATATGTGATTAGAAATACAAGATAAATTTTAATTATTTTTGATTTATCATATTTATTTAAAATAATTTAGATAATTTTAAGGTTGTCTCTAACAAATGTTTAATCAAAATATTCTAAAAATATTTTTCATGTAATATATATATATATATATATATATATATATATATATATATATATATATATATATATATATATATCCCGCAAGATACAAATTGAGTATGAATATTTCTAATCATTAAAGAGTTTTGTGAGTTGGCTTTTGTTACGTACATACAAGCATATGTTGTGGAGGCACATTTTCATCTTGACTCTTCTCAAGAGCTATGTAAGTTAGCTTTTGTTTTTCCATTGTTGTTCACATTTTATTATAGCCACTTGACAATTAATGCTGCTTGATGGATGATTCTGATTGTTCTTTGGCGCATTAAAGTCATTTGATGTAGATGAACTGATGTATGATATGCCTTAGAAGTTTTGTTGGAAAGGCAACTTCATATTTTTTTATTATTTTATTTTAATACTTTTATGGGAAAGGTTACAGCATATTTATACCAAGGTTAGAAAAGTAGGACTGTTTAGGAGTTTCAACAGTTTGCACACAATATGAATTTTTTTTAATGAAGTTTATTATAGCTATGTGAATGCATTTGATGCAATTAAGGTTGGTAAACCAAAAGCTTTAGCTGATTTGATTAGATTTTTAGTTGTTCTTTTCTTCTTAGTTTCATATGGACCTTTTTTTATACTTATTCAAGTAGAATTTGGATGCTTCAAAGTGTTTGATGTACACAACAAAGTGCTACCACCATAAATGTTCATGTCATGAATGCTGCGTTATTTTGTTTGCATGCGAATCAACTTTCAAGCATTATATGCATGTTGGTTATAAATAAATTGAGTGGGAATTAATGGGGCTAATTATGTCATTGATTTCATGTTGGCCAATTTCTTGAGTGGCCCATCTTCTCTACAAAGAAAGAAGGTGAAAATATGAATTTGATGAGTTGTAGAGACAAAATGATGTAAAAGATGAGAAATTGGAGAAAATTTGAACCATTACTATACACCAATATTTGTAAGTCGATTCTAAAGTCATATCATCATAGTGAATTGGGTTTAGCAAGTAATAATTGAATGCTTGAACCAATTCTATAAAAGCTTTAAATCTCTTAAAATATATATTATATGAAAAGATTCTTTCTACTAATGGATAGAGTCACTAACTATGTTGATGAAACACTTATATGAGAAGATATAAAATGGGAAATATCTTTCATCTTTCTTGGGTGGGATGAGTGCTTGAACCTAATACATTGGGATTTTTCATTTTGTTTCCTCCCAATGCATTGCATATTTGAGGGCTATTGAGTTTCTTTTCTCTCCAAAGTTCATAAGGTGTTTTCTTGATGATACATCAAACATTTATTTGAGTTATCACATAGCATAAAATATTAATCACTTTTGCCCAAAGTTATTTGGGTAGGCTAAACTTTAAGTATAGTCCGAGCATACAAGTGTCTTATTCTAGCATTTTATTGTACAATTTTACTATGGTGTCCTATGAGCTAAAAAAAGCTATATCAAAGCACATAGTCATCACAAAATATTTCAAATTTTTTCATGTACAAATTCTCATCCATAATCATTTCCAATGCTAGAAATTATTGATCCATTTTCTATGTAAGTTCATTTAATCAATTTTGTAAATTTTAATAGGGCATCAACTTATTTGAAACATAATTTCATATATTCTAAAGTCATTGTTTAGTGCATAGCTAGTTTTTCAAATTTTGTATACTAAGATGCATTCTTCATATAAGTGTCAGATATACTATCAATCATATTTTTATTTCTATAGAAGCTATACATCAAATATATTAAAAAAAATTAAATAAGAAATTATTGCTAGAATATGCACGCGTGCACGTGCGTATTTTATGCACTTTAGAAATTATGTATAATATTTAATTGAGGCAATAGCTTAAAGTAATATCTAAGATATTGATAGATTTATAGATTGAAATTATTATTATTATTTTAAAAAAAATTTGAATGTTACCAAGTAATATAAATAATAATGAGTGAACTAAGTCAATTTTGAATAAAACTCAATCATAAACCCATTTATGTATACTAATTTAAGCATATATGTTTAAACTTTTAGGCATGAAATATATAATAAGTTGGATTTAATTAAAGCTTAATTAGGGATCATGTTTGATCTCAATAAGAAAACTAACAAATAATGTTGCCTCAAGTTCAGCTCAAATTCAATAAATATATAAATATATAAATTGATCAGGATAGTACTCAACTCGATTTATGTTTAACGTAAACTACGGTTGTGGAGTTAACTCTAGAGATCAAGCTTTGCCATTATGCAATTGGTTAATTAAATGATTCGATATAGGCTATAGATTTCTCTCCCTCAAATTAATAGAAATGCTTTTGAAGAGCAATCACATTATGGAAGCCTTAATGTGATGTCCTGGAGAACTAAATCCATCTCCATGTTGGTACAGGAAGCTCGCCATTCTTGCAAGATTTATATAAGCATCAATGGATCGTTGAGGGAATTGTGAATTAAATGCAGCATAATATCACTGTTCATTTCGTTCCATGTTTTTTTTTTTTTTTGAGATATTTGAGGTAATTTAATCTCAAACTCATACATATAATATACATATAAAAACATGAACTAAATATCTCTTAATTTCATATTTCACCTATCAATATTGATATATGCAGGCGAACCTCTCTCTTGTAGCATTGAACTTATGTTGTTACATCACCTCTCTCTTGCTCGGCCTGAATTTTTAATTTCTTATGATTAAAGCCAATTAGAGAGAGAGAGAGAGAGAGAGAGACAGAGAGTACGTGAATATAGTAAAGATAAAATACCACTCTTCTAATATATGGCATGCCTCCAACCTAACATTTAGAGAAAGTTGACTTGTCTCCATTAACAGTATTATTGAGGGTAGAAAAATAAATCTTCATATAATCTGGAAGTTTTATGTCTTGATGTCTCACCTAAGTAATTCATAAAAATAATGAAATATAAAAGTGTGAAAATTTATAGCGATCAAATTAATTTTAAAATGAAAATATAAAGAACTGAAGTCGAGAGAGAGAGAGAGGGAGAGAGATTAGAGGAAACTCAATATCATGAGTTAGTGATAATCATTATCAAATAACTTATTCTACTAATAAAAGGGAGACCAGACAACTGATAACATGGATTGTTGACATCAATAGTTGATGGGCATCACTCATTGGTAGACATTGGGTAATGAATAATAAGAAACAAAACAATCAGGATGATGTTTAGCAGTTAACTTGGATTTTCTCCTAAAAGGAGGAGTCCAAGCAATAAATTTCTTTAAAATATTTAAATATTTTAATTAATTTCATATTTATATTTTTTAAGTAAAAAACAAAAATGAAAAGAAAGAATAGAATAAAGTAGACAAAAAAAAATTTAAAGCTTATAATATCCATCTCAATGTAAAATTTATGATATTTTTTAAGAAAAAAGTGATTTTGTAGTTCTAGATTAAAAATGTTAATATATTATTGATATATATCCATCTAAAATTTTATATCAAATATAGATTTCAAGTTAAAGCATATATTCAATCAAATTCAATGACTCAATGAGATGAGTTCAATAATACTTGGTCAATAGGTCAAATGAGCTCAAATCGCTCAAAAGTATATATGAAAACTTTGAAATCAATTGAATGATCAAATGACTTTCAAATTTGGCGTGCTTATATAGTCGAATCGGCCGAGATGAATCGAGCCTAAGATCACTTAGATCGAAGGTCATTTGAATGGCCAAATTGTCAAAAATTTATCTATGATTAAATGAATCAATACGGATCATCCGATGGAGTGTTTTGGGATTTTGGCTACAATGACCAAAATGCTCCCTCTCAAAATCTTATAAATAGGACTCCATTCTTGTCATGAAGGGGGAAGGATGAGCTAAAAGTGAACTTGGAAGAAAGCTGGGAAAGAACTAGAAGTTCGAAGTTCGTTATCACCACCATTTGTGATCGTCGTATTATCATCGTCGGCGCCACCAACACCATTATGGTCCCAACCACTATACTTACGATTCTAGAATTCTCATTATCGATTACTCACATACAATCTTGTGTAATCTTGTTGGGTGACTTAAACTCGTACTCCAAAGTAGATATATAGTGAAAATATTTTTTTTTCTTGTGTTACTCGTGATTTTTCTCCCTCATCACGGGTTTTCCGTAAAATTTTGGAGTCTTTTATTCTTTTTTATCTTCGTGCGTCTAGATTTTTTTAAGGCATAAAGTTTTATTACCGCTACAATATTTCAGCACTGACAATTTGACATCATGTGAAAAATAGATTCTCATTACTTCATCATGTCGACAACCAAGTTTCTCAACAAGATTGAAAGTACCCAGTGGAGCACTTTGTACTTTTGAGGAGTGCATGTGAAGAAGAAGATTCATCAAACTCGATTCTTCAAGCTTTTGTTGGAAACTTGGGCAACTCTTAATCTTAGAAGATGCTATGTTAATATGCTAAGCATCTAATTGATTACACCTAAGTTACAAGTCAAAGTCGGAGGATATTTTAACATTGAGAAAAGATAGCTTGACAAACTGTTATCTTTATATTATAAGGCAAAGATCAAGGAGCAACTTTGGCTACAACCTCAAGTGGGTGTTTTGATTTGACCTCTTTCCACAGTTAACGTCATCAGTAATACTCGACAAATAATTTTGGAAAAATCAAAATGTTTAACCTCTTTCACACAAATTAACATCATACTTTGACAAATCAACCTTTGATGAGAGTTAAAACTATTGACTTCTTCCATACGTTAAATGTCACCGAATAACTCCAAACAACCCGGATATGTCATAATTTTCCTCCACAGTTAACGATGTAATACTCTAATAAATAATCTCAAAGAATCAAAATATTTAACCTCTTCCACACAGGTTAACATCATACTTTGATAAAATAACATCAGATAAGAGTTAAAACTATTGACTTCTTCACACAGGTTAAATGTCGTTGAGTAACACTTTGACAAGCAACCTCAGATAGGTCAAAAATCATTTAAGGATTCCTCCCTAGAAGGCACGCCCCTGAGGAAGTCTCGATGGGAAGTTAGTAGTGGACAAGGTCCTTATTAGAAATACTCTAAGAGAGGAAGTGGTTTAAAGGGTCTCCACTCATCAAAAACTTCAGAAGAAAAAAGCCTCAAAAGGTAAAAGTACATCAAAAATCTCAGAAGGCAAAAGCCTCATAAGGTATAGGTGCATCAAAGCCTCAGAAGGTACAAGTAGATTAAAAATCTCAGAGAAAAGCCTCATAAGGTAAAGGTACATCAAAAATCTCAATAGGTATAGGTACATCAAAAATTTTAGTAGGCAAAAGCCTCAGAAGGTACAGATACATCAAAATCTAGAAAATCTTAAGGTACAGTATATTAAAATCTCGATAGATTAAGCCTCATAAGTACAATCACAATCTTAGTAGTACATCAAAATCTTAGTAGGCAAAAGCCTCAAAAGGTAGATGTACATCAAAAATCTAAGAAGTCGAAAGCCTTAGAAGGTACAGAGACCCTGACGAAGGAGAGTAAACTCGTTGCAATATTTTATGAGGAATAATCATCAAATCATTTGGAAAATGAAACTTCTTCTAAAATATTATCAAAGTATCACTTTTTATAGTTGGTGTTACATCGTCGAATATCGCCGTCCCTTGATGCTTCCGCAACCCATCATCTTGTGCAAGCTTTGCTTGGGAATCTTTAGACATTGTGATATCTGTGAGAAGATGCTCACCCATGAAAATATTCATCATTGGAGCACACTAGAGAAGGCAATCCAAAGGGTTAGAAATCACGGAGAGAACTGCGAGAGGGTCAACATATATAGGTTAGTGGAAGCTACCAAAGAAAGAAACTAGAAATTGAATTATGCTTCCAAGTCATTGGAAACTAGAGAGCACCATATTCTACAGGGAAATACAAGAAGCTGAAAGAAAGCCACCATATCAACAGCTCAAGAGAAAAGAAACTGGAAGTCGAGGATCTTGGCTGCTGGGATAGTTGGAAACCGAGGGGAGAAATTGGAGCTGTGAGGGTTGGCACCATTATCTGAGTTAGAGAAAACCTACAAAAGAAAGCAACACTGCTGGAGCTGAAGGGGATGGGTGCCAACCAAGTAAGTTGGAAACCAGATCGAGGAGTGCAGAGGGCCGCGTTATAGTTAGTGGAGGCCAAAAGAAGAACACGAAGGCACTAGAGCACGAATTTGGGATCGTCGCTAACCGGGTTAGTTTCAAACTCGTGACCAGGATAGCTGTGAGTGGGGTATCATAAAAGTCGGTGGAGGAATTCAAGATTTTGGAAGAACACGAAGGCACTGAGCACAATTTTGGATCGTCTTTGCATAACCAGTCAATTCAAACCCGTGACGGGAGAACTAGCTGCAAGTGGGGTCGTCTACCTGACTTAGTGGAGGCCTAGGAGAAAGGAAGAGATGTGATTTTTCTCCATCCCACTTGGGATATTTATACTTGAAAGAGACTCTTCAAATTATTTAAAGAATTTTAAATAAAATAAAATAAAAAACTTTTCATCTTCTTTTAAAAATAATAATAATAAAGAGAAAAAAATATTCATATAAAAAAACTCTTCATATTCCTCATTAAAAAAATAATTTATATTCCTAAAAAAAATTATTCACATTCCTCATTAAAAAAAAACTCTTTATCTTTTTTTTTTCAAAAAGAAAAACTCTTCAGATTTCATTTAAAAAACTATTTATATTCTTAAAAAAAAAAAACTCTTCATATTTCTGATTAAAAACAAACTCTTCATATTCATCATTAAAAAAAATTTATTTATATTCCTTAAAAAACTCTTCACATTACTCATTTAAAAAAAAAATCTTCATATTCGTCATTAAAAAAAACTCTTTATCTTCTTCTTAAAAAGAAATCCATTTTTCTATCTCTTTCTTTCCTTCTCCCTCCTCTCTCTCTCTCTCTCTCTCTCTCTCTCTCTCTCTCTCACACACACACACACACAACAACAATAACATATATATATATATATAATATATATATAATATAATATATATATATAATATATATATATATATAATAATAATATAATAATAATAATTTATAAATTATCACTTTATATATATAAATATAATATAATAAAATAATTAAATATTAATAATTAATCCTAATAATTTTTTATTTAAAGTGATTTTATTTTGGATGAAATAAGTTTTATTATCCAAAAATAGGAGAAAAATGATATATCTAAAATTTATAAATAAATCATAAATCTCAAAATAAAATATGTATCAAATTAAATATCAGAGATGAGTCCAACAATCTTGGTCAATTAAGTCAAATTAGCTAAATCGAGCTCAAATCTACATATGAAATTTGAAATACTGCGAATGATCAATGACTTAAATTTGGCGTCTATAGTTGAATCGACGATGATCCAACTTAGATTTTCAGTTGAAGGTCATTTGAATGGTCAAATCACCAAAAATTATATGATCAATGAATCTGTCCGATGGGTGTTTTGAGATTTTGACTATGACCAAAATGCTCTCGGAATCTTATAAATAACCTCATTCTTGTCATGAAGAATAAGCTAGAAGTGAACTTGGAGAAAGGCGAGAAAGGCAGAAGTTCAAAAGTGTTTGTATTATTACTCACCACCACAATTCAAAATCTATCATTATATTTTGTATAACGATTGAATTCTTATCGATTTATCACATACATTGTAATCTCGTTATCGAAAAGATTCAAACTTTGTACTCCAAAGTTGATATATAGTGAAACATCTTTATTATTTTGGGCAGTGATTTTCTCCATCTTCCGGGGTTTTTCACGTAAAATTTTTTATTTCTTAACTTATCTCTGTGGATTTTCCAACAAGGCGTGAAGTTTTATTCTACCACTTTAAGGTTTCTGGCATTCAACAATTATTAATTAGAACTATATTATAGATATATACTACATACATGTAAGACATTGCATATAAAAATTTCATCTAAAATTATTATATAAGAAAGTATATTTGCTTTAGTTAAGTTATTAACATGGTATACTTTAGCTCAAATTATTTGCCCACAAGCACAATTAAGGTAGTTGTGTGTTAGAAAATTATAAAAATAGAGATAAATTAAGTTTACCTTAGCAAGAATATCTAACACATAATGATAGAAATGATAAAAGGTAATAAGATTTTTATATTAAAAAAATCACAAGCTTGACCAAGTCAAAAGTATCTATTATATAATTAAAGTTACAAAGTTTCTCTCCCTTCTCCAACTTGTGAAGGTGGATTGGATTACAAAGTTATAAGTACTTATTTCTCCTTTGGTCATTACAAGAGGGTTGTTTGATAAAAACATCCACTAAGTCACAATGGTTAGATAATAATATTTTAAAACTAATAATCGACCAACAGTTTTTGTATGAATATAATTTAGCTACAATAATCACTAGTGGTGATTTATGAAGATTATTGATGATCATTAGCTTCAAGCTTTCTTCAAGTGTTTGAATTTAGCTCTTGGCTCTCTTCCCTCTTATGTTAAAAATGGAGCCATATTTACAAAATTATGGAGTCACTTTTTAATAAATTTAAACAAAATCCTAAAAAACTTTATTAGATGTTCCTTGTTGACTCCTTTGATCATAGATAATTATTTTAGCATTTAAGTGTCCTAATGACTTCAAAATTAAGCGATCTTAGATTTATTAATTTTTTTATCAAGTTCTTTGATCATAAGCAATTAGAGATTGTTTGATCCTTTGATGTAAAGCCTTTAATTGCACTTCAAATGCTTGATTTGAGCTAATTTGAATTTAGAATAAATTATCAATAGATTGTCTCATCGAGACTTGCAATTTGACTTTAACTTTCTTAAAATTGGAATATCAATGGTCATAAAATTAATTATAGAATATATATATATAAATTTTGATTTGAACTAATTTGAATTTAGAATAAATTTTTGTTATCAATATTGTCTATAGATTTGCAATTTGACTTTAACTTTCTTAAAATTGGAATATAAATGATCATAATATATATATATATATATATATATATATATATATATATATATATATATATATATATATATATATATATATATATATATAAGATATATCATTTATTCTTTTATTTTCAGACATCAAAATTACATATATAAAAAATGTATTAATAAGAAATTTTAATTCTAAAATATTACAAACACAATTACTATTTGGACATCAATATGAACCTCCCTCGACCATGAATCAAATTTTTAATTATAATTTGAACCTATGTTAAAAAGTTGATGAAGAGATTGGCTTCAAATTTAGCAAGATTTGTTTAAAACTAATTGTAGAGACTGTATTAAAAATAATGTTTGAAATATTTTAAAAAAATCAAACTGTTTGAAAAATTTAAAACAAAATTAAATTATAATAAAGCCATTGCATGTTGGTGTCGTTACTTACATGTCTAAAATGTGGCCCAATAAAATTTTAATATATAAATAGTACACTCCATTAGTAGAAAAAAAATTAAATCATCTCTCTTCTTTCTTTATTAGTTTTAAATTATTTTTATTTAGAAATGTTCTCCATTATCATGTAATGGTGGTGTATAATTCCTTATTTATAGGCTCTAGTCTTCATTTATATGGTAATGTCCCGATAAATAAGATATCCCCTCTTTCATCTTTAAGATATTTTATGATGATTTATCCCATGTAGGATTGTATTTGGTTTGTTCAAATAGTTTTCATGAATTATGATAAAACATCTAAGTTTGCGTTAGAAGATATGATCTTCCACCCATCCCAAGAGCATTGATATTTTGGAAGTAGATCGCAAACATCTTATGCTTTCGAATGCTTACAATTTCAAGTGAGAGTATAATATTAATGATATTTTTGGATGTGAAGATTAATGTATATCTTCAAAGGCATATACCATACATCTTTTCTAAATTTTGTCTTTTAAAATTATTGTATGTATTTGTACTATTCAAATCTTTTAACTTTCTAATATTTTTAATGTATTTGTATTTTATGAGACTTTAAATTTTCTGAAGTTTTTGATATATTTGTACATTTTAAGACTTCTATTTAATATTTTTTGATCCATCTCATAAAAAAATGCATTTGAAACTTATTGAATTTGCATTACTTTTCTATAGTAATTGATATACTAGTAAAAATTTGAGGTCCAATATGAAGGTTAATTGTTGAAAATTTTTAACTCTTTAATATCACACCAAAAATATTACTATCAATATCTATTAAAATAAAATCACTATGTAAAAAAAATTATTATTTATGTAAATATAAAAAATTATGTGTTATATATATGAATGCATAAAATTGTATCTTTCTAAATAATATAAATCTCATTATTAATATGTCAAAGATAAGATTAATCATCATATGATCTGAAAAATGATATATGCCATTTAAAACTAACCATCTACTCTAATTCTAACAATAAAAGCTATTTAGTTTCCACAAATAAATCGGCACCAACAATATCTTTTGTTTTCTTATATTGAGAAATAATAAAAAATGCAAGATAAATATATATATATATATATATATATATATATATATATATATATATATATATAGCTAACTTGTTTGAAACTTTTCATTTGAGACCTTCCAAACAAATAAAATAATTGATTTATATATATATATATATATGAAATTAAAGGTTATTAGGATATATAGAAGATTAAATATGCACTCATAATAAATAAAGAAAACTGATGAAAGGACTTGCACAAAATTGAGTTAGCTTATCATATAAGAGTCGGTAGAGTGAATTGAAAATGATCAAATAATAATAATATTAATAATAATAATAATAGTCATAATAATAATAATAATAATAATAATAATAATAATAATAATGATAAATTGGTAATAATATAAACTTATAATGAAGATTAGAAATATTGACGTGGGCCATTCATGCGAATTAAATCAAATTGTACTTATCTAACATTGGTAAGGATATATGCATGGTACGCGCACATTGTATTTTTATTTTACAAGAAAAAAAATTTATAAAAACGGCATTCTTGTGGAGATTTCGGTTAAATTATTTTTTAATCCCTAAAATTTGTCATGATTTTATTATTTTAGGGGCTGTTTGTAATAATTTTGCTATTTGTTTACTGTTTGCAAAAAAAATATTATATTTAAAAATATTTAATTTAGTTTTAGATATTTTGAATATTTTTAAAATTAAAAAGTATCATCAAATATATTTTATTTTAAAATAATATATAAAAAATAAAATAAAAAATTTAAAAAAAAAAAATTGATCCAAACGGCCTCTTAGTCTAAGTTTAATCTAATTATTTTAATTCCAACTTTCAAATTGAATGACAATTGATGGGGAAGTTTGATTTCATCCAAACATAATGTCAAAATGTTGAATTATTGTTTTAATTATGAGTATAAAAAACTTTTAGCCATAGAAAATATGGCCTGCTCTGAATTCTAACAGTGTTCTCTTGTCACAATATTAAATTGAGAGACCTGAAATAGAAATGAACATGCATGTAAAATAATACTAATTTTTTTTATATGAAATTTCAAACAACGAAGATTATTTATATTCAACTCATTTTATAATCAAGTTTAAAATATTTGTTCGTGTTCGACTCATTTGCTTAATGAACGAGCTGAACACAAACTACTTAATGATCTGAACACGAACAAAGAGCTTTTTTGAGAGCCCTAAGTGAGAATTGGCATGATGAATGAGAAGCAAAATTAGTGGATCACTTGCACACACACACACACACACACACACAGAGAGAGAGAGAGAGAGAGAGAGAGAGAGAGAGAGAGAGAGAGAGAGAGAGAGAGAGAGAGAGAGAGAGAGAGAGAGAGAGAGAGAGAACTTCATGGGTATGTGAAAGCATATTGTGAGTCTATTATATAGTAGAGACTATGTTTCATATATAAACAACATCTTAATAATTCTAAATATAAATGACCTTCACTTAGAAAGTCAAATAAAATACGTAATAGAGTTTGGATGTAATTCTATATTTGAATTGATCCTCAGTAATAGTTTCTCTATAGTATGAGATCATGTATGAACTCTTTGATGTACATGGCAAATATGACTAGCCATGTATATATAGCCAACAAGGAGATAGATGGGAACATAAGCGAGAGATTAGAAAATGATGGAAGAGTGCTAATTAATTAATGTTAAGATATGGTGCTCATCCTTTAAGTGCCCGACTTTGGTTGGAAAACATATTTCTCATAAAAAAAAGTAGTTACGCACTATATGAATATAAATCAAATAGAAAGAATTAATGTGTGTGTGTGTGTGTGTGTGTGTGTGAGAGAGAGAGAGAGAGAGAGAGAGAGAGAGAGAGAGAGAGAGAGAGAGAGAGAGAGAGAGTCTTAAAATATTTCAAAGGAAGACATTATTTACTTCATCTAGAAGCACAATATTATAACTCAATCCTTGATTATTTTATATATTGAAAAAGCTAAGGTCGATGGTTTAGAATTTACTACATAGTTTATTAAATAAAAAAAGCATTTGATGTAGCCTCAATATAATTAGCTCTGTGGTGGGTGAGTTTGATTTTGTAGTTATTTATTAGGTGTGAACCTAAAATTAAATAAGTACTATCAGGGAATCCTCCTAATGAAAATTCTTATTCAACTAATGCATGCAAAAGACAATTAAGTATCAAGTCCCTTGAACAAGTAGGTTTGTTGAGTGGAAAGCATATGACATTTCTTTATTGAGTAACTCAAGGATTTAGATGAGTTCTAACTCTGTGAGCTTTGAGTTACAAGAAGTTTATTTTTGTTAATAATAAGCCACATGATGAACCTGGTGTGGCTATTATAAAGACTTGATCATTATAATGCTGATAAATATGAGGGTACATCCCTTTCTCAATTATTTTGTTCCTCTTGAAAAGCTAGCAAGGTTAGGAAGAAAAAATTAATTTGACCTAAGTGATATGAACTAGATTTGAAGCACTTTCGCAAATTACATGCTTAAATCTTATACATGTTGAAAATTCATTAACATTGATGCCTATAAATGTTAGGACCATAGGTCATTTTGAAGATCTTATTATTTTTTCTTCAAGTGTTATTAGTTGAAACTATATATGAACTTTTGAATAGTCTAAAACTTAAAAAGTTTGAAGGATTTTTTAGTTTTAGCTTATTGAGTTCAATAAAAATACATGGTTGTTATTAAGCATAAGTTTTAGTTGGTGACATAAGAAGGTGCATTCATAAAGATGACTCTTTTGAAGAAGGTAATTTCTGATGAAGTATTAATAGATAGGAAGGATATTACTCTGGAAACTTCTTTTGGTAGAGAGGTGTTTACTAAGAAAGCATGCAAGCCAAAGAAGGGTTTTATTGAGAAGACTCTTTGTAACACAACAATACCAATTGTGGTTTTATTAATGAAGTACCAAAAAATTGTTAAAGGTGTCATAAAGGGTTCTTACTAGTGGTGGATATCCTTTTGGAGATATTAAGGATAGAAAAAAAATTTGAATCTTTATATTAATGTCTAAATATGGGATCTGAAATTTTTAGATGAAATATTGAGGGTTTAGTTTGGTCTTCTAGTGAAACTTTCAAGACAAGTCCACTTGAATTAGTTGGGGTTGATTTGGAAGATTTAATTGAAAAATAAATTTTAGATTTGAGAAATGGGTGAAAATGATTATTAGTGGTTAGCTTAAGATGTGAACTAAGAAATTAAAATAAATGGTTTGGTTTGGTTGAGTATATGATGGTGTCGAGGGTAAAATAAAGTGACTAAGTCTTGGTCTTACCTAGTTTGGTTAAAAGTTCTACATGAAACTATGAGGTGGATGAGATATTTTAGATGGGTGATGGCTAGTCATGGAGGATCTTAGGAATGTAAAAAAAGGTGTAAGATAGTTAAGAAAAAAGTATTAAGAGAGTAAAGTCAAATATAAAATAGAATAAGGGAAACTATCTTATCTCACCAAAAAGGTAAAATTTGACTCACCAAATTAATGTGAGAAGAGCAATACTTAACTCAAAATGATTTAATTAACAATTGAAGTTACAAACATTTTAACTTATATTCATAGGCATTACAATACTTTAGGGATAAAGATTTTAGAGGGAAGAAGTTAATGGAAAAAAAAAAGGAATTCAAAAGAAAAAGAGGGATTGATGGCCATTTATAAAGGGATATTTTAATTACTCATTTTTAATGTATTTGTCATATCATGACCTACCGTACAACCTCCTAGATGAGAAATAAAAATATATAAAAAAAAATCAAAATACAAGATACATTTAAATTATTCTACATTATGTGGCCTTTATTTAGGCTTTAGTTTAGGCTTTTGTAATTGGATCAATTCTTTATTCTTTTCCTTGGACTTTAACATTAGCTTTTATAATTTAATCTTTAATTTAATTATCTTCATGATGTGCTACGTTAATTCTTTAATAATGTTGATTAGAGCTAGATTACCTTAGGAAGCATGACCAAGCAGAGTTCAACACTAATATATAAGCCTTAATTTTAATAAAATCAATAATTTCCTTAAAGGTTTAGGGTTTGATAAGCCTCAAATAAAATCCATGGTTCCTAAGCTAATTTTCAAAGTCCTAAACAAGATAAAGAAGATTCAGGCAATTTTAATCAAAAGTGGGGTAGAGTTTCCTTAAGTCTTCCAGCCCAAGGGTACATAAGCAAAGTTGTTGGAGAGTTGCCCATTGAAGAAGACTTTATTGAAGGAAAGTCATCGATGAGGTAAGAGTGGAGAGAAATGACATGCATGTTATGGGCTCCAAAAATTCACCACCGATCTCTCGATGAAGAGAGTATATTTTAAGTGTTGGTGAAATTTTTAGAAGGCATATGAGATAGTAGATAAGACACTACCCAGATATTTCACCCTCATTTTGTGAGGACTTTAGATCTAGTTCCAAGTTTCTTATAGGCGCAAGCAGTATAGTTAATTACCCCTCTCAATGCTAAGAGAGAACTTTCGATTAAGGCTAGTCGTTAGATTGCTAAATGCATGGCGTATAGTAACAACATGTGGAGTTTAAAATTTGGGATTTAGAATTTATGAAATTCATCATTATTAGCTTAAAGCGATGGTTGGGGAATTATGACATGCCCGATCTAGATCCCATGGTTCCATCATCCCGGGCTATCGTGGTCCCTAATCTACTTAGTCAGAGGAGGTAGTCAACCCAACCTGACCAAAAGATCCTTATCAACCATGGGTTGTGCCGTCCAAGGAATCCTTGTAGACTTGGGGTAGTGTTTTCTAAGGAGATAGGCTTAAGTCTACCTTAGCAGACAGAGCTTTTTTCCTATCATATGTACCATATGATTTACCTCTCAAAAAAAGAATCATTGGGGAGTATATGGGCTACAGTCATGATCATAATATAATGGTGTTATTTGGCGACAACCACCCGATCAGAAGACTCTGGTCGTAACTGCATCATATATGGAGCCTAGCGGCCAAACCAAGCAGACATAGGACACGAACTACATCCTTGCTGGCATGAGATTGATTGAGAGCGAATATAGAAATATACTTGACTTGACATTAGCTTCTTTATGAGCTAGAGTTTTCTTAATTTATCACCTTTAACAAACAGTTGTGGAAGGTGGATTGAGTTAGATTTTGCTTTAAGTTTTTAAAGATTAAATTTCATTTAAGCATTTAACACTTAGTAATTTATCCGATTTTATATTTGTATTGATACTTGATTTTGATTAATTCAATTTGAGCTTGCAAGCATATTTTGATGGTAAGTATCTCCTCCGGTTGAAATCTCCATTCAACATAGTAATCATTTGGGGTGGATATATTATTTGATCTTTTAATTTAACATTTTAGATCCTGTCAACTCTATCAGTTTAATAATATAGGATTGGATCTATTGACATATGACAGAATTAGCTTCTCAGATATTTTAATAAGTTAAAATTCTTATAATAATTGGATTTTTAAGTTTTGTTAACCTCGACCTGATCCTAAGACAAAACTAGGAACCCAGCGTAGCATCCTCAGACACTAAGTTTAAGCATTCAACATAGTGTTGGGGTCCATGTGGGTATTTAATAATTCAGATAATTTTATTTATAAATCATGAGATTAATTTTATATTTTTAGTTAATTCCAACTTAACTTACGCAACCTTTTCAAAAATTAAAATTTTCACTCTGAATTTCCATGTCTAAGCACATGCAGATATTTATAACTTAGATAATTTCATCTAGTTAATGAAATCATTGACTTTAAAATCATAATTAGAATGAAATTCTTTAATTTTTGGATTGAAAGAAGCTCCATAATTCATGGAGACTTTAATTTAGCATCGCCTTCTCTTTGCTTGTACGAAGAATTACTGCACTGGTAGCATATTGTATCAGATTAGGTTTGTATTTGCACTTAAAAGTTGTATCTTTGCTTTCATTTTATTTATTCACATAATTCCTAAACTTCAAATGAGTTCTTCTCATTAAAGACCATTAGATCTTTGTAAATTCAACATTCAAATTTGATATTCACTCATAAGCTATTATACTTTTAAGCAAGCTTATTTGATTTCAAGCTTCCTTTGAATACAAGTCATTATTCAGTAAGAAGTCTCAATTATGCTTTCTAATAGCCTATTTAGTTATAGTGAAAACCTCTTATGAATTTTATTTGGTTTTTACTTTAGTTTGAAAATAGCACTCAACAAATTTTATGTCCATTGAGAGCCTTCTTCAATCCCTTTTAAAATAGACATTGCCATGTAAGAAGGCATGTTCTTTATGAACATTACTCTAGAGTTTGATTTGGGCTCTACCCCATTTGAGAATTAGCCTTTTAGCTTCATACAACCTTCCTATAAGTTTGACATGAATTCAAAATCATGTTTGAATTTGGCTTATCTCTTTCAACCATATTCATGCCTGATATAATGTAAGCTACAAAGTTCAATTAGTTCTTCTTAGCCAACTAACCATTGCTATAGTATGTAAGTGAGTTATTTAATCTTGTGTTCCTCAATTATTATCATATTTCAATCTCATATTTAGCATATATAATTTTATTCATAATCATTCTCACTTAGCTCATTCTTGTTTAATATTAATATTCTTTAAGCTCGCTTAGACTCAATCTTCATGAATTTATTTTATTTTAAGACTTTATGTTTCACCATTAATTTAATATCCAATTAATTTCAAATTTAAGTCTCAAAATTTGATAAAATTTTAAAGATTTGAAAGATTCGACATCATCCCCACGTAAGGGGGCTACATTGGAACTATTTTGGCTTACATGTCACACCCTGATGAGCATGATGATTGGTGTTTTGAAGCACCTTGGCCGAATTTCAATCCATATGCATGAGCATAATAGGGCCTTCAATCACCTACATAAAAGAAAATATATATGCAACTTTTACACATTTAAAATATCGCTTTAGATAATTTATTTTTGATGTGATTGATTTCTTTTTAAGTAAATCTTAATTCTTCCCCCTTTTTTTAGTCCAAAATTTTTTCAAACTTTTGGCAGTATTTCAACATAAGAGTGCAACATCTTATAGTTTTTGGGCCTACTCATTATGCCCTCGTGAGTGTAACAGTAAATGTCTTGAAATACCTCAGCCGATTTTCATCTCGTCATGCCCTGATGAGCGTGACGGGGTCTTTAAACCTACATAAAAATAAAAGGCAAATACATATAATGATAATTTCCATGCATTCAAGCTTATCTCTATCTCATTGCACATTCACCAATATCCATGAATCATTTATTTCAAAAATTAGCCCATTGACTCCCATAAGCCGCCTTCTTGCAATAAGTTTATCTTCTTAATAAGGCAAATACATATACAGAAAATAAGAAATTGCCAGTCACAGAGAGGAACCCATCTGATGATGAAGTTTTTTCTCGAATGCTGTGAAGGGAAGGATCACATCTTAGGCTCGCAATTTTGCTGAATGGAACAGAAGAAGGATCCAGATGAGGAAATAGGAAGGGAAATTAGAGAAGAAGGACTAGGAGTACAGTTTGAGGGAGATCGATGGGTTGAGGCTTCACTTGGTTGGTGGAGAATTCTTGTGGCTTGGTGAAAGACAAATAGAGTGGAAATGGGCTTTGAGATGAAAAATTTGTGAGGGGACATGCTGTTTATGCTTGTGGGAATCGCCGCACACAGGTTTCTCATTGAGGGAGAGAAACCAAGAGAGGGAAGTGAGCCGTGAGGGAGAAATGAGGGAGTTCTTTACGGTTCCTTGTGGTTTTAGGTGTTGCAAGGTTGCATTTGGGTTCTACCTTACTTGGAAGTAGATATTCGACATACAGATCCCATGCTACAACCTTTAAATTCAATTGAAGCCTTCTTCAATTCATTTGAATCAAGATACTACAATATATGCATTCGATAAGATAGCTTATTGGCAAGCTTCCCAATTTGTTGTGAGTCTTATTTATATTTCTCCAATTTAATTTCAAATTTATTCAACACAATTCACTTGTTATAAGTCATTTTGTGGATTTCATTTGGATTTCATTAATTTTGAAGATAAGCAATAGATATATCACAAGTGCTTCAAATTCAGCTTTAAATGTAAGCTCCAAATTGTCTTTTAAAGGCTACATTCTTGGTTGCTCATGAGTTTCCTAATTGAACTTGTGCATGTAAGAAAGTTATCAAATTGCTTACACACTTTTATTTTCAATTTGGAATTGAACATTTGAATTTACCACCAATCATTTGTCCTTTGGTATTAAATTGAAATCCTTACTTCACTTGATGTCGAATGTGATTATTTAAACATTGAATTGATTTTATTCATATTGATTATTTGTTAATGAATTTAACAATTCAATTGTTCAAAGCTTACTTTTACTTACATGAAAAGACATACAATCTAATATGGATTTATCCTCAACTCCACATTAAATTTCATGCTTGTTAAATAATCAAACTTCAAACTTGCTATGAGTCTTATGTGAGTTTAGTATTGGCCTCCTCAAATTTTACTATTTTAAATAAGTGTTCTATTCTTCCAAAAATTTTCTTTAAGTGCTCTCACTCTATTTCTCTTTGCTTTAACATTTATCTTCATATTTATCATATATCTTTTTGTTTAACTTAAGTTTAGATGATTTTCATTTGAATTTGTTTAAGTTTTGAATTTTAGTCAATTTGTAGCATTTAGTACTCAGCCTCATCCCGCATAAGGGCTACATCACAATTATTTTGGCCCTATCATACATGATGACGGTTGGTGTTTTGAAGCACCTCGACTGAATTTCAATCATCACCTGATGAGCATAAGGAGGCCTTCAATCACCTATATAAAAGCAAATATATATGCAAAATTCTTCTCCCCTTTTTTTAAGTCCCGGTTAGTCAATATTTTGGTAGCATTTTGGCATAGGTGTGCCACATCTAATAAATTTTAGGCCTATCCATCGCTACCTGATGAGCATGATGGTTGGTGTTTTGAAACACCTCGGCCGATTTTCATCTCGTCATCGATGAGCATGATGAGGCCTTCAAACCTGCATAAAGACATGCACATGCATATACAATATTTTTTTTTTGCATTCATCAAACACCTTCCTTGCCACTTCTACAACACCATTTTCAGCATATAACTTTATGAAACAGTAGAGTTACTCGGTACGCCATAACAAGCAGTGTCTTTCGACACTACAGCCGATTTTCATCTCATCACACCTTGATGAGCGTGATGAGATCTTCGAACCTGCATAAAGACAAGCATATGCATATATAATTTCCACATTCACATCACACATCCATAACTATTTCAGTATATCATTGACATTAGAAGAGCAGTAGTTGAAGGAATGGGTAGTGCGCGGAAGTCGATTCCATGGTTTGCTATGCTAAGAGTGCTATAAACTCCATTAGCGAGGGCTTTTTCTACAAGATGATGCAAGGTTAGTGGCACACCATCCTCCCCTGTAATCCCCATTGGCCTTTTTCTGGTGAAGAACTCCATCATAACCACTCCAAAGCTAAATACATCCACCATTATGGTCACCATTCACATATAAGCAAACTTTGGTGCCATATATCCTATGGTTCCTTGAAATGCTGATGAAGTGGAATTGCTGGATTTTTTGAGTAAATGAACACCGAGCATGTGACAAGTGACAAAGTCACTAATATATACTTCACAATCTTTATGTAGATAAGTATTTGAAGGCTTGAGATCACAATGAAAAATGGGGAAGTCATATGGACCTTTGAACTAAGAGTAAAAAGGAAGAAACCTGCCCTGATGTTGGTGTAATTTTCAGATTTAGGTCCTCAGTGGAAAATGGTTTGACTTTAGATCTGTGGACATACCGCTTTAATATCATCTTAGACCACAAGCAAATCATACATAAATTTCAGTATTGGAGATATTGAAGACAAGCATTTTAATATCCTCTTAGATCTATCATTTGAACACAAGCATTTTCAATATCTCTTTTATGTATGCCTAATGTTGGTAGACATCCTCTTAGATCGTGTTCAATATCTCTTTCATTGTATGCTCTTTTATTGTGTTAAATAACTTGGCCAAGAACTAAAATCATCTTTAAATGGTATGCTCTTCAATATCTCCACCCTTCCTTCGCTGTGTTTGCTCCATCTTTGATATGTGTATGCCAACTCATACTCTTCTAGTGTCATCGGCATCATGATTCAAAATTCTTTGATGAGAACCATTATTGGAGGTTTACGGAGAATGAGGGAGGCTAGAGGAGGAGATGCTTATGGCTTGAGGGAAAATGAGAGATGAGAGAGAGAGAGTCGCTTATGGTTGTTGGCTTTTAGCAAAGACAAAGTGGGAGGAGGCTCTTCTTCGAGTTCTTGAAAATGAGTAGTCTTATCGTAACTAAAATAGGAGAAGGAATAGAAGAGCCGATGCTTCGGTTTGATTTCCTTTGGTTTTAGAAAACGAGAGAGAGTGGGAAAATGAAAAAAAGGGAGCAATTTCTTCTTTGGAGGAAATCAAATGTGGGCTTGCAATTCTTGAGAAAGGGAGGATCGAATGGGTATGGGAGAAAATAAGGATTAAATACCTTAATTAATTAATTTCCCCTTTTTTATCCAAATTAAACTTAATTAACTTCATATTGTATTTTTGAAAATTTTTAATTAATTTTAGAATAAATCAATTATTAAAATTGTGTCTAATCGGGTTAAAATAAACACATTATTTTTTATTTTACTCGATTGCATTGAGATTTGTGAAATCTTTGCAAATCAAACCCATATAATATGGGTGTCATTTCTATTGACGTTCTACATTCAATGGTATAGTCCATTTTGTCGAGGTTTAGTTTGAGTCATTTAGATTAATTTCAACTCAAAATTGCGCATTGTCGCTTCCAACCGCTCGACATTTGTATAGACTTATTTGAATTGAGCATGGATAGTTTTATTTGAAAGGTTTTGACATTTTGAGGCTAAAAGCACAATCAATTTCATGAAAAGAGATCATTTGAATATCATTGCGACTTCGACTCGATATGCATGTCGTTGATAGCTCGATCATTTGATTGGTTGATCGTTAGATTATGCAATATTTATATTTTTACCAATTTCAATGTTTTGAACATGATGACAAAGTCTGTTCATCAATCAGAGATCATTTTGGGCATCATCATAGCCTCCCAACTCTGATATGTGTTGGCACATTGACAGCTCGATTGCTTAATCGATTGATAATTAGATTGTGCAATATTTATATTCCGACCAATTTTGATTGGTGAAGTCGTTTATTGATCAAGTCATTTTAATGATTTTGATGATGTTTGGTGCATCTCACCGATTTATGGTTACATCAAAAGTTCTTTAGATTTTACTTATAAGTTTAACTTCGACTCATTTATCATATATGGAGGTATAAATGCCCTCAATAATGATGCATGTGATGATCATGTTTGTTGAAAATTGGCTGAGCATTTGAGTTGATCAAAGATCTTGAATCATTATTGCTTCAATTTTAATAGCTTATGGAGTTTTGATGGAATTTGTCATCAGCATGATGCCTTATGCTTAGATGAGCTAAACGGAAAAATTGCTCAATTTGTCCTGATTAACTTGTTGGATTAAGAGCTTCTTCTACCATCTACTCTCTACTTCAATGAAAAATATCACTCTTAGAGGAAATTAGATTAAATATGATTAAATCTATTTAAAGCAATAAAACTCAATTAAATGATTAAATCTTAAATCAAACTTAAAATTCAACAAATCTAAGACACTTTAACATGGGTTAAACTAGTATAACTAACTACGCCAAAGCATGGAGTCTTAATCATATGAAACTCCTTAATGGATATAAATAAAATAAAACTAATTAATCATTAAATAAACTAAAATTCAATTTGATTAACAAACCAATTCAACATAATCATTTGATATTAATCAAATTAAACCAAATAAAGTTAAAGTAAACTTAATTAACATATGATTAAATCACATCCATTTAGAATAAGATAATTAATTAACCATTAAATATTTCAACGTAATAACTAAATCAAACATGTTAATGAAATCAAACAAACATAATAAATGAAACAGATCAAATAAAACTCTAATCATAAATAATCAAACTTAATTGAAATGAAATAAACAATTAATTCACTTAATGACAATGATTGTAATAATAATAATTCTTTAATCAAATCAAACTTAAGTAAAACACTTAACTAAATCAAATCACTCACATGTGGGAAATTAAGTCATTAATCTCTAATTAAACAAAACCTTAATTAATTTAATGATTTAAAAATTTAATTACCCTTAATCAAACTTAATTAATCAAACATTTAATTAATGCAAAATTAATGAATTAATCCATCATCTTAATGAATCAAATTAATTTAAATAAGTTACATTAAAGCTAACTCTAAAATTAACTTAAATCAAATTCCTAATTAAATTTAATAATTAATCACACCACTCAAGTAAGCTAATTAAGTTAATCAAATTAATCATATTGAACCTAAGCTTAATCAAACATAATCAATATGAAATTAAATACTAATAAAAACCAAAATTAAACCTAAATCATTAAGTCATTAATTACATCATTAAGAATTGAATAAATTTTTATTTAATTTAATAATTACTTAAACACACTCTTACTTAAACTAATTACCCTTAAGCTAATCCAATTGAATAAATACAAGCAATGCAAACTTAAGTTAATCCACCATCTTAATAAACCATATTTACTTTATAAATTAGATTAAAATTAATTCAAATTAATTAATTAATCTACTAATTAATTTGATCACACATCTTAAGTAAACTAATTAAAGTCAATCAAATTAATCATATTAAACTTAAACTTATTCAA
The DNA here is from genome assembly GCA_021442155.1 of Cymbidium sinense. Classification (NCBI taxonomy): domain Eukaryota; kingdom Viridiplantae; phylum Streptophyta; class Magnoliopsida; order Asparagales; family Orchidaceae; genus Cymbidium; species Cymbidium sinense. The sequence goes on from CM038220.1 coordinate 76,421,319, forward strand.
ACTTAAATGCAATTAAATACCAATAAATTCTTAATTTAAAGTTAAATCATTAAGTCATTACATCATTAACCCTAAATAAATATGAAATCAAATTTAAAAAAATTAAATAAATCTTTACTTAATTTAATAATTGATCACACCTCTTAAATAAGCTAATTAAGTTAATCAAATTAATCATATTAAACTTAAGCTTAATTAAACATAAATTTGAACATAATTAAAATGAAATTAAATGCCAATCAAATAATAAATAAGTTATTAATTACATTAACCTAAATAAATATGAAACCAAATTAAAAATTAAACAAACCCTTTAATAATTAACCTAAACACACTTCTTAATTCAACTAATAATCACATTAAACCTAAGCAAACCCATAGACTAATAAAGCTAATAAAATCAAATCAAATCAAATTAAATTAAATTAAGAAAGACTCTCATCAATTTAATATGCAATCAAATCAAATCTCATTCAAGCTACTTAAATAAGATAAACTAATTAACTATCCAATGTATGAAATCAAAATGCAAACCAAGCTTTGATAAACATGACAAATGGATGAGATCAAAAAATAAAATTGTAATTACAAGGAATCAAACTCAATTAAAATCAAAAGAAAAATCTCAATTAATCTAATCTGATCAAACTACAAATGAATGAACCATAATCAAATAAACAACATAAAGTTAAGTCACATAACCATAATCAAAGAAAAGAATTAGATATTAATTTAAAGGATATTGAATTATCAAGATTTAATTAAACTAAAACATCTAATCTAAAATTAGTCATGAATTTAAACAAACTTAAACTTCATTAGAGATCAAGGATATTAAATTATCAAGATTTGATTAAGTTAAAACATCTAATCTAAAATTAATTAATCAAAAGCACATGAATTTAAACAAACTTAAACTTCATTAGATATTAAGGATATTGAATTATCAAGATGTAATTAAATCAACACATTTAATCCAAAATTAATCAATCAAATACATGAAGCTTAAACAAACTCAAATTCTAAATTCTAAATCAAATCAAATAAATAAATACACAAATGGGCTAATTAAGATACTTAAAGACCTTAGTCGACTCTTTTGGAGTTAGGATGTAGAATGAGTTTTGTCTACAAATGGAATTCATTCTACTCTTCATTCCTGAAAACTTAAACATCACTTTATCCAAATAAAAGTGAAATAAAAATAAAAATAAATCATTAAATCATTTAAATTGAAATCGCCTAGAGTAAAATTTAAACAAAATTCAAACCCAAATTGAAACTTAAACTAAAGAAGCCTAGTAAAGTCTTGTCACATAAGCAATACACACATTACAATACTAAGTCACCACTTCTAGTGCTAAGTCGTATGTTTGATGTTGTGTTTTATTTTGTGATGTAATATTTTAGACTTGATGACAGGGTGTATGTTTCGTAGACTAGATGTTAGGCCATTATTAGATTAATCATATTTTCTACAGGGGCTTATGCTTAATGGGTTGCTGTAATAAAAATATAAATGTTTTTATTTTGCAAGTTGCTTAGCCCCTAAGCGTAACCCATGCTAGAGGGTGGGCTTGGCCCATGTGTGCTAAGTCCAAATTATTCATATAACTACTTGTGTTATATGGTGTGTTTAGCAAACATTTGTTTTGCAGGAGTAATTATATTTATTTCTTCTATTTTTAATGTAATTTTGCATTAGGAATTAGGATCAGTGTTATGGGGGATTAAGATGAGCAGTGGCCAAAAGGCTTAGTCCGTGGGGTGCCCTGTGATGCCTTTGGAGCAAATCAAATCAAAAGAAAGAGAAGGAAGAAATGAAGAAAAGAAGACCCAGATAGCATGTATTATTTTATTTTATAATCCGGGTTGTACAAGGGTAGAGCTTAGCTACCCATCTTTTTTTTTCTCTTTTCAAGGTGTACAGCGGAAGCTAACCGCATTGGCCTTTTATTCTTTTACAGTAGTTTATAAAATTATTTGATGTTATATTTAGATTGTGCATTAGAACCACATGTTTTTCATAGTTTCTTTATAACTGATGTTTGAATGTGTGGCCTGGATGTGGTAGGCTTTTAGGAGGAAATTAATTTTTCTACCCCCAATTAAAAACTCATAATTAAAATTTTAAAATAACTCATAACCTCACCATAAAGCTTAGGAATTAAATCAAGATGATAAAATTTTAGCAACCCTTAGATGGATGAATGAATGTGTAATATCATGCATGTCATATTCTTCCACTCTTGTTAAGAGGAGGCTTCCATCTTTGCGAGAGAATGAAGGCTTAGCCTCTGAGAGCCTTTGATGGAAGAACACCCATTTCTCTCTTGATTTGGCCCATAATCAAGTGCTCTTGCATTTAGGCATACAAAATCCCATAGACTGTGTCAAAATATAGAGTCCAAAAGAATCAAATAAATTTCATAAAATTTGCATTTGATTAAGTCATGGTTTCATTCCACTCATGCTCTAGTCTCTTAGGGAGCGAGTTTAAGGACTTAGTTTTCTCTCTAAATAAACAACAGGCTAGCCATCTTATAAGGCAAAAGACTTGCCTACATGAATTTAAAGCGTAGGAGGAGTTAGCTAGCTTCCACTCCAGATGGTAATAAGTCCAATAATCAGGTGGTTTATTCTTTATTGTGGAGATACACCATATACCCATTTTCGCCTTAGATTTTGGTCGTTCTTTGGTCCTTGCAAAATCTCCCTAGATTTAGGATATTAGTTTGTTGTTTCCCTTTATGGGCTACAAGCATAAATCCTCACCTCTTAGGCATTTTCATAATCTTATGTCATGGAATTATAAGTCTTAGCAATCTAATAAAATGTCAACTCAAATAATTAACTCTCTTTAATTTCAAAAATATAAAGCCCAACTATAGGGTAGATTGGAATGCTCACTAGGCTTCCTAGTATCATGAGCATTTCCTACTTTCTCCTTTTGAATTCCAAAATAATTCTTCTCCTTGATCTATCCCATTTGGTTTTCTAAAATAGCCATTCCTTTGATAGTCTTAACCTTAAAAATCTTTGGAGACCCTAATTGTGTACTTTAATCAAGTGTATTCTTAAGGAATTCTCATTACTTACAATGTAATTAACTAAGGGCTTGCCTCCATAGGAACTTAATGAACTGCTTAAAATAAACCCTACTTTACTTTTCATGTAAAGTAGGGGAAAGATCTCGATATATTCAAAGACCCATCTTGCCTTAGGAGTCCTTATTAGGTGATTAGGTCCATTATAGGGTGGTGATTTCTATCTTTCGAGATAGTGCATCATTCCTTAATGATGCACCCGATCACTTCAATAAGTACCTCCTAAGATCTATGTGGTGTTCCATATCTCAAAAATAAACACCTCAAATTTTTCTGGTGACTTTGGTGGGGATAGTTCCTCTCTCCATCTTTAGTAGACAATTATTGTCTCCAAGCATTCATAGTGGACTTATATTTTATATAGGTCTAAGACTATCATTCTTTTTGTTGAAACTTAGCTTATTTCATCCTTAAGCAAAGCTCGCCAACATCATTTAGGTTTTAAGACCTCTCTCCATGTAGGTCCTAAAATCCCTATTGGATTCCCCCAATAGGTGAAAATTAAAATTAATCAAATAAAGGAGATGACCAAAATTAAGAACCTCTTCACCATTCTGATGGTGAGGCAAGGTTCATCCCATGAACAATAAGAAAATAAAACCCTTCTACAAAATATCACATCTTTCAAAAAAGTGCTTTTTCAAAATCCACATAATAATAGATCTTTACACAAAATTTGTAAAAAAATTTCAAAAGGCACAAAACACATATAACCAAACCTCGTTCAACAAATCTTATGATTGTTACAAGGAGGTTCCTTTTTAAAATAAAAATCAACCATTTTTAATGTCTTTTTCAAAAGCACATTTTCTTTGGATATAGCTATCCCCATCCCACGCACTCAAATTTGTTGGATGGAGATTCTATTTTTGAATAAAATCATGATATAAAATTGAAACTCCACTTAGCATACTTCACATGTGCTAGAGTTGAAGTTTCCTCTCTTTAGAAAAGCAATAAACCATACACACATAAAAGATAAGTCAAGACATGTTCGAACCCCCCACCTAACATACCCAAATTTGTCAAATGGTAGTTCCCCTTCCCTTGGAAAAGGTAGAGCAAATTCAATTCTATTTGCATTTATTTGATAAAACCCCTTCTTGCCAAAGCATTGGACTTCAAAACACATTGGAAGCTCATTTGACATGTCCAAGTATGCTAAATGAGAACCCACTTTTTGAAAATCATAAGAACAAATTGAACACCATTTAACATACTTGTTTTTTAAATAAGTTCCTTTTCTTTCAATAACCATAAAGACATCTGACTTTCACTTAACATACCAAATTTGTTAAGTGAGTATTTCATTTTCAAAATCATAAACACTCTTAACTTTCACTTAACATACCAAATTTGTTAAATGAGAGTTTTATTTTTTAAAAAAAAATCATAAATACATTTAACTTTCACCTAACATACCAAATTTGTTAAGTGAGAGTTTCATTTTTCATAAACACATTTGACTTTCACTTAACATACCAAATTTGTTAGATGAGAGTTTCATTTTCAAAAATCATAAACACATTTAACTTTCACTTAACATACCAAATTTGTAAAGTGAGAGTTTCATTTTTAAAAATCATAAACACATTCAACTTTAACTTAACATACCAAATTTGTTAAGTGAGAGTTTCATTTCAAAATCATAAACACATTTAACTTTCACTTAACATACCAAATTTGTTAAATGAGAGTTTCATTTTCAAAATCATAAACACATTGGACTTTCACTTAGCATACCAAATTTATTATGTGAGAGTTTCATTTTCAAAAATCATAAGCACATTTGACTGTCACTTAACATACCAAATTTGTTAAATGAGAGTTTCATTTTCAAAATCATAAACACATTGGATTTTCACTTAGCATACCAAATTTGTTAAGTGAGAATTTCATTTTCAAAAATCATAAGCACATTTGACTTTCACTTAACATACCAAATTTGTTAAGCGTGAGTTTCATTGTCAAAATCATAAACACATTTGACTTTCACTTAACATAGAAAATTTGTTAAATGAGGGTCTCTTTTTCAACACACAATTGATCCCTATTTTAACATACCAAATTTGTTACATAAGGATCCAATTTTTCATGTCAAACCACACTTGAGCTTTCACTTAACATACCAAATTTATTAAGTGAGAGTCTCATTCTCAAACAAAAATAAATATAACTCAAACAAATTTGAGCTTTCACTTAGCATACCAAATTTATTAAATGGGACTCCCATCTTCAAAGAAAAGCCAATCTATCTCACAATCACATTTTACTTTTACTTAGCATGCCAAATTTGTTAAGAAAAGTCTCATCATCAAGCACAAATGAAACACATGTGGCCTCCACTTATACCAAATTTGTTAAGTAAGAAGCCCCATTTTCAAATCAAAATATCACACAATCAAATCTTAACAAGAAAAAAATATTTCAAATACACAATCACAACCTCTTCTTAACATATCCAAATTTGCTAAGTAAAGGTCTTTCAAACTATCAATATTTTCAAACAAGATGCATAAAACACAAATAACTCCAAGAAAATCTCTTGTGAAATTTTAGAACCCCACCCAACCTACCTAAATTGTTTAGTATGGTTTCAAAATTTAAATCAAATGGCAAAGACTCTCCTCAATATCCAAATCTCTCTAATGAACCCCACTTAACATATTATTGAGAGTGGGTTCAAAACTCCAAACTTCTATTACTTGCATGGAATAAATATCAAAGCAAAAATCTGATGCAAGTTATATTTCCACAAATGCAGACATACAGCTCAGATCATCTAGTGCAGTTTTTGCAGTTTTTGCACATGGCAGCTCAGAAGTATGTATTTACTTTTCCTTTTAGGATGGATTTGGCCTTGGATCAGCCCAGCCTCCCACAGACTGACTTTTCCCACCTCATTCATTTTGGCCGAGGTTTCGAGAGGGCTAGGATCACTTGTGAGGGGACCACCCTCACAACCGTCAGCAGAAGTGTGGTGACCGGATAGAAGCCGGTCATCCAGGTTGAGATGTCATCTGACTTAGAGTTTCCCTCACTAAAGAGGAAGACTATGGCAGTTCCCGCAACAGTTGTAGTTCTAGTGTTAGTGCACTCAGTGGTTCCCCTTTCTTCCCTAGTACGGGCTAGCACCCACTCGTTGGCTCCTTCCAAGGGGAAGGCTACCTTATCTTCAAGGATAGTCTCCCCCATCTACGAGGTTAGGTCTAGTTCTCATGTTGCCTCTTATAGTAGGACTCAGTGCTGCAACTGGTGCCACAAGATCAAGCAGCATCATGACCGCATAGCCAAGGAGCTAGAGGCATCTTCCTAGTCTGTAGTAAAGGAGTCACTTAGGATAGTGTCTCATCTTATCATAGAAAATAAGTTTCACCCCCTCTCTAGTTTTGATGAAGAGGAATACATTAGGAGGATCTCAATTTCACCTCCTCTCGTAGTTCATTTTGAGGCTCCTATCAGTGACAGGAGAAGGTCGTATGCCATTAGATTAGTTCTGCACCGAGTTGGTGGAGCTTATGGATGATTAGAGTCTAGGGCTCAATTTGATTTACATTCTGTTATCCCTCACGGTGGTAGATCACAGAGAGGGCTAGGGAGGCCTAGTTAGATATTACTAGTAGAGAGAGACATAGGTATGTCAGACAGTCGACGGCCTTAGCCCTCATGGACTTTCCCGATTGGCATGTTACCCACAATGATCATACTGATAAAATTCTACTGACAGGTACTACCCACCATAGGAGAGGAGCTCATGCCCAGAGAAAGCCAGTGTTGCCTTCGCCACACCGATCCACTCCTCGCCCACCATCACCTGTTGAAGTCCCACCATCTACCGTGCCTACAAAGGAACAAAAGACAACATCCGGGAGAAGAAAGACCCATTGGTGATCCAGCTACGGCCAAAGGATCCCACTTCATCTACTCCATCGACTGAGGTGAGTGCGAGTTCCCCCACTTGACCTCCTACTTCAGTCTTGGTGAAGATGGAGTGGCGACCCTGTAGCATCGTGGTCGCACCACCTTAACTATCATTATCGAGGCGACAAAGAGCGGAAGGGGAAAGGGACAGCTTCTAGCCCCCCATGGCGGATCTCCCTAGGGACACTACTCCACCCATGAGCACATGAACATGTCTCTTCCAAGAGTCATGACCCTCGAGCTAGCATTCCAAAGGATAGATGGTGTTAAGTGTATCTGCTGGGGAGCATAGCCCTTCCATCACAATGATATTTGTATCAAGATAAGCAGATCATCCCATGAAGAGATTTGTAAATGCATTTATGCTGAAAAGAGCTTCTAGGGAGTGACGATCGCATTGTAAGGAGGGAAAGAGAGCTTTAACCCAGTAAATACGTAACTGGAACATCATGAGACCAAAGATAGTAATGGTATTATGGTTGAGGAAGATGACGCCCCAAAGACCTCCTCAGAGCTTAAACAAAAGGATGATTAGATCAATGATGGAGAAGAGGATGGAATACTTGTTAGTATCCTCCAATCACTTCAAAATTCACACAACATATAACAGAGATAGATCATCCGAGTTAGCGCATGTCCTAGATCACCAAAAGCACTTCTCCGAGTCGATAGTGGTAGCTTGCATAGGAAGGTGGTGGATAGCACCTCCATGCAAGAAAAAGATATCAAGCAGTTGGTGGAACAACAAGTGAAGGATGCGTTAGTGCAAGCCCGAGGTGGCTCATCTATTCCAAAAGGTAGACCCTACCTAGATAAATTTGATGGTGTCCAATATCCTAAGGGCTTTGTGCCACATTCCTTCAGAAATTTTGATAGCAGTGGGAACCCTCGTCAGCATATAGCACACTTCATGGCGTGTGTGCAATATGGTAGTGATGCACTTCTATTCCCTCTTCGTCAAGAGATAGAATCACATTTGATTGGTATGCTAAACTACCCAATGGTTCAATGAAGGCATTTGCTGAGTTGGAGCAGCTCTTTATTAAGAGATTTGTTGGAGCTCAGCAAAGGGTAATAGTGAGTGATCTCGTTGTAGCTCAACAACACCCTAGTGAGTCCCTTATTGATTACATTCTTAGATGGAGCAATTTAAGTATGAAATGTGAACCACAACTGTCTGAAGAGCATGTCATTGAAATTCTACTTAAGAATATTCATGTCCTGGCCACCTTCATGCTTAAAGGGTTTACCATTAAGACATTTGAGAAATTAATCAACAAGGAGGCTAGTCTATAAGGAGAGGTCAAACAGTTACCTTTTCAAGACTAGTCAGCCAAGCCCAAACTGCATAAAGCATTTGAGAAAAAGCTAGGGGTAGTCACAATAATTGACAAAGGTATGCAGCTAGCCAAGGTTCAGCACTCGAGAATAGAGCCTCTCTACCACCTCCTTTGCCACCACCTGGTCATCATATTGGCCACCCCGGTTTCCACAATGGCTACCACCACATCTGCCAAAGTATCCCCATCCACAACATCGGTAGTATCCCAACCCACACATCATCAACATCATCCACCACCAGGTAGCTACCATTTACCTAGTCTTTCTGATAAATTGAATAAACCTTATTCATTCAAGAGGGAGGTAGTCAAGATAATCTTTAAGAACCTCTTAAAGAAGCTGATGGACTGAGGCCAAAGGATGTGGGAAAGAGTCATGATCCAAACTTTTGCCCTTACCATCGCATGCTAGGTCATCTCTTAGAAGATTGCTTTTCCTTTAAGTGTTGGCTTAAGCGTTGCTATAAGTTGGGTGCCATTATTATCCCCAAGGAATATTTACTAGAACAACCCTCTAGTTCTGTTAGGGTAATCCTTGGGGATACAAGTGATCTTCTCAAGATAAAGGAAGGTTAGGATATCTCCTTATCCCGAACCTCCAAGAAAATCATCTATAAGATCAAAAAGTTACCCTTGCAGATGCCTAAAGCAGCCTTCAATAAGGAAGGTTTGCAAGTTGCTATGGACAACTTGAAGAAGGTAGATGCCCAACGAGAAGAAGTAGTCCACCTTGGAGAACATAGTAGCTCAACCACCCAAGTCCGACTCCATCCACCATTACGCTTACTTCTTCATCCATTAGCTCCTCTATTTCCCAGAGCATCAATGGACAAGGGCACTAAACCCCTTAGCCCACTTACTTTATTATATTTCTATCATGAACCTCCATCTAATAAGAAATCAATGAAGAAAAGCTTTCACTTATATCTTGTCCACTTCTCATACTCTAGATTTTATTCCTCTCAAAAACTCTCAAAGTCTACAAAATAATAATGATAACTCTAGTTCTGATCATTCCTTTTTTGATTTGGAAATGGATTTTCCATTCTAATCATTTGGGTTTGCCCATTGAGATTGAAAGTCATCCAACGGTGATCCCATAGGAGAAGTAGGTGAACTGATAAGGGTAGAACTTTTACTAAATCATCTCACAAGTCGTTGAAGTCCCCATAAGTGGCAAAGTTCTACCTCCTTGATAGCACCTCGATAAGGGTAAACAAGTCATTGGTTCTAGCGATCAAGAAACCCCTCAAGATGCTCCACCCATGGATATGCTTGTGGAGGATCAGAAAGTTGACTACAATGTCCTCGCACCTAAGAAAGTTCTTAAATTAAGCATATATGTTGCCCTTATCTTATCCAAAGAGATGAGGGAGTCATTGATCAAAGCTCTTCTTGATCCAGAAATATGCTTAGCTTAGCTGTCCGCTATTGGAGAGGAGGAATGTTATTCAAGAGAAGTTCATAGAGTCACATTCACAGATGAAGACCTTCTTTTTGGGACAACTGAGCACAACCATCCCCTCTCCATCACAGTGGACATGGGCGATTCAAGGTCTCCGTATTAGTCAATGCATCGGTGAACATTATGAGTCTAAATACCCTTGCCTATTTGAGGATCGATATCTCCAAACTTTGAGGAGATCGGATGATGTTGAGAGGATTCAACGAACAAGGCAAGAGGACTTTAGGCTCCATAGTGTTACCACTAGAGATAGATGATTGGAAGATAGAAGCCAAGTTCTACATAATAGATTTAGATACATCTTTCACTGCTTTGCTCAGTAGGCCTTGGATACATGCAAATAACACGATTCCATCTTTTTTGCACTAGTGCATCAAATTTAGAAAAAGTGGAATCGAGTATTGTGTCAAAGGATACTTGAAGCAATTCTTAATTAGGGAGGTCAAAATATATGAGGACGTAACCTACTATCTTCCTCCAAATAAAAAAAGTTTATTCTTGAGAGCTTGGTGAATGTTCAAAAATAAAATAAAAAGAAATAAAAGAAGAAGAATAAAAAGAAAAAGAAAAAAAAAAAAAAAAAAAAGAAAAGAAAATGAAAATACAAGTTAGCAAGAATCAAACACTGAGGAAGAGGTAGAGTCAGATGTTACATCCCACCCACAGTTTGTTCCTCCATATGAACAAATGGGTAGGATGACTTGACCCCCACCATATAGAGGAAGTGGTAAATTTAGAGGCGTTCTAGAGGTGGAAGACCTCCGGTGGCCAACCGTAGGAGCTATTTTAGCTCACAAGTACCCGCTATCCACATAGACTTAGAGTCCAGTTTGGAGGATGAGTCTCACGTGGTTAGCACACCAACCAACCCCTCTCAGCGGGACCCTTTGAAGGTGACATTCAAGCTAGATAGTGATGAAGATCAGGCCTCCAAGCAAAGCATGAGTGTTTCTGAATCATTATTATGTAGGACAATCAGTCAGCAGTTGGAAGCTTTAGCTCTAACTTTACTTTCTTCTCAAAAAGTTGAAGGTTTAGTAGTTAAGGAGGCCCCCAAGTCATCCACAGATGTCAAGCCAAAGAGATTTTTGTTGGGACCATCATCCTCAAGTCATGAAGCCGATGTAGAACTTAAGGATGATTCATATAAAGATTTAATAGAATTACCTTTTGATAGGTACTCCCCTTGTATTCATAATTTAGCAAAGAAAGGATTAATCCCACATACTTGGTCTAAACACAGGTAAGAGTACTTTGAAAGGCTATGGGGCAATCAAAGTAGACATCCTCAATCAAGACCAGGACTAGGATTCACAGTGGGTCCAGTAGATGATGACAACCATTTCCTAGTCATCATAAATCATTTGGCATCTGATAGGTTCTTCTTAAATCATGCTAACTCTTATGGGGAAATATGCTTAGAAACTTTAGATGATCCAAATGAGTCTGAAATTAGAGATGCACCACCAGAGTTTGAAGAAGAGATCAGATCAACCATTGATGAACTTAAAGAAATCAACTTAGGAACCGAAGACAATCCATGCCCGACATACATCAGTTCTCTATTGAATGAAAAAGAAACCAATGATTTAGTGAAGCAATTGACTGAGTTTAAGGATTTATTTGCATGGTGTTACAAAGAAATGCCCGGTCTATCTCCTGACATAGCAATCCATAAACTAGCTATAGAACCTAATGCTAACCCTATCAAGTAGGCTCCTAGACCCTTGCGATTATAAATTGAACATTAGGTCACTACTGAAATCAAGAAATTGATCGATTCTAGATTTATTAGGGAAGAAAATATCCTACTTGGTTGGCCAGTGTCATCCTAGTTAAGAAAAAGAATGGTCAAATTCACATATGCATCAATTTTAGGGATCTAAATAAGGCATGTCATAAGGATGAATTTCCACTTCCTATACCAGAATTAATGGTGGACATCACCTCATCTCATGCAGTATTCTTCTTTATGGATGGGTCATCTCGCTACAACCAAATTAAAATGGCCCTAGAGGATGAAAGAAACATTACCTTTCAAACCCCGATTAGAATATATTGTTATAGGGTCATGGCCTTCAGCCTCAAAAATGCTAGTGCTACATACCAGCAGGCCATGACTCGAATCTTTGATGAACTCATTCATCATCAAGTTGAATGCTACATCGATGATCTTATTATTAAAGAAAAAAAAGGAAGACCGTCTCTTTAACTTGAGAGTAGTTTTTGAATCGTTAAGATAGTACAACCTCAAAATGAACCCCCTGAAATGTGCATTTAGAGTAGCTTCAAAAAAATTCCATGGGTTTATTGTCCGACACCGAGGAATAGAAATTGATCTAAAAAGATCAAAGAGATATTAGAAATGGCACCCCCTAAAAGCCTAACACAACTAAGATCATTCCAAGGGCGGTTATATTTAAGATGCTTCATATCCAACCTATCAGGAAGATGGGATGCCATGTTCAAATGGGATGACAAGTGCCAGCATGCCTTCAAAGACATCAAGCAATATCTAATGGCGCCGCCAATTCCAGCAGCCCCTATCCCGGGAAAGCCGCTCATAATATATACTGCTACATTAGATGACTCCCTTGGCGCTTTGTTGGCTCAAACCAATGAAGAAGGGAAGGAGAATACTCTATTATCTCATCATCATCGCGAGAAAACTATCCACCTATTGAAAATCACGCGCTAGCTTTAATCTTTGCATCCCAAAAGTTACATTACATGCTTTCATAAGGTGAACTATATCTCTAGAGTCAATCCACTATAATGTCTCATGACATGGCCAATCTTATCCGGATGGCGTTGGTCCATGACTTTGTCTCGTTTGATATAACATTCACCCCATCGTGCCATAAAAGGACAAGCACTTACATTTCTTAGTGCATCCACTCCCTATTGATTCTCTCCTTAATGATGATCTCCCTGATGAACAAATCATGAACTTAGGGGGTACTAGTGCTCACAACTGGGAGATGTACTTTGATATTGTAGCTTCCTCTCAAAGAGGAGAAGAACCATAATTTACTATCCCAGAGAACACAGGGGTAGGAATAGTTCTCCTAACTCCCACAATGTGATGAGATTCTCATATCATCTGTCCAATCCATGCACCAACAATGAAGCTGAATATGAGGCTTTGATTATCGATTTAGAGTTAGTCATTACACTATGCATCTAGAGTATCAACATATTTGGGGATTCTCAATTAGTCATCAACCAAATTACTGGGTTCTAAAGCCTAAGCTCCATCTTTATCATAAGTATACCATGGAATTGTTGTCCCAAATCCTAGATGTTATCATCTACAAGATTCTTTGAGGAGAGAATGTAGTAGTAGATGCATTAGCCAAGCTTGCCAAAGAGTTGGCATGTCCATAACATGAGTCCATTCCAATAAGGGTCCAAAATAGATAAGTCTTATCCTTTGATGTTGAATCATGAGAGATTCTCTCAAGGGGGGTTGCCATTGCCAAAAGGATGAGGAGTCAAGGGAAACCATTCATGGATTATACATAATAGCAAACTACCTCAAGAGAAATCAGCAGGTGAAGTAGAGCCCTTTCTATGCTCGTGGATGGCACCTTATACGGTCCTTCGATCATATATGGTTACGTTGTCTGACAAACATGAAGCTCATGGAGAAGGTACCGTTTATGTGGAGCACACCAATCTGGTCTGAAGATGAAAGCTAAGATCAAGAGACTAGGATACTATTGGCCTTCGATGATCACAGACTACATGGACGTAGCTGCGAGATGTCACTAATGTCAGGTACACGGTGTGGTCCTACATGAACCACACAACATTCTACATCCTACATTAGCCTCATGGCCATTTGAATGTTGGGGTACTGACATTATGGGTCTGATCGATCCTCCTTCTTCCAAAGGTCATCGATTCATTCTAGTTGCTACTGACTACTTTCCAAGTGAGTAGAGGCAATCCCACTTAGAGAGGTCATACCGATGTGCTCCATTTCGTGAACCATATCGTATATTGGTTTGGTGTGCCTCGATAAATTATATCTGTTAATGGTACTACATTCAAGAGCACTAAAATCAATAGCTTAGCTCGAAGACATATCATAGATTGAAGATACTCTACCATCTACTATCTAAGGGAATGGCTTAGTAAGCCTTCAACAAAACTCTCATCAAATATTAAAGAAGAAACTAGATGACAAACAATGATGGCATGGATAGTTAGAAGCCTTGTACCTACCAATACGTAACTCAAACTCAATCTACCCCTTTCTCCTTAGTGTATGGGTTCAAAGTTGTTCTACCATTAGAAGTCTAACTCCCATCACTAAGGATAGCCATGTGTAGAAACTCACAATGGAGAGCCAAGTTACGTTGGAAGAGCTCAAAGGTTTAGAGGAGAGACGCCTACAGGCATGCCAGAACCTTGAGGTATACAAAGCCAAGATGATTCAAACTCATAACAAGTTGGTCCATCCTAGAGCTTTTCAAGTAGGAGAGCTTTTTAGTTCTAAGGAGACCAATTATTGCCCGTCAAAAGATAGAAGACAAGTTTGAACCCACTTGAGATAGCCCTTATGCCATAGAGAAGGCCTACCAAGGAGGATCTTATCAACTCATAAATTGTAAAGGTGAGCACTCGATGCTTCCAATCAATGGGCTCTACTTAAAGAAATACTATCCATAATCTTGTTTGAAAATAATTATCAATAAAACTTTTTCATATCAAATTCCATTTCTTCTGTGTTAGAAATATCTTTTGCTTGTGAATCTACCATGATATATTTAGGATAGGTGTATGAGAACCCAAGAGGCATCCTACCCCTCCACAACACAAACATAAACTACAAAATGATCCTCCCATACTATTAAGATAGGTGTAAGAGAACCCAAGAAGCATCCTATTTTTATTAGTACAATTAAGTTAAGTGTAAGAGAACCCGAGACATCCTTTCTTAGTGGACTCACAATTGCCCTTGCGACACCATTTCATCAATTCTTTGACGTGTTTAGGATAGGTATAAGACAACCCAAGAAGCATCCTATTCCCCCTTTCACAATATAAATAAATATATATCTTTTGTCTCAGGCTACTTTGATGTGGGGGCAAGCCCTTTGTGGCACTCACTCATTAGATGCTCTAGGTCAGGTCTATATGCTACCTCGCTAGTATGTCACCCCAGTGGTCACTTGTTGGAGGATGTGAGTCCTCATACTTTCTTCCTAACTTGATCATTGCATACCAACGAGCACCTTGTTAGGATGGTAGATTTCACTACCCAGCTAGTGAACTACATCATGTTGACTTTGCTTAAGGAAATGTGAGTCCTTGTGCTTTCTTCTTGAACTAGCCATCATGTACTAACTAGGTTGAGTATATTTGAGGTTTAAGGTAAGTCCCCAGAGGCTCCTTTCCTCTTGACTAGATTTGAGTCGATGTAAGTTTGCCAGGGCATTAACTCGAGTCTCCCAGGTCGATGGCACTGTCAAGATAGACTATCCCAACAATCAGTTCCACTTTAGGAGGATGTGAGTCCCCTAGCTTTCTTCCTAGGCTAATTATCGCAAATTGATGAGCACCTTAGTTGGTTGATGTTCGCTATGGCTGACTCACCCAGTGGATACACCACTAGATGTGAGTCCCGTGCTTTCTCTCCTTGAGTTGGCCACTAAATACCTATTTGATATATGACTAGCCATGTCATCTTCTCCAGGGTGTTGGATTAAGTCTTTAGTGGTCCCATCTCCTATGGGCATTCTATTTGGATCATGTCCTTGCACCCCATTTAGACACTACGGTTACTTTGGATTGACAGCCCCTCTTTCCTAGTAACCACCCCTATGGTTGGAGAATTTGTTCGGATGCACATATTCTCCCTTGATTCAAGAATAGATAGTCATCGATATAAGCTCTTCCCGCTTTGATCCTCAAGAAACCAACAGGTCCACTTAAAATAAACTAAATAAATAAATAAAATTAATTTGCTTATGGATTAAGAATTCAAGCCCCAATGGCCCCTTTCCTGAGCATCATATCTTAGTGTGCAAAACTCCATATAGAATTTCGACTACTTTGAGTTGAGATAAGTCCTGGTGGCACTTCAGAGTTGCCCCAGTCGGGTTCAACTTGTTATGCCACCAATGATTTACCCCACATCATCTTTGCTTTTAAAAAAAGATATAAGTCTATTACATTCTTTCCAAAGATGATCATCAAAACCGATGGGTAGCATAAGTCGATTTGTTGCACAAGATCACATCACCCCAATGGTTCCTTATTTTGGAGGATGTGAGTTCTAGCACTTTCTTCCTAACTTGACCATTGCAAACCGAAAGGCACCCCTAAGGTTGGTTAGTTCTACCTAACTGTTGGTAGACTATCCTTTGGGATTTGTAAACTTAAGGTAGGTA
Source organism: Cymbidium sinense (assembly GCA_021442155.1). Taxonomy (NCBI): domain Eukaryota; kingdom Viridiplantae; phylum Streptophyta; class Magnoliopsida; order Asparagales; family Orchidaceae; genus Cymbidium; species Cymbidium sinense. Next base: position 76,437,553 of record CM038220.1, read on the forward strand.
TAGGATGATATTAGCTCCTTCTTAGTAGATCCATCGCACACTGTCAGGGTTTATCTAAAAATAAATTAATTTTAACTATTCTTGAGTCGATATGAGTCCACAACGACATTCACTTAAATAGTCACCCTAGGTCGGGATTGATGCCATCAACAGATCACCCCAAGTGTTGATCCCTACTTTGGAAGATATAAGTCACTACTTTCTTCTAGATTGCACAAAGGCAACCCTTAGGCATAGTCCTACCTTTGTAGGTAGACTACCCCTTTAGATTTGTAAATGAGATAGGTCAAGCATATAGCTCTTCTCGTGAGTCCATCACATGCCAATTAGGTCCACAACATAATACACTAAATTAAATTAAATTAAATCAATATAAATCAAATTAATCATCGAATACTCTTAAGTAAGACCCCCAATGCTCACTTAGAGTCGCCTAGTGATTGATGTATGCACATATTACCCCAATGACTTATCCCTACTTGGAAGATGTAAGTCCTATGCTTTCTTCCTAGCAACACAATCGAGATGCAACTCTTAGATAATCCTACCTGGGTAGACTACCCCTTTGGACTTGTAAATCTAGACGTCCACGATTCTTCTCGTCCATCACACGTTTCAACATAACACACCAAATTAAATTAAATCAATTCAAATAAAATCAATATAAATCAAATTACACACTACCTATTGGGGTCCTTTGTTGACCTCAATTTTAGAGTGAGCTCTTAACCTCCTCTTCTTAGACTTAGGACTCTTCTAGACACTAAGAACTCCTTAGTCAAAAATATCTAGTGAATAGGTGAACACTTAACCTAAGCCAGAGACTTAGAAGTATTATTCATAAGATTAGTTATACCTTATTTAAGGAAATTACCTATCTCATCGCCTAAACCCAATCTAGATATGCTTTCTCAAATCAAGCCCAGATTCAATTCTCAAACCAAATCTCAAATTCAAATTCAAATTCCAAATATAATTTCAAAATTTTACTTCAACCCAAAATAAAATTCAAAATCCTAAGACCCTTCCTAAGCCATATGAACCACATTCATAAGCTTAGCCAAAATGACCTTAAATCAAATCAAACTCAATTGATCTCTTTATAAATCAATTATTCCTTCATTTATATTCACAAATATAAATGAAATCCAAATTCAAATGACAAATCCAAACTCAATACAAACCCTTTAAGCCAATTCTTTGGACTTAGCCAAATTCTATCAAGATCAAGTCAAAACTAATGAATTTTCTCTTGAGTCAATCATTCATTCAATTATCTACCCAAATATAAATGAAACTTACAATCATCAAATCAAATCGAAACCAACCCAAGTCAAACCCAACTTAGCCATTTTGATTTGAAAATTTTGAATGAGCCAAAATCCCTTAGACTCTAAATTGATAGCCGTTGAATTTATATTTCAATCTTGGGCTCATATATAAGTTCAATTAAACTTGAATCAAACCAAAACCAAACTAATAGACCCACTTAGGTCAATTTGAGCCAACTTCCAATCCAACCCAAATTGGATTAAACCAAGCTCACCAAAACCTTCCGCCATGATTGTTGATCATCCTAGAATGATCAATTGTAATCAATCAAAAACCAAGTCAAGTTAGTCATTTGACCAAGTCAACCCTAATAAATAAAACTAGCCAAAACTCATCTACACCAAATTGATTGAAACCAATGATTTGAATCAACCCAAAATCAATATTTAAATATGACTTGACCAGAATTAAGTCAAACCAAGACCAATTGTCCATTTGATCCAAATTGACCTAAATTGGCTTAAAGGACCAAAGGTCAAATCATGATCTAACCCAAATTGATTACAACCAATGGCTCAAGTGCATTCCAAATTGATTATTGAACTTGACCAAAACCATAATTAAACCCAATTTGATCAATCAACCCAATTGGTCAACTCACCCCAGCCCAAATTGGCCTAAATGGTCAATTTGGCCTAAATCAAATTAAATCCAAATTAAAAACCAAAGACCACATTCATCTTCAATTAGCAATTGAACATGAATCAACCCATAACCCAAGCTAATTTGGTCAAATTGATCAACTTGACCCAATATGACCCATATGACCCAAATTAAGCCAAATCCATTGAAACCAAGCCATGACCCATTGGGGCTGATGAAACCTGACCCAAACCCATTTGGAATCAGTCAAAAATCAACCCATCTCATTTAAATCCCTCATGGATCTTCCCCCACATAGGATTCCATCCAACCTCATTTAATTATCCCCCATCACATGCACTTAAATTCTCCCCAACATTTGCATTGAATAGAGCTGATCATATGGCAACAAGAGAGGACTTTGGAGCAAAAATCCAAAGTCCTCAATCAATCCATCTTCCATCCTAACCACCTAAGCAAGATGGCAATCAATTTGGAGCCAAAAAAGTTCAAAAAAGAATGGATTTTCAGCCATTATAAAAAGATGGGGAAATAAGGCTTTAGATCTCTTATTCCTGCCATCATTCAGCCCCTTAAAGCTCCCTAAAGCAAAAAAAGGAACCCATCCCCCACCTCTTTGAGCCATTTTTGAGCTTAAAAACACAAATATTTATTTTTGATGAGGAAACGGTAAATATCATAGAAGATGACGTTCCAAAGGGAGGCAAGGGTTAAAGATCATTCCAAAGATTTCTCACATACTTAGGAGTTCATTCGGATCTTCACCGCCGCCGAAAACCATCCCCACGAGGTAAATTTAAAACTTTAGTCGCCTTAGATTTCATTTTGTGTTAATTTTCTTGCAATTTTTAGAATTTCCCCTAGATAATTTTGCATTTTTACTATAAATCATCTCAAAAAAAAATTAGATTTTTTTTGGTGCAAATCGACGCGAAAATGAGTCTATTTAGACAAGTTTTAACTTAGAAAACCCTATTTTTCCCTTTAAAAGCCTACTTTTACGTTCACCATCCAACTATACCGTCCGATCAAGCGTCGGATCAAACGCTGGATCACACGTGGATCACACTATTCGGGCCTTCGACCGCATGATAAGATCTGGACCATCTGAACTCGTGATTCACTCGATCGGATGGCTCAGATCGCACATCCTGGCCTCTAGATCGCTCATCTGGACTATCTGATCTCTGATCGGGCGATCTAGAGTGAATCACGGGTCGCTCTCTAGACCGTTGATTGGTCTTTCCCGCTCGATGGCTGACGTCAGCACCGCTTTTTTATTTAAAAAATTAATTTAAATTACCTAAAACTTAAAAAAATGATACAAAATAAAATACTTAACCAAACATTTCAAACAAAGGTTCATTGGATTTGTCTTTCCGAGAGAAATCCAACAAAGTCAAAATTCCCAAATTTATCTAAGTATTTTGAGCTTAATTTGAGTTTTAGTGAAAATAAAATTTCATTAATTAAACCAAAAATATATGTCAGATTAAGTTTAAATTTTTAGAGATTGAAATTAAAGTTAAAACAGAACTACAATAGAAATTTCAAGTGAAAAGGACTTCCAGATAGGGAGAAATTAAATTTTGAAGTTTCGATTGCCCATTTTAATAAAATAAATAAAATAAAATTCAAAATTTAGAAAAATCTTCAAAATGGCTTAAATCACTTCAATTGACATCTAGGACTCTTAAGAAAATAATGTGATCTTGAATCCTAATGAACTCCAAACAAACACTTAAGAGTAGAGTTTAATCAATTAAGAGTTAATTAAAACACAATCTAAAAATAATTTAAATATCAAATAAAAAATCAAATGAAGTATCACCTAAGCAATCATTAATCAAATCTCAAATCAAAAAAATATCATTCTTAGAGAAAATTAAATTAAGTATGATTAAACCTATTTAAATCAATAAAACTCAATTAAACGATTAAATCTTAAATCAAACTTAAAATTCAACAAATCTAGGAAACTTTAACATGGGTTAAACTAGTATAACTAAACCTACACCATGCATGGAGTCTTAATCATATGAAACTCCTTAATGAATATAAATAAACTAAAACTAATTAATCATTAAATAAACTAAAAATCAATTTGATTAACAAACCAAGTCAATATAATCATTTAATATTAATCAAATTAAATCATATAAAGTTAAAGTAAACTTAATTAACATATGATTAAATCACATCCATTTGGAATAAGATAATTAATTAACCATTAAATATTTCAACCTAAGAACTAAATCAAACGTGTTAATGAAATCAAACAAACATAATAAATGAATCAAATCAAATAAAACTCTAATCATAAATAATTAAACTTAATTGAAATGAAATAAACAATTAATTCACTTAGTAATGATGGTAAATAATAATCCTTTAATCAAACAATGATGGAAATTAAATCATTAAATTCTAATTAAACAAACCCTTAATTAATCTAATGATTTAAAAATTTAATTACACTTAATCAAACTTAATTAGTTAAACATCTAATTAATGCAAACTTAATGAATTAATCCATCATCTTAATTAATCAAATTAATTTAAATAAGTTACATTAAAGCTAACTCTAAAATTAAGCTTAAATCAAACCACTAATTAAATTTAACAATTAATCACACCCCTCAAGTAAGCTAATTAAGTTAATCAAATTAATCATATTAAACCTAAGCTTAATCAAACATAATCAAAATGAAATTAAATACTAATCAAAACCCAAATTAAACCTAAATCATTAAGTCATTAATTACATCATTAAGAATTAGATTTATTTAATTTAATAATTAACTTAAACACACTCCTTAATTACACTAATTACCTTTAAGCCAATCCAATTAAATAAACACCTAATTAATGCAAACTTAATAAATTAATCCACCATCTTAATAAATCAAATTTACTTTATAAATCATATTAAAATTAATTGAAATCAAACACTTAATTAATCTACTAATTAATTTGATCACACATCTTAAGTAAACTAATTAAAGTCAATCAAAATAATCATATTAAACTTAAATTTAATCAAACATAATTGCAATTAAATACCAATAAATTCTTAATTTAAACTTAAATCATTAAGTCATTAATTACATCATTAACCTAAACAAATATGAAATCAAATTTTAAAAAAAATTAACAAATCTTTACTTAATTTAATAATTGATCACACCTCTTAAATAAGCTAATTATGTTAATAAAATTAATCATATTAAACTTAAGCTTAATTTAACATAAATTTTAACATAATCAAAATGAAATTAAATGTCAATCAAATCCTAAATAAGTCATTAATTACATCATCAACCTAAACAAATATGAAACTAAATTAAAAATTAAACAAACCCATATTTAATTTAATAATTAAGCTAAACACACTTCTTAATTAAACTAATAAACACATTGAACCTAAGCAAGCCCATATACTAATAAAGCTAATCAAATAAAGCAAATCAAATTAAATTAAATTAAGAAAGACTCTCATCAATTTAATATGCAATCAAATCAAATCTCATTCAACCAACTTAAATAAGATAAACTAATTAACTATCCAATGTATGAAATCAAAATGCAAACCAAACTTTGATAAGCATGACAAATGGATGAGATTAAAAATAAAATCCTAATTACAAGGAATCAAACTCAATTAAAATCAAAATAAAAATCAATTAATCTAATATGATCAAACTACAAATGAATGAACCATAATCAAATCAAATAAACATAAGTTAAGTCACATAACTATAATCAAAGAAAAGAATTAGATATTAATTTAAAAGGATATTGAATTATCAAGATTTAATTAAACCAAAACATTTAATATAAAATAAATCATGAATTTAAACAAACTTAAACTTCATTAGAGATCAAGGATATTGAATTATCAAGATTTAATTAAATTAAAACATCTAATCTAAAATTAATTAATCAAAAAACACATGAATTTAAATAAACTTAAACTTCATTAGATATTAAGGATACTAAATTATCATGATGTAATTAAATCAACACATTTAATCCTAAATTAATCAATTAAATACATGAAGCTTAAACAAACTCAAATTCTAAATTCTAAATCAAATCAAATAAATCAAATCAAATGAATTATACAAATTCAAATGGATTAAGATACATAAGGACCTTTAGCTCTTTAGAGTTAGGGATAGAATAGGATGAGTTCTGTACAAATGGAATTCATTATACTCTTCATTCTTGAAAACTTAAACATCACTCTAACCAAATAAAAGTGAAATAAAAATAAAAAATAAATTATTAAATCATATAAATTGAAATCACCCAAAGGTAAAATTTAAAAAAAAATTTAAACTCTAAATTGAAACTTAAACTAAAGAAGTCTAGTAAAGTCTTGCCACACAAGCATTAAGCACACACATTAAAATACTAAGTCACCACTTCTAAGTTAGGGCGTTGTATGTATGATGTTGTATTTTATTTTGTGATGTAATATTTTAGACTGGATGTTATGGTGTATGTTTCTGGATGTTAGGGTTATTAATCATAATTTTCTGCAATGGGTTATGCTTAAGGGGACGTTGTAATAAAAATATAAATGCTTTGATGTGCAGGTTGCTTAGCCTCTAAGCGTAACCCATGTTAGGACAGGGCTTGGTTACCCATGTGTGGGTGCTAAGTCCAAATTATTCATATAACTGCTTGATTTGTATGGTGTATTTAGCTAACAATTATTTTGCAAGTGTAACTAGATTTATTTTTTCTATTTTTAATATAATTTTGCATTAAGAATTAGGATTAGTGTTATGATGGCTAAAAGGCTTAGTCCCAGGGGTGCCCTGTGATGCCTTTGGAACAAATCAAATCAAAAGAAAGAGAAGGAAGAAATGAAGAAAAGAAGACCCCCATAGAATGTATTATTTTTTTTGTAATCTGGGTTGTATAAGGGTAGATCTCGGCTACCCATTTTTTCTCTTTGGGGTATCTGAGAAACCCAATCTGACCTTTTTTATTTTATGATAGTCTATAAAATTATTTGATGTTATGTTTTAGCAAGACTTTTCATAGTTTCTTTATGACTGATGCTTGAATGTGTGGCCTGGATGCGGTAGGATCTTAGGATGAAATTAATTTTTACCCCAATTAACAACTCATAATAATTAAAATTTAAAATAACTCATAACTTCACCATAAAGCCTAGGAATTAAATCAAGATGATAAAATTTTAGCAACCCTTAGTTGGATGAATGAATGTGTAATATCATGCATGTCATATTCTTCCACTCTTGTTAAGAGGGGCTTCCATCTTTGCCGAGAGAATGAAGGCTTAACCGTGAGAGAGTTTTGATGGATGAACACCCCTTTCTCTCTTGATTTGGCCCATAATCAAGTTCTCATGCATTTAGGCATACAAAATTCCATAACTGTCAAAACAAAAGTCCAAAAGAATTGAATAAATTTGATAAAATTTAGTTAGATTAAGTCATGGATTCATACAACTCATGCTCTAGTCTCTTAGGGAGTGAGTTTAAGGACTTAGTTTCCTCTAAATAAATTATACCTTCTTGCAAAGCATAAGACTTACTACATGAATTTAAAGTGTAGGAAGAGTTGGCTTGCCACTCCAGTAATAAGTAATCGGTGGTTTATTCTCTCTTATGGAGATACACCATATACCCATTTTGCCTTAGATTTTGGTCATGCTTTCATCCTCAAAAGCTTCCTAGATTTAGGATCTAAGTTGTTGTTTCTCTTTTGAGCTATAAGCATAAATCTCACCTCTTAGGCATTTTCACGCCTTATGTTGTGGAATTATAAGCCCAAGAATCAAATAAAATGTCAACTCAAATAATAACTTACTTCAATTTCAAAATATAAAACCCAACTATAGGGTAGATTGGAATGCTCACTAGCTTCCTAGTATCATGAGCATTTACTTTCTCCCTTTGGATTCCAAAAATAAGTCTTCTCCTTGATCTATCTCATTTGATTTTCTAAAATAGTATGCTTGATAGTCTTAACCTTGAAATCTTTGGAGACCATAATGTCTACTTTAATCGAGAGTATTCTTAAATAATTCACATTCCTAAGGATGTAATTAACTATGGGGGCATGCCTCCATAGGGAACTTAAAGAACCCGCCTTAAAATAAATCCTACTTTACTTTTTCATGTAAAGTAGGGAAAGATCTGCATATTGAAGACCCATCTTGCCTTAGAGTCATTATTAGGTGATTAGTCCATTATAGGGTGGTGATTTCTATCTTTGAGATAGTGCATCATTCTTAATGTCATACTCGATCACTTCAATAAGATTTGTGTGGTGTACCATATCTCAAAATAAACACCACATAAGGACTATTAATCGATTGGTTTATGTTTTTGAAGATGAAATGGGATTGATCAAAAAGGGAGTTATTATCGAAGCCAAAATGGAAGATAAGTAGGAAATGCTCGTGATGCTAGGAAACCTAGTGAGCATCTCAAACTTTCCTGAAATTAGGCTTTACATTTTTGGAAATTGATTTAGTTTGTTTGAGTTGCATTTTTCATTAGAATTTTAGGACTTAAGATTCCTTAACACAAGATTAAGAAATACTTAGAGGTGAGGAATTATGCTTATGACCACAAATACAGAAGCTAAATCTAGGTAGCTTTGGTGATGGAAGCACAAAATCTAAAATCTAAAAAATGGGAAATCGTTTTCCTCCACATGAGAGGACAAACCACCGATAGCTTGAACTTACAACTACCCGGGGTGGCCAACTAACTCCTCTATGATTTTAAATACTTGTAAGCAAGTCTTTATGCTTATGCAAGATAGCTAGATATTATTTAGAAAGAGACTATGTCTTAAACTCACTCCCTAAAGAGACTAGATCGTACATGCTTCAATTGACCTAAATCTAATGCATCTCAAATTTAATTTTATTTCCATTTTGGACAATTATTTTGACTCATAATAGAATTTTATGATTAATGCATGAGAAATTATTATTATTGGCCAAAATCAACGAGAGAGGAGGTGAGTTTCCACCATGGTAGTTAAAGGTTAAGCGGGTTCTCGCAAAGGTGGAAGCCCTCCAATCAAGAGTGAAATAAGATGCATTTGTGCATGATATTATATAAAGAAATGCTCATCCAAAGGGTTTTAATTCTTTTATCTTGATATTAATCCTAAGCTTTAGGTGAGGTTATGAGTTATTTAATTTTATTTTGAGTTGTTAAGTTGGGTAAAAGATTTATTTTTCCCTAAAGAGCCTAATCCACATCTAGGTATTCATAAAGCAAAGAAGAAACTAGGAAAAGCATGTCACTTAATGCAAAAGCTAAATAAATCATCAAACAATTTATAAATCAAAAAGAATAAATGGGCACACCACTATACAAACCCAAAAATATCAAATATGGGTAGACGAGCTCTACCCTTATACAACCTAGATTACAAATGAATTGAATTACAATTTAAGCAAAGGAATTCATTGATATGGGGGTCTTCAAGCTTTATTCTTCTTTATTCTTTCTTCTTTCTTTCTTATTCTTCTTTCTTCTTCTTCTTCTTTCAATGGTTGGAAGGTGGATGCTCCAAGGCTTCACATGGTGCATAAGATGAGATCTTATGACCAATGCTCATCCTAATCCCCATAACAAATCATTCCAAAATCCTAAATATACAAATTTTACATGAAAAGGAAAAGGTAAATCTAACACCTACAAAATAAAGGTTAGTTAAATCACACAATACAAATCCCAAGCATGTATATTGGACTTATCACCCACATGGGTGACTAAGTTCACACGGCCTATGGATTATGCTTAGGGGTATAAGCACAAGCAAGAAGCATTTATATTTTTATTTATAATATCACCCTTAAGCACAATCCTTTAAAAAAATAGTTAGACTAAGCATCCTACCATTCATTCTATGAACATACCCTAACATTCAATCTAAAACATTCATCACAAAACAAAACATAACATCAAACCATACACCTAACCTAAAGCTAGAAGTGGTGACTTAGGCTAAATTGCATGCTTTGAAGGTTTGTGTGGTATGCTTAGCTTATGACTTTAGGTTCAAGTTTTCTAAGTGTGAAGGACATGTTCAACTTAGAGGAGGTTTCATTTAAGTTGTTTAAGTGTTTTGGGTTATTTTTATTTCATGTTTTAATTTGGTTTGAGTGAAACTTACAATTAATTACTAAGTTATGAAGAATGAGAAAGAGAAGAGAACTTCTCTTTCCTTCCCTAATCCTTAAGTAATTTCAAAGGTAGGTTCATGTTTTAGTTTCATTTAGTTGAATGTTTTGATTACATCTTTTAATCAATCCTATGTTTAGACAAACTCTAAACAAACCTATTCAAAAGGAAAGGCATTTTAAGATTAAATAAAATGAATCAAAATTCACATAATACATTACTTCAATTCTTTCCCAACATATATAACATGCATATGGATGGATCCTAAGCATATCTATATATGCAAATGAGAGTAGTTAACACACTTTATGATGCATGCTAAGTAATTCATTTAAGAAAATTTAGAAGTTGAATATGCATGATTTTTATTAAGTACAAAAGGTTTTCCTTATCCAAAATTTTATATACTTACATGAATGTAAGAAAGGCATAAGTGAGTACAATGTCATTGTTAACCAGAGGTGTAAGGTACCAGACCTAACCTCTCAACCTCATGGTTCTCCAGACTAATATATCACTTTCCTTAAGTACAAACATGTATATAAAAGAAATGAAAAGGGGAAGGAATATGCAAAAGTTATTTAACATTCCTTTTGTTTATGCAATTTATTCATGCAAGTATAGGCAATCCTTCTTAGATGATGGCATAGAGATGAATAGGGTATATTAAGTAAGTGTTGGGTTCTTTCCAAATGAACCTTACATCTTACTAACTCTATTCAAAACTATGCTAACATGAGGAAGAAATAGAGCCTATGCTAAACATGCTTTTATAATCCATCACATGGAAGCTTATAATTAAAATATGAGTATCACACTTTCAGATTTGATATTTAATTTATGAGTTTTGAAAATATTTTGGATTTAGTTGTGATAATAGCCACTCATATTTTACTTTAGCCAACACATGCACATTTGACATAAAGTAAATAATTTTTATTTTAAAATTTTGAAACATGAAATTATGAATGCATGAATCATATGGCATACAACTTAACATGTTGGGAAAGATCCAGTACGAAAGCATATGAACAAACTCACTTTACTTAAATCCTAAAGACATTCTTAAGGAAGAAGAAAATTTAGAATAAATCAAAGTGAATTTCAAAATGATTTTGTTTAGTTTGAAGTATGATTTAATTTTGAAAAGGTGAGATGAGTTTGATATTCCTAACCTATTCACATGTATGTATTTTATATTTTGTTTAATTTTAGATAATTAAATCCATTTTAAGCATTGATTAGGTTAAGGTATGCATTAAGTGGCTTAATTAACTCATACCTACAACACCTTAGAAAAATTAACTAAGTAATTACGAGCTAATGAGATGACATAAAACCCACAAGTAATTTAAATTTGCAATGCCCCTAATAATAAAAAGGCCTAAGGAAATTTGGCTCATAATTAAAAGTTAATTAAGCTAAGGGGTTTAGCTTAAGTACTTTTAAAACACCCCTTCACACTTATGAAAGGGGTTTTAATTTTGTTAATTAGACTTAAGTTATTAAACATCTAAACATCTACCTAAGATCGATTAATTAAGTTCTATAACTTTTAGAATTTTGAAAATTGTTTAAGGGGTGATTAATGAGTTAACTCTTAATTAAGGGGATTAAGGAGAGAAAAAGGGGTTTAGGGAATAGCTTAGGGGAAATGCCCCAAAATTATTCCATAAAACCCCTACTCACTGGATCTAACCCTAATCAAACTTAATCATAGGATAAATCCACTAATCACACCTTAATTAACCTTAATTACATGAAAGGGGTAATTAAGGAATGAAATAGCAATTTTCCCAATTAAGCCCTCAATAAATCTCAAGGAAATTAGAGTCATATGTCATCCCCTAAAATGAATCCTAGAAGTTTGAGATCAATTGATAATTAAAGAATAATTAATTTAAGATTCCCAAAAAAAATTAAAGGGGAATTCAGAATCCATTAAAAATATTTTGGGAATATTCTAGATGAAATTATCTTTCCATAGCATTTTTCCTTATATTTTTTTTGAATTTTTATGAAGGGTTATGAATTTTAGAAGTTATAGGGATTAATTAGAATTAGGTAAACAACTAATCCCCATAATCTCATGGCGCTGCATGGTGGCGTGGTCGCTTTACGTGTCATGAGCCACCCACTTAAACGTCATATCAAGAAGGCAGTTGGTGGTGCATGCGCTTATATCCTTGGTCGTTTGATCAAAGATCGGCTAAGATTCACCGTGGTTTAAAACAAATAAAAGATTTCTAAACATGCCAAATAATCTTAGATGTCCATCTAAAATGTGCGAATGGACAACCGAGATGAAAGTTCTTCCCGAGGATTAATGGAGATCCATGATCCAAGGGGAGATCTGGCCATCTAGCATGGAATCATACAAGACTCAACCCACACCATCTAGGCATCATTACCAACCTTTCCATTGATTTCTCATGCAATGAAAATTCCTTTCGAAGGACCTACTCTAAGTTGTCAAAATTACATACCTCAGGGTGATCACGGCTCGATGATGAGGTAGCTTGTCTAGTGGAGAAAATGCTGAAAGTTTCAAGCCTTGAGTGGATCTTCCATGGACCAACACCACTTGATCTTGTGGCTTTGATCTTGAGGCTCTCCTTCTGGGAACTCAAATGGATTCTTAGTTTGAATTGGTCTTTAGAAGGAGTGTGTAGAAGGAATTGGATTAAGATCAAGTGTAGAGGAAGTTGGAAATTGGATTGAGCTCCCTATTTTGCACAAAATTGAGAATTAGGAAATCAAATCCTCTAGGATCATGCTCAGGTGATTTCTAATGGTTCCTAGGCTTCAAAAGGCCGACATATTAGTTGCCATTTTCATCAAATTGACCATATGGAGTGAGCTATTTGGGTTAGATCATTGCATGGTGGTTTAATCTCTTGAGTGGAATGCCAACCTCCCATGTGCATCAAATTGAGCTTAGAGGGAGTTTGAAAATTGAATTTTAGGCTATATGGTCGGTTTGGTCTATGGGTCAAATGGGTTGACCCAAACCCATTGGGTTGGGTGCACCACTCATCACTAAGTCCCCTGAGCTTTTAGAAAGCCTCATTGATTAGAGGGTATGACCAAAATACCCATGGGTTAGGCCAAAGTTTGTTCTATGGACTTGGGGTAAAATGGTCATTTTGCTATCTTTTTCACCTTGGGTATGTTTGGTATGTTGGCAAAATAGGTTTGGCCAAGTTTCATTGGATTTGAAATCAATTGATAGGGTTTGGCTTATGTTGACCCATTTAGGTCAAAATGGGTCAACTTGGGTCAAGTTGACCAATTGGTCAAACTGGGTCAAACTAAGGGTTGGGGCAAGTTCATATGACCATTTGAAATGTTTTGGTGCCTTGGTTTGGATTTGGTATATATTTGATTTTGGCTCATATTTGACCAAATCAAATGGGTCAAGTTGACCTATTTGACCCATTTGACCTATTTAGGTAGGTCAAGGTTTAGGTTAGTCATATGGTGGTTGTATCTTTATTTTCACTCAATTTGGGTTAAGTTCAATTTTGGCAAGTTATGACCCATGTTGGCCAAGTCAAACCAAGTGATTTGGGATAGTCTTGACCCATTGGTTTGAATTCCATATTTTTAACAATGTCCCCAAAGGTAGTCAGGCTTGGTCAAGTTCAAAATTATGAGGAACTTAGATCAATGGTTTAGTCAATTTGGCTTATGGTGAATTTGACTATGTTAGGTTTCATTTTAGGTTAAGTGTTGACTTGGTCACTTGAGTTTGACTTGGTTTTAACAATTTGATTGATTGATCATTCCATGATGATCATGATGAGAGGAATATATGAGTTTGGTTCAATCCAATTTGGTTAGATCAAAAGTTGGCACATAAGGGTACTTTAGGTCACTTTAGGTCAAGTGAGCCTAAGTGGGTTAAATGGCTTAGTCAAAGCTTGATTTGAAGTTGATTGATCTTGTATATGGACTCATGATTGAAATATAAATCCATTTTACAAGTGGTTTGAAGTCAAATGGATTTTGATCCATTTGAAAATTTATTCAAAGGAAGAATATGAAGGGGTCTTGATTTGAGTTTTGATTGAATGATTGAGGTTTGGATTTATATTAGCTCATGATTGTAGGGATTGAACCTTGAGAAAATCAAGAGGTTGGCTTGATTTGAGTGATTTGGCTAAGTTCAAGATTTTGGCTTGAAAGGCTTAGATTTGATTTTGAATTGATTTCAGTTTGATTTTTGGAATTGGTTTTGATAGATTTATATTTATATTTTATTTATATATGTGAATATAAATGAAAAAATTTCAGGAATTTGAAGGAGTTTAATCATGATTTTGCATAAATCCATTTTAAAGGATTAAAGAGAATTTTTAATTTAAAATTTAATTTTTGGATTGGATTTGATTGATTTATATTTATATTTTATTTATAAATGAGAATATAAATTGATTTTGAGAAAATACCATGAGTTTGAAATGGTTTGATCAAAGTTTAGGTTAAATCCATTGATGGAAAATTAAGGGATTCAAGGGAATTTCAAGCATTTTAAATTTGGAATTTAATTTTTCCTTTGATTGATTGATTTATATTTATATTTCATTTTATATATGAGCATATAAATGAGGATATAAATAAGTTTTGAAAATCCCAAGGATTTGAAGTGATTTGGTCAAGGTTTTAGATTTTGGCTAAGTCCTTTAATGGAAAATTAAAGGGGCTTAAGAAAATTTTCATGAATTGATTTGGAATTTTGAATTTGATTTGATGGGTTTGAATTTATATTTCATTTATAAATGACAATATAAATGAGAATATAAATGTATTATGAGAAAATCTCAAAGCTTTGAATAAGTTTGAATCATGATTTTGGCTAAGTCCTTAAGAAAGGATTAAGGACATAGGAAATTTGAACTTGGGAATTTTGATAATTTTGATCATGAGTTTCAATCATAAATTTCAATCATGGGTTTCAATCATGGAATTGAATCATGGAATTGAATTAAGTTAGACAAAATCAAATAGAATTGATTTGGAATTTGACTTGAAAGAAGGAAAGTGAGGAATGGTTTAAGCTGGGGAGATTTTCCTAACACCCTAAGGCATGACCTTTTCTATGGCTAACTCTTCTAAGTCTTCTAGGGCTAGGTGAGTGTCCACCTAATCACTAGATGTGTCTTAAGACTAAGGAACCCTTAAAGTCTAAGAGAAGTCCTATGCCTAAGATGGAGGGGTTGAGGATCATTCTAAAATGAGGTCAACAACATCCTTCATTTAAAGTGTGCTAAAAGAAATATGTTGCATGTGTAGTTATACCTAGAATTAAGTCATATGCATGCTGTTTATCATTTTTTGAATGAGCTCTCAACCCCTCCATCTTAGACACATGACTCCTCTTAGACCCTAAGAGTTCCTTAGTCTTAAAACACTTCTAGTGATTAGGTGAACACTTAACCTAACCCTAGAGACTTAGAAGAGTTAGCTATAGGAATAGGTTTTGCCTTGATCCTTACTCTTTTCTTTCAATTCAAACCTCAAATCATAATCAAATCCAAATCCAAATCAACCTCAAACTCAAATCAACTTCAATTCCAAAACTAACCTTAAATCAATTCCAGTGGATTTTTCTCAAATCATGAATCAATTCCTAATAATTGAAACCCATGATTGAATTCCAAATTCAAAAATCTTTCCTAAGTCACTTTTGATTTCATCTTATGGACTTAGCCCAAATCAAATCCAAATCAACTCAAAGTCAAATATTTTGTCACAACCCATTTATATTCTCATTTATATTCACAAATATAAATGAAATATAAATTCAAATAACAAAACTAAATTCAAAATCAAATCCAAATCTTACCTAATTCCAACCTAAACTCTTTAACATAAACCCTTGAACTCCTTCAAATCAAATTGAAATCAATTCAAATTCAAGAAAGTTTCTCATAACCCATTTATATTCTTATTTATATTCACAAATAAAAATAATATAAATTCAAATAATAAAACTAAATTAAAAACTCAAACCCAACTCAAGCACTTGTTCATCATTTGAACTTGAAAATTGTCAAATGAAACAAAACCCATTTGACTCCAAATCACTTGCAATTGGATTTATATTTCAATGATAAGTCCATATGTGAGTTCAACCAAACTTGAATCAAGCCTTGATCAAGTCAATTGACCCAAAGTGACCTAAAACACCCTTTTGAACCAAATTCTAATCCTACCTAAATTGGATTGAACTAAGCCCACCTAAGCCTCACATTGTGAGCAAAAATCATCATGAGATGATCAATCACTAAAATTGGGTCAAACCAAGTCAACACTTAGCCAAAATGAAACCCAAACTAGCAAAAATCCACCATATGCCAAAATTGATAGAAACCATTGACCAAAACCAATTCATGATCAGTGCTTGAACATGACCAAGTCATCATTTGAGCTTAACCTAGACCAATTGACCACTTAACCCAAATTGACCCAACATGACCTAAAAAGTCAAAATATGTCAAATCTTGATCTAAGCCAAATTGATTGCAACCAATGGGTCAAATTCATTCTAAACCAATTATTGAACTTGACCAAAGCCTTAATTGGCAAACTAGACCCAACCTAGCCCACTTGATCATGAACCCAACTTGACCTAAAAGGTCAAATTGACTTGAAACTTAACCAAACCAAAATTGATTGAAACCAAAGCTTGCAAAATATTTCAAATGACCAATTAAACCTAAACCAACTTCCAACCCAATTGGGTCAAATGGGTCAAATTGGTCAACTTGACCCATTTGACCTAAATGAAATCAAATGAACAAAAGAAAATATAAACCAAATTGACCCAAACCAATGATGCCAACACTTTTCAAATGGTCATATGAACTTGACCCAACCCTTGGTTTGATCCAATTTGACCAATTGGTCAACTTGACTAAGTTAACCCCATTGACCTAAATGGGTCAACATGAGAAATGATATCAAATTAACACCAAATTCATTGAAAATTTGCACAAATTTCAAACTATTCTAAATCTGCCTAAATTGAAATCAAAGCTAAATGACCATTTTACCCCTAGGTCAAGGGGTAACGTATGGCCAATTCCACTTGGAATTTGGTCAAATCCTTTTCATGGCCACTTGGCACCCTCTTAGTGGACTAAGTGGACATTAATAAGTGTGGTGCATATGACCCAATGGGTTTGGGTCAGCCAAACCCAACCCAAGGCCAAAATCGACCACCTAATTCTCCACATGGAGTCACTCCTCCACTCAAATGAGCACATGGAAACTTCACCACTCCACTCCTCTGTGAAAACTAAACCATGTGGAGCTTAAAATGGCCTAACCAACCCACTCATTGTGATCAATTTGATCAAAATGGAAGACAAGCTTGGTTTTTATGATCCTTGTAAAGGAGATATACTCCCCTAATTCCACTTCATTTCGATCTCTTTCAATTGAGTGATAGGAACTTAGGAAGCATTGTCAAGCTCTCCCAAAGTTTCCAAAGCTCATTTAAATTCTCCATTTTCAAATTTCTTCAAAGCTGAAATAGGGAACTCATTGGAAATTCCACTTTGCTCAATTCACCACCAAACTCCAATTGGTCTTGAAAGCACCATCAGAGGACCAAATCGAGCTTACCCAAGGTGTTTCCTAAGTGTTCAAGCCAAGGGAAGAGGGGTATAGACCAATGATGTAATTTGAAGCTCATCTTGGCCAATAGAAGGATCCACTTGATCTCAAGCCTTCAAACCTTTAACAGGGCTTGTCTCCACTAGACAAGCTACCTCGGGAGCATGGTGATAGCCTCCGAGGTATGAATCTAAACCGAGGTTAGGCTCAATTTTCTTTGGTCTTTGTGAAGGAAAGTATAATCTCAAGTGAAATTGACCATTGGATCTTCTCCTTCTTTCTTCTTGATGGTGTGGGTTTGATCTTTGCTCAATCCAAGCTCACGTGAGCTTGGATCAAGCCCCAAGGCACGGATGATCACCACCTCCCGTAGGCGAGGGCAAGGATGAATCATGGACCATCCATCTTGAATATTTTGAATGGACGATCCTGATTAATATATGTTAGATCTACTGATTAACCCTTTAGAGAACGTCGGTTTAATCTAGACCTTTCAATTTTAATAGACGGTCCAAGGAAAGCAGTAGTGCCATTTGCAACCGATTTGACAACTTAAATAACCAATCCATTGGACCATTGGAAAGTGTCGCGTTAGTGGTCCACCACAAGATTAGTTATATAATTAAGGATTTAATGACCTCTTAATTACAAAAACTTCAATTATTCATAACTAAATGTAGAAAAATTCAAAAAAAATACAAACTCGACTATATTTGAAAGATAATTTAAAGGGGAATAATATAAAATTAATTTTAATTGATTTTAAAATAGTGATATTTTCTTAATTTAAGTTTTATTAGGGATGTAATTATGTTAATTACTCCTTAATTATTCTAATAATTTATTCCAAACTCCTTAGGGTTAATTAGTGGGATGACCTCTGCCTCTCATGATTTTATTGAAATTTATTATTGGACTAATTTAGGTAATTGCTTGTTTCATCTCTAATCACTCTTAATCAATTAAATGATTAATTAACTAATTAAATGATGATAAATTCATTAATTAAATTTGTTAATCATCTTGGAACAGTGGATAGACTTAGGGAATGAGATTAGGATGCATTTTCCAAATCTTTTCCCCTAAGTCTATCTCATTTGAATGAAAACTTAATTAATTTACAAATTGATTAATGATTTAATCATTTCATCAAATAGATTAATTAACCAAATTAAAATTAAAAATTTAATTCTAAAAAATAATCACTTAATCAATCCTTTCTTGGGTAGATGCTTAGGTGTTCAATAATCTAAGTAAACTTAAGGAAATCAAATCCAACCTACATGTGTGGGAAGGGTTATGAAAGTACTTAATTAAACACCTTAGCTTAATTAATCAATAATTATGATCCAACTGCATTAGGCTCTTTCTTTCTCAGGGTCCATTACTAATTTAAAATCAATGTGGCTGCATATCATATGTTGGCTGACAATTGTTTGAATAATTATGTTAAGGAGGTGTAAGTAAGGGGTAATTAATAAACTTAATTTACACCTTAACGTAAACAAAATATAAAATCAATCTAATGGTTCTAAAAATTAAACTAAAATAACACACATATGTGGGAGATGGGTTAGGACCAAATCTTTTAACATTTTCTAAATTCAAATCAAACTCATAATAAAACTAAAATTTCTTTAAAACAATTTGATTCACTTTAAATGATCTTATTCCATAGGATTATCTTTAGTAATTAAGTAAGGTGAATGAAATTACATGCTTGCATCACTTTATTTCTTTCCTAACATGCTAAATGTGTATGTCATATGAAAATCATGCATTCATGTCTTTTGAAAAATCAAATTAAAATGAATTATGTCAAATTGCATATTTTGGCTAAAGTAAGAATATGAATGGCTATTATCACTACTAAATCCAAAAATTATTTTCCAAACTTAGAAATAAAATATTAAAAATGAAAGGTATGCTTATAATTACCTATAAGTTTGCATGTGAGTATAATATAAAATGTGTATTGTGACTTTTCCTTCTCTTCTCTTTTAACATAGTTTTGAATAGGATTTGCAAAGTGTATAGTTCATTTAAAAAGAACACAACACTTAAATTCTTTCCTATGTTATCCTTTAAGAGGAACTTCACATTTGTATGTAAATTGCATAACCAAATCAAAACAAACAAACATAAACTTTTGCATGATTCTTTTCCATTCTTTTTTTTACATGCACATGTATTTAAGAAAAGTGGTATATTATTCGGACACCTGGGTTGTGAGACTTTAAGTAGCCCTAAGTATGTCTTGTACCTTACACCCATGGTTTAGAAAATATTGGCGTCGTACTCATAAATATCTTTCATACATGTAAATGTGCATTTGATTAATGGATAAAAGAACTCCTCTTTTATACTTAATAAAATCATGCATATATGAAACATTACAAATTTCCTTAAGCAACATCTCTTAGCATTCATCATGAAGATGTGCTAACATTTCCATTTGCATGTATAGATATGCTTAGGGTTCATCCATATGCATGTTACACATGTTGGAAAGAAATAAAGTGTTGTGTGTTTTGTGATAGTAATTCACTTTACTTAATCTTAAAATGTCTTTCTCTTTGAATAAGTTTGTTTAGAAAAAATCTTACCTTAGGATTAATTAAAACACATAATAAGCCATTCACTAAAAAAATCACTAATGAACTTACTTTAGAAATTACTTAAGGTAGGGAGGAAAGAGAAGTTCTCTTCTCTTTTTCTCTCTTTACAACACCTAATTAATTGTAGGTTCATTCAAACCAAATAAAATCATAAAATAAAATCAACCAAATCCTAAATCACTTAAATGAAATCTAAGTTGAACCCTTCATACTTACAAAACTCTAAACTTAAAGCTAAGACATACCACAAGCCTAATAAATACAAATTAAGTTTTCTAGTCCTATATTAGGCGGTGCATGGTTTGATGTTTGTTTTATTTTGTGATGTGATATTTTAGTTTGGATGTTAAGTGTGCGTGGTGGATGGTAGGGTGATCTTAGTCTAACCATTATCTTCTGCAGGGGATTATGCTTAAGGGGTGTTGTAATAAAATTATAAATTCTTTTTTTTTTATATGTTGCTTATACCCCTAAGCATAATTCAAAATAGGTGTGGACTTTTATGTGTGGGTGCTAAGTCCAATTTGTTCATATACATGCTTGGGATTGTGTGGTTTGTTTAGCTAATCTCTGTTATATAGGTTTTAGTTAGATTTACTTTTCATATTTTCATGTAATTTTTCAATTAAATTTTGAATGAATATTTTGGGGGATTAAGATGAACATTAGTCATAAGACTATGTCTTATATACCATGTGAAGCCTTTAGAGCAAACCTTCCAACCAACCAAATGAAAAAGAAGAAAGAAGAAAGAAGAAGAAGAAGAAAGAAGAAAGAAAAGAAGGGAGAAATGAAGAGAAGACTCCCATAACATGAATTCCATTTTTATTGTAATTAGTTTATTTATAATCCAGGTTGTATAAGGGTAGAGCTCGGCTACCCAATTTATTTTTGGGTTTGTGCAGTGGATCCCGACCACAAAAGGCCTCTTATTCTTTTGCGCTAGCTTTATAAATTGTTTGATGTTTGCTTGTACATTAAAATAACATATTTTCATGGTTTCTTCCTTGCTTTGATGAATGGCCGATGCAATTAAGCTCTTAGGAAAAATAAATTTTCTATCCAATTAATCAACTCAAAACTAAAAAATTAACAACTCATAACCTCACTTAAAGCTTGGTTATAAAAACAAGATAAAAGATTTAGCAACCCTTAGCTTGATGTTGTATGTTTCCACATCATGCATAAAAAAATCTTGTTTCACTCTTGTTAGGGAGGCTTCCACCTTTCTAGAACTTGGCTTGACCTTTGAGATGGTAGAAATACACCTCCTTCTTCTGTTTTTATAATCAAATTTCTAATGCATTAGGCATATGAATCCCATCGCCTATGTCAAATCAACTGTCAAGAAATAAAAATAAAACATAAAAATTTGCATTATATTTAACTCATTAAATCATGACTTGATCTAGTCTCTCGAGTGTGTTTAAAAAACTTAGTCTCTTTCTAAATAAACGCTCTTGCAAAAGCATATGACTTTCCCACATATATTTAAAATCATTGGAGGAGTTAGTTAGCGGCCACCCCCACATGATTGTAAGTTCAAACAATTGGGTGGTTTATCCTCTCTTATGGTAAGCCAAATACCCATCTTCACCTTAAATTTTGGTCATGCTTTAGCTCTAAAGATCCCTAGATTTAGGTTCGAGGTTTCTACTTCCCTCTATAAGTATAAATCCTCACCTCTAAGGCATTTCCATGGCCTTGTGTTGTGGAATTGTAAGCCATAGATTTCTAAATAAAAATTTAACTCAAATAAATAAATCACTTTAATTTCAAAAATATAAACATAAGATATTTTGGGGTGCTTACTAGCTTCCTAGTCTGTGGTGAAATATATAATCCCATCTTCATCTTATCCTTTTGAAAAGATAGAAGATAAAAATATATGCCTTGTTAGGACACCACATAGATCCATAGATATTCTTATTAGGGTGATCGGGTATGACATTGAGGGAAGGTGTGCTATCTCGAAAGATAGAAGTCACCACTCTACAGTAGACCT
Organism: Cymbidium sinense; assembly: GCA_021442155.1. Taxonomy (NCBI): domain Eukaryota; kingdom Viridiplantae; phylum Streptophyta; class Magnoliopsida; order Asparagales; family Orchidaceae; genus Cymbidium; species Cymbidium sinense. The sequence continues at coordinate 76,459,920 of CM038220.1, forward strand.
AATCACCTGAATAAGGACTCATAAGGATTATGGGTCTTCGTATGTACGAGAGATTCTTCCCCTACTTTACATAGAAAAGTAAAACATGATTTATTTTAAACCAGGTTTGTTAAGTTCCTTATGGAGGTAAGCCCCCATAGTTAATTACATCCTAAGGAATGAGATTTCTTAGGAATACTCTCAATTAAGGTAAATGATCATCTCCAAAGATTACCATTGTTTGACTTACAATCAATGAGTGTTTATTCTTACAACTTTAAATACATGTTGGAAAGGGAGATATGCTTTGTAAGATAACTAGGCTGTTTATTTTAAAGAGAGTCCTTAAACACACTTTAAGAACTAGATCATACATGATTAAAAAAAATCTAATTGTATTTTATTTATTTTTATTGATTTGAAGCTTTAGGATTCATATGCCTAATGCATAAGAAATTAGGTGGCAAAATACAAGAAAGGAGGTGTTTCTACCATTCAATTCTATGGGTGGAAGCCCTCTCTTAGACAAGATAACTTTATGCATGATGTGGCCCAACTAAGGGATTGCTAAATCTTTTATTTTCTTTTATAACTTGCTTTAAATGAGGTTATGAGTTGTTAATTTTAATTTTGAGGTTGAAATTTATTTTTTTCTAAGACTAATCATTACATTATCAAAGCAAGAAAAACTAGAAAAATATGCCATCTTCATAAAAAAACATCAAACAATTTATAATTTAAAATAGAGACCTTGTTGGGCTCCCACAAATCAAAAGGAAAATGTGGTAGAGCTCTACCCATAACTTGAATTACAAATGAATTAATTACAATCAAGAAGGAATTATGGGGTCTTCACTTCATTCATTTGTTCTTCTTTCTTCTTTTTTTTTTTTCTTCTTCTTCTTCTTTCAATTGGTTAGAAGGTGGTAGCTAAAGGCTTATAGACATAGTCTTATGACCAATGTTCATCTAATCCCTGATAATCATTCTAAATCCAATTATAGAATTACATGAGAATGGGAAAAGTAAATCTAACAACATGCTAAATAGAGATTAGCTAAACACCCACAATCCCAAGCATGTATATGAATTGGACTTAGCACCCATGGGTAACCAAGTCCACACCTATTTTGGATTATGCTTAGGGTATAAGCAACCTACACAACAAAAGCATTTATTTTTATTTCTCTTAAGAATCCCTACAAAGATAATGATGGTTAGACTAAGATTACCATTCAGTCTATGCACATACACCTAATATCTAGACTAAAACATCATATCATAAAAAGAAAGCAAACATCAAACCAAACTAGCATGGGACTAGAAGTGGTGACTTAGCCTAATGTGAGTGTCATTTAAGGTTTGTTTGGTATGTCTTAGTTAGGCTTTAAGGTTAGAATTTTCTAAGTATGTATAGTTCAACTTAGAGGGTGATTTCATTTATGTGATTTAGTTGATTTGGCTAATTTTATTTTTATGATTTGATTTTTTTTTAATGAATCCATAATTAATTATTATGTTGTAAAGAGAAGAAAAGAGAAGAGAACTTCTCTTTCCTCCCTACCTTAGGTAATTTATAAGATAGGTTCATTAGTGATTTTTTTAGTGAATATTTTATTATGTGTTTTAATTAATCCTAAGTTTAGATTTTTTTCCAAACATACCTATTCAAAGAGAAAGGCATTTTAAGATTAAGTAAAGTGAATTACTACACAAAACACACCACACTTTATTTCTTTCCAACATATGGAACATGCATATTGAAGGATCTTAAGAATATTTATACATGCAAATGGAAATGTTTACCTCAATGATGAATGCTAAGAGATGTTTGTTTAAGAAAAATTTGGAATGATTCATGTATGCATTATTTTGTTAAGTAGAAAAAAGAGGGGTTCTTTTATCCATTAATATGCACATTTACATGAAAGATGTGAGTATGACACCATTGTTTCCTATACTGTGTAAGATATAAGACCTACTTGGGCTACTTAAAGCCTATAACCCTGGGTGTCGGACTAATCTACCACTTTTCTTAAATACATGTGCATGTACAAAAAGAAATGCATGAAAAAAGAATCATGCAAAAAGTTTATGTTTGTTAATTTTGATTTGGTTATGCAATTTACATGTGTAAATATGAAAGTCCCTCTTAAATGATAACATAGGAATGAATAGGAATGGATGTAAGCAAGTGTTGTGTTCTTTTCAAAGGAACTATACACTTTACAAATCCAAACTATGTTAAAGAGAAAGAAGGAAAAGTCACATAATGCATCTTTATATTATACTCATGCAAAAAATAATTATAAGTAGCATACCTTTCATTTGTAATGTTTGGTGTATAGGTTTTTTAAAATAATTTTTTTAATGATAATAGTCAGTCATATTCTTACTTTAGCCAAAACATGCAATTTGACATAAAGAAAATATTTTTTTTTTAATTTTTCAAAAGGTATGAATGCATGGTTTTCATATGTCATACATATTTAGCATGCTTGGAAAAAAAATAAAGTGATGCAAGCATATAATTTCATTCATAATTAATTCTAAAGACTCTATGGAATAAGATCATTTAAAGTGAATCAAATTGTTTAAAGGAAATTTTGATTTTTTTTAGTGTAATTTGAATTTAAGAAATGTGAGAAAGTTTGCTAATCCTAACCCATCTCCCACATGTGTATGTTGTTTTAGTTTAATTTTAGAACCATTTTAATATTTTGTTTAGGTTAAGGTTAAGTCCATTAATTACCCCTTACACACCACTTAACATATTTAAAAATAATTATGAGCCAATGTATGACATAAAATCACAAGGAATTTAAATCAGAAATGCACCTAAGAAAGAAAGGGGCCTAATGTATTTGGTTCACAATTAATGATTAATTAAGCTAAATAGTTTAATTTAAGTACTTTCATAACCCTTCCTACACATATGGGTTAGAAATGACATCCTTAAGCTACTTAGGTTATTGAACACCTAAGCTACCCAAGAAGGAATTGATTAATTGATTTGATTTTAAAACTTTGATTGATTAAGCCATTTAATAAAGTGATTAAACTATTTAATTAATTTTACCTTAATTAGATTTTATCCAAATGAAATAAATTTAGGGAAAAGATTTGGGAGAGAACTCAATCTCATTCCAAGTCCATTCACTATTCTAAGATAATTAGCTTAATTAATGAATTTATTACTATTTAATAGGTTAATTAATTTTAATTAAGATAGTGATTATGAGTGAATCAAGCAACAATTCCATTAATAAATCCCAAGAAAATTAAAGTCATCCCACTTAATACTAGAAGTTTGGAATTAATCAATGGAATAATTAGGGGGTAATTAACATAATTACATTCCCAATAAAACCAAAATTGCATAAAATTTACTATTTAAAATCAATTAAACTTAATTTTATATTATTTCCCTTTGAAATATCTTCAAAATGTATTTGATTTTGTATTTTTTTGATTTTTTTACATTTAGTTAATGTAATTTTGAAGATTAAGGAATAATTAAATAACCTAATATATAACTAATCCATGTGGATTTGTGACTGCTTTTTATATATGATTGGATTGGTTATTTAAGTTATCACATCACACACAAACTGCTATGCACTTTCCAAGCCATCCGTTAAAGGTTGAATGGTCAAGATCAAACCCATATTAAAAAAAAAATTTAGATCTCGTGTTTTAATCAGGTCGTCCATCCAAAATATGTTGGATGGATGGTCTATGATTCATCCCCTCTAATGGAGATGGTGACCATCTCTCTTGGCTTTCACTCATCATTGAGTAAGGATTGATCATACACCATCAAGAAGAGATAAGCAAGACATCAAATAAGCAAGAATTCGCTTTTCAAAAACAACAAAACATTTGGATTCTTCATTTAGCATACCCAAAATGCTAAGTGAAGATCCTATTTTCAAATTCACACATGATTCACAAATAAGCAAAAGAAGAAGAAAATTGTTTCAAATCACCTTCCATAGCATACCCAAATTTGAATTCCAAAATCACGAAGCAAAATAAAATCAATTGACCCTTTACTTTAGCATACTCAAATTTGTTAAATAAAGGGTCCTCAAACTCAAAAAATCAAATTCAAATATGAACCTATGGAAGCATCCATCTCTCCAAAGACATTTGAACCCATTTTAACATACATAAATTTGTTGAAATTGGATTTTACATTCAAAAGTCTCCTTTCCAATCAATTTCAAATCTCTCCAAATTCATTTGAGCCACACTTAACACTTTCAAGTTGTTGAGTGTGGGTTCAAATTCTAAATCAAATTCAAAAAAAATTAACAAAGCAAAAAAAATGATTCAAACTTGTTTTCAATGTTTGACTTTGTCAATTTAAATTGATTCAATTGGTGTAGTTCAGTTAAATGGCAACACAGAAGTATGTCTTTACATTTTCTTTCGAGATGGATTTGGCCTTGGATCGGGCCAACCTCCCATGATCCGACACCTCATCCATTTTTTGAGGCTTTGGGGCTAGGATCACATGTGACCCTCATAGACAGACAAGCGTGGTGGCCGGCGGCCAGGTCATCTAGATTGAGTTACCATCTGATTCAGAGATTCCCTCACTGAAGAGGAAGGCTATGGCAGTTCCCACAGTAGTAGCAATTACAGCAATGCGGTTGTTCCCCTTATGCCAGCACCCACTGGTTGCACCTTCCATGGGGAAGGATCCCTTGATTCCAGGGATAGCCTTCCATAACTTCGAGGTAGGGTCTAGTTCCCACATTGCTCACCCCACCAGGGCTCAGTGCTGAAATAAGAACTGAATGATCAGGCAATATCATACTGGCATAGCGAGGAAGCTAGAGGTAGCCACTCAGTTTGTAGCAGAGGAGGTACCTAGGATAGTATCTCCTCTCATCACAGAGAACAAGTTCCATCCCCTCTCCGGTTCTAATAGAGAGGATATTAGGAGGATTTCCATTTTAAGATTGATCTAAGGTAATCTTGCTTTTTTATATTCATATCTCTTTTGCATTACTATGGAGGAGCTTTCTCAATTATTTTAAAGAAGCATTTTGGAACCTTGATATACAAAAATTAAAATGAGTAGCTCTTGCATTTCTTACTTGATTTATATTGATGATGTACAAATTTTTTGGAAAAGCTTCAACTCATAACACAAATGGGCTTAAGATTATTTTAAATTCAATATTAATCTCATTAAACTACCTCTAACTCAATATATGCTCACTTAACTTGAACTATTGATTTTTTTCTATTAACTGTAAAATATTTGACTTTCTCTCTCTTGTAGATAAAATCAAATCATCATTAGATGTTTGAAAAGCTAAATGTTTGTCTATGGCCAAAAGACTTTAGTTATGGAAACACAATAAGCTTAATCAATATCTTGGTTATTAGTGTCATGCTCTTATGATTCATAAAAATTGCATCAAGATGTATGTTAATGACGCACAAACATAAAAAAAATTGCATCAAGATGTATGCTATAAGAGTATGTAGTGTTGAACATATGTCACATGCTAGCTGTATATTTAATTTAAAAACATAAAAAAAATTTAGACATATGTATCCTAAATAACTATGTTTGAAATTTAAAAATATAAACTAAGTGTATAATTTAATAAATAAATGAAGATAAATTTATTTTTTTACTCTTTCTTTGCCTACTATCAAGATGTTTGAAAGGTACATATATTTTTTATTTATCATTTTGCAACCTTAAATAATATTATTATTTTTCATTCTTACAATGTTAGAATTTGTTGTCACATTTCTTGCATATTTAATTTTGGAATTACTATATATTATTTTTAATATTTAAGAATTATAAAGTATAATGTCTTGTTAACTAAGTGTATGTGTTATATATTTTTAAAAAAAAAAGTGTCTTAGGTTTGTGTTATTATGTTAACTTGTTCCCTTATTTGTAATGATGCATCCTAGGTGTCTATATAATATATATTTTTTATAAGACCACATATCATTAATAAAACTTTATTTCTACAAATAATAATATTAATTGAAAACAAATTATTATTTTTCTTTTCATTGGATCCAAAGTTATTTAGTGAAAGAACCTAGATCTTACTTTAGAAATGAGCCAAACCAAAATTTAAGAACAAATTAAACAAGCTAGCTCTTGGAAAACCTTATAAGGTTTAGTAGAAATCAAGCCAAATCCATTTTTAAAAAGAATTGCGGAAATACAATTCACACACACACACACAAAGAGAGAGAGAGAGAGAGAGAGAGAGAGAGAGATCAAATCAAATCAAATCAAATCAAAGTGTGGAAAATTTCTATCAAATTATTCCTCTAATGCTCTTTTTATAGATGAAGATCCAAGTGTATGCTATGTAATTAATAAAATTAGTATAATTTTAAATAGCAAAATGGAATGATCTTAGTGTAGCTAGTTATGAAGCAAGTGAGTTTGTTTGGTGATTTGAAGGTTATTCCTAGCAAAGATGAAATTTTAAAATAACATAAACTCCTAAACAATGAGATATTATTTACTTTAGTCTAATGAGTTTATAATTTTGTCCCTTTAGTACAAGGGTCATTCATTTAATCACTATTCCTATATGAGCATGTTTAGTATTAGGATTTCTATTCAAATTTAAATTGTTACACTAAAAGACACTATAAAATGTAAAAGTTTAGCTTTATTCAACTTAAGGAATTTCATAATCTTTGTCACTCAAGTAACTAATGACCTCCTCACTATGAGTAACACATAATTATCCACTAAGTAGATATGATATTAGAAACAACCCCTATAGGTTTAAGAGGTAGCTCCTACCATCTTGTGATAAATATATCTTTGATAATATTTATGACAGCCTAAGGCCTATAATCATTAAGATATTGTCTACCTTTTTTTCTAATGACTACATGATTTTGTTCCTTTAGTGTAGCTTTTTAGGAGATCAACCTTCCTAATATGCTCCTATATGAGCAAACTTACGTTTAAAGATTTAATAAATTGAATTTCAAATATTATATCAAAATACATCTTGATATTTAAAGTTCAATATCATTCTATAGTCGTCATAATAATAACTTGATGGTTAAAATTCATACAATTATGAACTTTATGTATCCTTAAAAGTATTTTGAGAGAAATCTTCATATAGGATCTTGTATATCAACTAGTACTTTGGGGAATACATTCATATTGTTGATCAAAAGTGCTTTCAAAGAGTAATCAATTTCTTAGATCATTCATTTGAGTTCACCATCAAAGTGTTAATTATTACGAAGAGTTCTTAGGCTACTTTTAATGATGTCACTCATAATAACTTCTTAATTAGTGAGACTACATATTTCTTTTAACTAAGAGATTTTTGAGTGTGTACATGCTTCAAACTAATTATAAGTTCAAGAAGCTGCACCAAGGATAGAGTAGGATGCTGGGAGGGTTGAAAGAGAGGGGAAAGAAGATGAGGATGTGAGGTCCATTATAACATATCACAAGAAGAACCAGCAAAGCAAGGGAAAGTAAGGAGATATGATTGGACCTCCGACCAAATGGAGGCCGTGAAACAAGGAGAGCTAACCAAGAGGAGTAAAAGGTAATGTACCACCAACCGGAACCCACCGAAGGAAGCAGCAACCGACATCACTGGGGAGGAACCCTAGCTCGCATACCCGGAGCCGCGAAAAAACTTCAATAGTTGTAATTTTTAATGTTTTTAGGTGATTCACATTAATTATTTTATTTTATTTTATTTATATTTTAATTCAAAATAAAATGTATTTAATGAAGATAGTTATTTTTAAAATTATTTAAAATATTTTTAAATAATATTATTTTTTAAGAAAAATAAAATTAATTTTAAAATGTAATGAGTAAACGTGTTTTTAAAAGTACCATAAAAATATAAATATAAATTATAGAATAAAATTGATCTCAAAGAAGCTGTTAGTTATTAAAAATTTTGATATCAAATTTTCTCTATATTAATATTACATTTCAGCGCCTAATTTAAAAAAAAATTAAAGGACTATTTAGAGTCACTTCTATATTTTATTTTAGGTTTAATATTTTAATTTTATTTTAAAATAAAATATATTTTATTATTATTATTATTTTTAACAATATATAAAACATCTTTAGATTATTTTAAACATTTTAAAAAATACTAAAAAATACATTAAATAAATGTATTTGTAAAACAATATAAAAAAATAGAAATTATAAAATAAAATTGGTCCGAAAAACAAACAGGCCCTAAGAAAAATGAAATGTCTGACGGCATCAAAATCTTGGTAGCATTTTGGACTAGAAAAAGATTATGTGCAGTTAAATAGTTAGTGTTTAGCAATGCCTAAATATACAAATAATTAAATATATTTTAAATCCTCATCATGATTTAATTAACTCATCAAAATTAAGTCAATATGGATGTATACATACTTATTATATGTGATTTATATTGTATATGTATTATTTATAACATTAAAATCATTAAAATACATACAACAAATTATTTTTCTCCTCATTGTTTTCACATTAATTAAAATCATAATAAATCATATTATAAAACAAGTAGTACTTTTCTATTTTAATGAACTTTAAATTATAACTTCTAACTTAAAGCTAAACTAGCAATGTTATCTTAAAAAGTAAAACATTAAAATAATAAACCAAGCGGTGACAAACTCACTTCTCATTATTTTTAATTTTTTATAATATTAGCGGAAAGACATCCACGCCATCAGATTAGCCCGTAAAAATAGACGTGGGATATAAGAAAAGGGCATTTACATACATATCACACTATTTTTATATATTTATATATGTAATATCTAAATATAAATATTTATACATATAGCATCTAAATTTTTATTATTACAAAAAAAAATACTTTTCTTACTTTTTTTGAAGTTAAATTTACTTTTTGAAGCATAAAAAGTACTATGTTTGTAAATATCAAATTTTAGATGCTAGATATATAAATTCATAAGAATTGTGTGCTATATATATATATATATATATATATATATATATATATATATATATATATATATATATATATATATATATATATATATATATATTATTTTTAAGGCAGCTTGGGACATATGTACATTCCTCCCTCAATCCATCTCTCCTGCATTAAAGAAATCCAAAATGAACCTCAACTTCCTCTATAAATTCCCATGCTCTCCTTATACATTTCCCTCAAGTAATTACTCAAATGATGTTTAAGTCGATATAAATCAATCTACCTTCTTCATTCTTCCTCAAGAATTCATCCTCCCCTTCTATTCTTCTGCCTTCACCATCTCTAACATGGATACCAAATACAATGAAGAAGCCCCCCGACAATTTCTACACGGAGATCGAAGCTCGGATCATGCTCGTCATCTCAGACGAAGAGGATGAAGAACAAAAAGGAAAAATAGAGCTCCTCTGTTCACCATTAATGGAAGGAAACTACTTTTTTCCCAATGCCTAAAGTATTATTTGGTGTGAACTGGTATAGATCGTTTGATAACATAGGCAACAAGGTATTTTGGGATAGGAATTGAAAAGGTGGCAATGGTATAACATACGCTTGTGAATGACCGGAAGAGAGAGGAGGAACAGAGTTTTATTTGACACGCTTAATGCCTCATCGCATTGATCGTAATTGGAGAATTATGGAGCTTTAATAATTATATTTTAAATTATTATATATTATTTAGGTTTTCTTCATCCATATGTATATATATTTGTTTATTATCAAGGAACTATTTGTTCTTTGTATTTTTATTAAATAAAAGAAGATTACATATCTTTTAGTTTTCATGTACTTGGATTGGAATAAAATAGATGCAAAATATATTATTATTTTTTTTTTAGTATTTGAATTATTTGATATATATATATATATATATATATATATATATATATATATATATATATATATATATATATATATATATATATATATGCACACGCTTTAAAATTCTGTTAAATATACTATGGTAGTAAAATGCATATTTTCTAAAAAATAAATATTTTTTTGTATCTCACTTAAGATCTCATTTGTTGAAGCTAGAAAATTCGCCTTTAAAAAAAAAAATTAAAATTCACAATTTGATGAATTAAAATTAACATTAGCGTTATTCTCTATTAAATTATTTTGAAATTAGCTCAAATTTTATAATTTTAACTTCATTTAATCTCATAAAATTGAACTTCACACAAGCTAATTAAATCTTATATATTAGGAATACAATTTCACAATCAGCGTCACAAAGCACTCCTTTTTTTTTTCAAAAGTTCTCCATTTCTTTTCATTATTTCTCTCCATTAATAGCAATCAACTAATAATTAATAATTTGATCAGAGTTTTTGAGAATAATAATTAGAGCTTAAAGCCAATTTGAAATATTTTTGTATTTTTTATTATTTTTTGTTTTTAAAAATATATCTCTCTAATATATTATTTGTATATTTTTATTTTTATTTTCAAAATAAAATAACTTATTTTTAAAAATACTCAAAAATAAATTTTAGTTGCTTTAATTATTTTAAAAAATGACTTTTAATGCAATTAACATATTGATTATTCAATAAAAATAAAAAAATATTTTAAGATACTAAATATCATTTATTTCAAATCAAAATATACATTAAAATTTTAAACTTAAATATAAAATAAAAATAATCTCAAAAATTTCATTAACTTATGTGCCCATAAGCTCCAATGAGCTAGCTATGTAGCTGATTCCACCATGAGTTCATTTTAAGTCTTTTTTTTAAATGGTTCATATTTTGTGTTTTGAAGATTTTTTTTTAATAATCAATAAAAAAATATAAAATGTGTGACTCTAATATTTGATCTTAAAAATCATGTGCATAAGTTCTCTTCATTGGTCACATCATAAAGCTCAAATTATAGTTTTGCTTTCACCATCATTAGCCATATTTTTTTGGGCCCAATTTAATAATAAATTCACACACACAACAGATATATAAATTTTAAACCCAAAAAGTTTTTATACTCTCAACCACTAGGCTAAGATTGTTTGCTATTGGTTGATAATAGTTTTAAGATTTTAGATTTTTAAGATTTTAAGATTTTTAGATTGTTTATAATAGTTTTAAGATTTTAATAGTTAAATTAGCGATAATCATATAGTCATTCATAAGAGTTTATAAAGACTTGGTTAAAATATTAAATAAAAAATAATCATTTTATTTTTTTATTATGTTTAAAAAATAGAGAAGGTAATTTATTATATTTAAATATGTTGCTTTGATTTCATTATTATTTAATTAGGATTTTTAATTAGTTTAATGATTATCATATTTTAAAATAAGTAAGACATTTAAATAGTATACTTATAATCCCTTTCATACATATTAGTATCAATTATATCCTAATTAATTATGATTACTTATCATTTTATTAATTTTAAAGTAATGTTACAAAAACTAAATAACATCTAATTATTATTAATCATCTAAGTTAAATATTATTAAAGCTAATTTAAACATTAATTAATATTCATGAATCTATTCATCTTGCAAATTTGATTTTGATTTCTTATATTTTACATTAATTTTACAATAATTAAAATTATAAATCCTTAAAATAGATAGTTAAATAGTTAACTATGATTTAACATGTAATATTTTTTAAAATTTACACTTTTAAAATTTAATAAATTTAAATCTGTGTGTTGGAATATTTAAGATGGTAAAGAGTATGCATTTAATATTTTAGTTTTATATAAAATCTAATACATTACAAGTTAAGAGAAGAGTTGTAAAAACTAATAATTTTTATGTGAAAAACTCAAAAAAGAGAGTGATCATAGCTAAGAGATGGAGGTTGAGCTATTGTAGTTGAGCACTATGATTAAGTGAAGGTCAAAAAATTATAATCGTGCTGTTATTGTCAAATGATGATGATTGGGCAACCATGATTGGGAGACTATAGTTAAGCAAATGTCTTTGAGTGAGAATTGTCATTAGAGATGAGATGATAGGTTTCCAAGTTGTTCAAGACTTCATAGTTCTACCATTCTCAACCTATCGAACCATTTTGCTAAAGCTAAAGGGCTTTATGTGTAACTTTAAGGAGTCTAATTAATAGTCATTAGTTTCCTTCTTTCAAGCATCTAAAGTAAATAGATGTGGGTTCTGATGTGAGACACATCCCATTATGATGAAATGTAGATTCACTTTGGATAAAAAAGGTTTACAAGCACAAAAGTAGCAGATGATAATTTAAAGATTTTGCTTGTGATTTGGAATGGTTCATGAAGATTTTGTATTGTATTTATATGTTTTCTCATGAAGGGAGGCTTGAGATAAGTTAAAATTGTTACATCAAGGAGACAACTTTGATATATGATTGATTAAGATGTACTTCATTAAGTGATGGTTTTATATAAACAAACCAATTTTAGGCTAGAATTGGTTTGTGAGCTTAATAATTTTCTACTATTCGATTGATTTGTATTTTATTAACTTTAAGTGATTTAAGTGGATTTATTTTCTATGAGTCAATTTGTTAGTGTTGATTTTGAAAAGTAGAATTTATATTTTGGAGGAAGACATGTTGATTATGAAAGCAAAGATTTACATAGGTGATGAGAACCAAACAAAGTTAGCATTTGTTGAAAAGATAACATGCCATGCTTTTATGTAAAGAAATTTTTTTTATTCACACAAAATTACTAATTAATTTCACACAATATTATAATTATATTTATTAATGTGGTATTTATATCCACAATTATACATTTATTTTATTATTTGTTTCTACACAAGCTAAAAAACCTAACAAAAAAGTTTGGTTTTTTAGTAAAAAAGAATTTAAACCATGTAGATTTATAAAGATGCTTTAGTTCGAGTTAGGAATGATCAATTAGTGTTTCATCATCTTCACTATAACAATCTTCCATTCTTACCTTACAAACAAAAAATTAATATTCACTTGAAAATTAGAGTTTTATGTTCAATGATGCTCAATCTCTTTAAAATTTGTTGCTTTAAAATTATTGCTTATTTTGATATTTCTTCTGATTTGGGTCAATGAGCTTATCAATTGGGCTAGAGAAAATATTCTAATTTGAGTTTGGGCATCTATGATATATCTACCTATTGGCCTGCATGTAGATGAAGTGTGATATTTGCACTTAATAATTTCTCCACAATATGATTAACATATGAATATTATGTCAATATCTAACAAGTCATTTATCCCATTTTGAAGCTTTTACATGATAAGGTTGAATTTTATTATTACTTATGTATTAATATTAACAATCTAAAAAAAATCTTACTTTTATTTATTTATTTATTTTGATAGATGGCTACTTAGATATCTTGCACAAATTCACCCTCTAAACACAACTTCTCATATGATGAATTTTTTTAATAAGGAGAATCATTAGATCAACTATTGGCGCTATCATGACGTTAAGTGTAGCTCATATCAAACCTAATTGAACTTGAGATTGATCTCATCAAACTATATAAGACGTATTGAAATAGTTCTTTTATATTTGTTATTTTGAATTAATGTTTGTTGAGAACTATAAGAAAATAAATTAGTAATTAAGAAATAAATTTACAACTAAGAAAATAAAAAAATAAAAGTAATTAGATTGAAATTGCCTGAGGGAGGTCATGATACTATCCTTAGAAGATCAGCCTTGGGTGCACCAATTTGTTGTTCTTTTTTACCGTGAGATATAACATATCCCATCCTCGATCGTATGCACCACTAATCGATCGACAAAACTTCAACTAATTTGTGTCTCTTGTTGCCCAAAAATGAAATGAAGAGAATGAGAAGAAAATATATGAATAAAGAAAGGAAGAGAGAATATTGATTTTCTCATGTCATTCAAGATCACATTATCATCTATTTATTGGTGAAAGATGATCAAATATAAAATCACATAATTTTGATTAGTAATATTATAAAGTTATAAATTAATTTATTCATTCATTTAATTTATGTTATAAATTATATAATTAATATTTTATTATAATAACATTTTAATAATGTTAAGAATAACATTATATAGTGTAACATTATTATAACGCGTTATAATTTTTTTCTTATATTTTTTTTAATTAATTTCCTCTCCAATAAAAAAAATATTTATAAATAAACTTGAGGTGAATAAAATAGATCAATAATCAAAATTTTCATTTTGGACAACTTTTATCATGCATGATGAAAGTACCTTCCAGTTTGAACTTTCATTAGTATAACCAAAATCTAATAATAATAAATACCATAATAACAAAAGTTTTGAACTAAGTATATAAATTATTATATCATTTGGTATGTATGATAACACACTATATGTTCTATCAAGTCTTTAAATCATGCTTTCATCTCAATTCATAAGTATTTTTAGGATCTTAATAAGATCTCAATGCAACGGCTTATTATTGCAACACTTATATAGGTGAGATCTCCAAGATACACTACATAATATCTCACAAAGTTTTTTTGCCTTTGATCTCATTAAGGCTATAGCACAACCTTATTTTCATAATAGCATAAATATATATAGGATGATATCATAATATTTAGAATTATGCTTTCACTAGTCATATTATAATTTTTATCGCATTGAACCTTCTATCTTGGTTAATATGAATTGGGTTTCCATATGACTATTTTAACCCCATCCCTTTTAATGATCTCAATATAAAAGCTAAAAGCTTAATGGATCTATAGTATTCTCAAGGAAAATAAAATAGTAAGTGACACCACATCTTTATATAATTCATATAAAGAATCATGTCTTATTTATATGATATTTTATCATTGATTTTGCACTTTTATTTTTACTATTGAAATTATCACAATTTATTAAAAAAATATAAGTTTTCATTACAAGGTAAACAAATTAATAAACTTTAAGCATTTGATAATAATATCAAGTGCTATAAATTCTACTTTCATAATATATCTAGAGATTAATTCATAGCTTCATCAAAAGTAGTAGGATCATTTTCTAAAATAAATATTTTAGTTAAAAGAGAATAAAATTACCACTTAAAAGTTTATATTTTCTAACTCTTTTACTTTTTCTATTTTTTATCATTTTTATTAGTTAAAATAGTATCATCATTATTTATTATAGAATTTTCTATTTAAGATTTTTTTATTAATAGATTTTGTAATCTTATTTTTATAGAAATATATTTTCAAAAAATATAGCTTTTCAAGATTCCATAATTGTATAAATAGACATATCACTAATATCGAATTAATGATAAGAAATCTATAAGTAGGACTATTAAGAGAATATCCAATGAATACACCATATACAATTTTAGATCCTAATTTTCTCTTTTTATATTCTGAAATAAATATTTTAGCTAAACAATCCCAAACTTTTAAATACTTCAAATTGGGTTTTCTATTTTTTCAGAATTCTTATGATGTTTTATTAGAATCTTTATAAGGAATTTGATTTAAAATAAAACAAGTTGTTGACCTCACTTTGGAGTGAGGATTCAATCTTCCCATCATAGTCTAGGAATCTTCTAGACACTAAGAACTCCTAGTGAGTGACACTTCTAGTGGCTAAGTGAATACTTAACTTAAACCTAGAGACTTTAGAAGGGTTTTCCATAGGATTAGGCTAAGCTTTAAGACTAAGGAGACCTACCCCCTTATGGCTAACCCACTTGCAATTATCTAAGTCCAAATAAAATCAAATTAAATCAAGACTAAACCAAATTGAATCAAACCAAAAGTACATAAATGCATAAACACAAATGAACTCAAAAATAAATTCAAATGAGGTTCAAAGTGGTAAATAAGTCATTTGACCTAGAGTTGACCCATGTGGGCCCTATTAAGTCAAAAGTCAACAAACAAAAAATTGTCCAAATTAAATCTCTTTAAAAGATCAAAATCATCAAATGAATATGTTTAAACATAAAACTAAACAAATCTAAATCAAATGAGATCTCAAATGGGTTAATTGGATCATTTAACCCATTAAGCTCAATTTGGATTAAAACAAATTCAAATCAAAATTAACATCAAGTCAAATAAAACCAATCACTCTAAATCATCATAACCACTTAATTAAACATGATTAGAACTTAAACACATCTTGGTTGAGCTAAACAAAACATTTAACTCAATTGAACGATTTAACCCATTTGAACTCAAAATGGGTCAAATCCAAATCAAGCCAAATTAATCTAAGTTAAACAAAATTAATCAATTAAAACTACAATAAATGATAAATTAAACATAATTAAAGTAAATCAAAGCCAATGAGTCAAATCAGGTTGCTTGAACGAACTAAATTTTGGGTCAACATGAGTTGACATATTATCGAATTAACCCCAAATTGAATAAAACACTTAAAGCATCATGTAAAAAGTTAAAATCAAATCTATATAGCTCAGAGAAACCAAAGAGAGAGAGAGAGAGAGAGAGAGAGAGAGAGAGAAATAGAGAGAGAGAAAGAGAGAGAAAGAGAGATAGAGGAAGAGAGAGAAAGAGAGGGAAAACACACAATCTTGCAAAATCCCCACATTCAATCCTCCCCACACCTCTTGCACTTAATGGAATTGACCACACAATAGCAAAGGAAGACTTGGAATCTAATCCAAGATCAAGAATCGCCATCACCACACAACCATTTCCCATCACTATTAATGGTGATTTTCAGCCACCATTAGGAACATAGGAAAAGAGGCACAAAAGTGATTGAATGCCATTATTCACTCTCCAAGAGCTCCTTCAAGAAACCAATAACCATTTCCCCACTTCTTTTGAGCTAAAAACACCAAAATCGGGTGGAATCCGGCAAGGAGATGATGACTATTAATGAATACAACATTCCAAAGAGAGACAAGAGAGTGCATTCATTCGAAAGCTTCCTCTTGCATCAAGGAGTGTGCTTGGATCAACACCACCGCTGAAAATCATCCCTGGTGAGGTAATTTCATCAAAATTTTGTCGGCAGTAGGATCTCTTATTTGTGTTTCTTGCAGTTTTAAGAATTTCCTTATAAATCACTTGCATTCTTCATTTTATACAATCCTAATGCAAAATAAAAGTTTTCGAGAATACAAAAAATCGACCACACCCATTCTCAATTTTATGGTTTTGCTAGTTTTTTTCACTCGGTCACTATTCAAATGCCCCTTTCATCGGTGGAGGCGCAAAGGCACCATCCGATCTCGATTCGTAAATGGACACGATTTAGTGCCGATCCTTTGATTTAAGCCCAAGATCAATGTACTTGATTTGACTGTCCATCGATATCCATCATTGCCATTTTCCATTTTGCCACATGAACGACTCCATCCAATTGCTGCGCTCCACTGATCGGTGCCACAGATCAGTGAGCCTAATTTTGCCACTACCATGTGAAAGCATGGTGTTGACTAGATTAAGTAAGAAATTAAGAATTTTTTGATTTTAAAATTTAATTAAATCACCCGGAACTATAAAATTTATAAAAAAATGAAATACTTAACAAAAAAATTTCCAATAAGGGATCTTTAGACTCAGAGAGAAACCCAACAAACTCAAAATATTCAAATTTCACTAAATATTATGAGCTGAATTTAAGTTTTAGTGAAAATTTATTAATTACTCTAAAAATACAAATCGATTGAGTTGAAACTTTCAGGATTGAAGTTTAGCTTAAATATATATATCATAAAAATTTCAAACCTAAATGACTGGATTGGGAGATATTTAATTTTGAAGCTCAAATAGTCATTTTAATAAAATAAATTAAGAGACTTTATAAAAATTATTTAAATCAACGGAAACTTTGAAAAATCATGATAAATTATAAAAAAAAATCCAAAAAATGCAAATAAATACTCATTTTAAAGGTATTTTAGGGGAGGATGTAATAAAAATATTTCTAATTAATTCTAAATAATAATTAAGGCTTAATTAGGGTTTAATTATAAACATAATTAAATTAATTACTTTTAATTGATGTGGGATTAATCTCAAACTTTTGAGATTGTCAAAAGAGTTGACCTCCCCTAATTTTCTTAGATTTATTTCTTGCATAATTAATAAAATAATTAATTAACCTTACTCTCATCATAATCCAATTAATGATTAATTAATCATGCAACATTAATGAATCAAGAAATTAATCATTTGAGCAATAGTGAATGAGCCTATGGGATAAGATTGAGACCTCCTTCTTAATATATTCCTTCAATTTCATTTAATTAATCAAGTTAATTATGACTTAATTAATTAATTGAATTACTTAATCAATGAAACTAAGATCTAAATCATTCCAGAACTAAATGACTTAAGTCTTGGGTAGGTGTTCAATAACTTAAGAGAATTCTAAGAAAATTATAACTAACCTACATGTGTAGGAGGGTTATAAGAGTACTTAATTAAACTCTTTAGCTCAACTAACTAATAATTGTGAGCCAATTGTATTAGGTCCTTTTATTTTCATAGGATCATTATCAATTTTATTTCCAAAGCATGTGCATATTAGGTTGGCTCATAATCACTTGATAATTATGCCAAAGTGGGCATAAGAAACTTAACTCATATTACAACCTAATTAACCCATAAAATCAACCTAATTGCCTTTTTCATTAAACTAAATTGAACCACAAACATGGGAATGGATTAGGATGAACAAACTTTCCTCATTTCATTAAATGAAGTCAAAACATAAAATGAAAGATGGTATTACCAAGCTTTGATTTTCTTTAAATGCTTTTATTTAATATGATTATCCTCAGAATTAGTTTGATTGAATGAGATTATATGTTTATATTTAGTATTTCCTTTCTAATCATGTTAAATATTGTATGTCATTTGAATCATTCATTCATGTCATTCAAAATAAATCAAATGAAATTTTCTTTATGTTAAACTTGCATGTGTTGAATTAAATTTATAATATGTGTGACAATTATCACTATTAAATCAAAGTTCTTTTTAAAAGTGTATAAATCAACTATAATATTTAGAGTGATAATAGTTATAAATATCTATAAGCTTGCATGTGATATAGCTTAGAACATGTGATATAGAGTTCTCTTTCTTTAGTCTATATGGATTGACATAAATTTTGAATGTTAACAAATGTATAGTCCATTTGAAAAGGACACAACATTTGTTTGTATTCATTCCTATGTATTTTTATGTTTAGATTTAGATAAAACTTTAGCTTACATGTATAAATAATTTGATTAAATGAAATACAACTTTCGCATAATTTTTCATTATTGTAGTCATTTGTACATTTATGTGTATTTAAGAATAGATGGTATATCTAGTCTAGACAATCCAGGGATGCAAGACCTTAAGTATCTTCAAGGAGGTCTTTACCTCACTCTCCCGGTTTAACAATGGTGAAGTATCCACTTAAAACTTGTATATACTTGTATGTGCATTTAGCTAATGAATGAAGATCTCCTTTCAATTGGAAGAAATATAATTTTTGCATAATTTTTCATTCTTGTAGTCATTTGTACATCCATGTGTATTTAAGAATTATATCTAGTTTGAACATTCCAAGGATGTGAGTATTGACCTCATTTTTGGATGAAGTTTATATCAATCTGAAATTAGTAATTATAATGTTCTAATTCCAAATAAGAATGTCCTAATTTAGTGCTTAGGACACTATACTTAGTGCCTAAGGAATCCCTTGGATTTATTCTAAACTAGTTGACTTAGGTGAGACCCATTTAGCCAAAGTCAACTCATCAAAAATTGGAACCTAATTAAAATTCAATTCAAAATTGAATATGAATCAAAACTCAATCAATCATCAATTTAAGATGATTGAATTCAAATTAAAATCCAACACTTTGAATTCAACTACTTGGTTCCAATTTCAATTTCCCAATCCAAGTCAAATGGATTCAAACGCAATCTCAAATCAATTTGAGATTAATTTGGGAATGTCATACGTCAATTCAAACAAGGATGATAATGCCATAAATCATAATACAATAAAAGAAAAAAAATGGAATTTCAAAATCCAAAAGAAAAATGGGAAGAAGGGAAATGCAACTTCCACTCTTCCCATGCAAAGTCATCCCACCTCTTATGGATGGCTACCTTCAAGTGAAGTCCAACCAAGCATGAAAATGCCAAGGACAAGTTGGCTTCTCCCAAGGAAAGGAAGAAGAGAATAAGACGCAAAAGAAGAGAAAAGAAAGGATCGACCAAGAGGAAAATCAAGCAAGAAGCCTTCCTCCCTCTCATGTGAACATCCCAACATATTCATAAGGCCAAGTGGAGTTAATCCTACCCTTGCTGAAGTCGCCGGAGGTTGAGTGACCAAAATCCTTCAATATAGGATTTTTGGCCACCTATGGAAAGTGGGGAAGGGAAGCCTATTCCCTCCCCATTTGCATTCCAAAAGCTTCACCAAGGCAAGAGATGAGATTCCCATTCCTCTCTGCTAACACACGGTGAACGACGAAGGCAAAACACCCTCCAATGGTGAAATCTAATGGAATGGATTTCACCCCAAATTGAAGTTACCAACACGTTCTAGGCATTGAATCAAGCTTGAGCAAAATGCAACCCATCCCCCTCACCGTCGAGAAGCCAGAGAATGATCAATGCCACCTCAGACCGAACCCATGTTGGTTAAGGGAGCAATTCAGAGGGAGACAACTCATTTCCTTTGGCGCACAAGCTTCTTGCATCGTTCCGAAGCTAATGGAATGGGTTTCATCACCGGAGATTGCCGAATTGGAGGTTCTCCATTAAAGTACTCTCATTTTTCCATTAAACTATTGATTTTCATTATTTTTGAAGGAAACTTGATCCCAAGTGTGATCAAGCTGCTTAGATTGGTAGGATTTCCTTCCACGATTGTTTTGCAATAGAAATTGTGTGATTGTGTTGCTTAGATTACCAGAAATCAAGCAAAAACCATGGACGGCTCTCAGTTTATGTAGTCTGGATAAGAGACACAATCTTTGTCATCCATTCCATCTGAAAGGAACCGACGGCTCAGATCTAGCTCAATTTATATCCCTTAGGACTCGCAGATTGATTGGATCGGACGGTCCTGCACTAAACCGCATCCCGAGCGGGATGTATGTGGATCTCGCATGGACCAACCAGATGCAAAATGTGACACGCCCACATCCCGACCGGTTTAAAGAGGAAATTCAAGATTTTTGGATTTAAAAAATTACAAAAACTTCTAAAATCATAGAAAAATAAATATAAATAAAAAATTCACATGAAGGTTCAATGGATTTGCCTTGATGAGAGGATATACAAAATTAAAATCCCCAAATTAATTGGGTATTGTAGCTTTAATTTGGGTTTAATTGAAAACCATTAAATCCTAATTACTCTTAAACAACAAATCTAATTGATCTAAAACTTTGGGGAAATGAAATTAAGGTTAATAGACACCTTTTGTAAATCTTTCATAATTTATTTCACTATTTTTATGGGAAATCAAAATTTAAACCCTAAACTTGAATTTTGATTAAATAAATTAATTTAAAATGAAATAATTAATAAAAATGAATAAGAAAACTTTAAATTAACCTAATGAACCCTAATGAACATTAAAACCTTAAGGGAACTCAATTAAATTTAATAAATCACAATTTGTCTTAATTAAGCCATTATTTGAATTAATTAATTCAAATAATTAACTAGACTTTAATTAAATCATAATAAATCAACTAAATATTCAAAATTATAAATAAACCCTCATTGCAAACAAATTTCAGAGAGGAATCAATGAAAAATAAAACCTTTAAATAAATTTCATTAAATTAGGCATAATTTAAGTTTTAATAAAATAATTATAACTTTAATTACACCCTAATTATGAATCTAATCAAGATAAAACTTTGGAAACATGAAATTAGCATGTAACCCCACTTGATAGAAATTTTTGAAACCCAATTGATCTTTGGATTGGGAGTTGTTGAATTTCCAAATTCTTACATCAATATTAAATCCATAATAAATAAGAAAATCATTTAATTCATTAACTCATGAAATAAACTGAACTAATCTTAATCAAACATAAAAAATACTTAAGGTAATTCTCCAAATAGCCTAAGTCAAAGGATTAATCAATTTCAAACTTATGGACTAATTGAATTAATCCTTAAATTAATGAATCAAATATTAAAACTTAAATCACCAACTCTTAATGAATCCTTACATCTCCAATGAATCAAATCAAATGAATGCAAACCTTAACCTAAGTACTTTAGGTTAACCTAAACTAAATCAAATGAAATCAACATGACTTAACCAAATGAATTAATTCAAACAAAATTGAATAAAATAAATTAAATCAAATAATCCAATTCAAATAAAATCAAATGAAATAAGTCAAACCAAACTAAATTGAAAACTAAACCAAGAATGAAAATCAAATTCAATTTCCAAAGAAAAGAAATGAAATATCAATTCAAATCCAAATTCAAACAAACTTAATGAAATCAAAAGGATTAATTAATATACTTAAGGATCTTAGTTGGACCTTCATAATGAATCTTCATCTTAGGATGATGATTTCATTCTATTAGGAATTAAGATATTGAATAGGGTGAGTTCCATCCAAAAATGGAATCCATTCTACTCGCCTTGAAAATCTAAATATCACTTTAACCAAATAAAGTAAAAAATAAAATGAAACTAAGTCACTAAATCATTTGAATTGAAACCTCCCAAAGGTAAAATTCAAACAAACTCAAATCCCAAATTGAAACTTGAACTAAAAGAGGCTTAGTAAAGACCTACCACACAAGCCTATCTTCTACACACACACACACTAGATCATTTAGGTCACGGACTTTAGATTTAGGTTAGATCGCGTGATTCTTTTATAGTTCTCTACAATATGTTGTGATATGATGTGCTTCACTTATCTGTGTGGTGTATTACTTTAGATTAAATGTCTAGGCTTGTTTTCCCATTAGACTAGATGGTAGGACGTTCTTTCTAGAATTAACTCTATTTTTTGTAGTGGACAGTGTTAAAGAGATTGATATCATAAATAAATAAATAAAAATTATAAAATTATTATTTGCTTGTAGGTGCTAAAAAATCCCTTAAAATAATCCATAAGACAGATGGGGTTGGCAAGCAACTAATGCTAAGCTCGTATGTTTGTAAAATATAACTATTGTGTGCTATTTGTATTTTCTAACATATGATTTGCAGGACTTAGGATTTCTTTTTGAATTTTAAAATGTAAATTTGAGCTTAGAATTAGTTTAAGATCTATGCAGTCTAAGATTAGTAGATGTCCTTGAAAAAGGAGACAATGCTAGAAAGAAGACCCATAGATCTAGACTTGTGGTTCTAGGCCAGGCTATTTAAAGGCCGATCTCGGCTGCCCTTTTTTTTTCTTTCAGGGTGTATAGTGGTACTCAACCACATTGACCTATTTCTATAAATTTAAATTGACTTGATTTATTTTGGGTGCACAATAGAGTCAACATACTTTTATAGGTTTCTTTCTGTGTTGTGTTTTCTTGTGAATGAAATATTTATTAGGCTCATAGGAAAAACTAAATTTTCTACCCAACTTAAATCTAAACAACTAAAATAAAAATAAATACAACTTGAAACTTAATATAATTAAAGCCTCAGGCACAACATAAAATGAATTAGAAACCATCAGGTTTAAAATCATAAAATCATATAGTTTTCATTCTTTAAATTAGGCAACTTCACCCATTGCACATAAGGGGCATTTGTCTTATGAGGATGACCACCTTCTTAGGGAAGTCTACCTTCTATTATTGATTTGGCCTATAACCATTTCTAATTACATGACATTAGCATAAATGCATACCCTGACAAAAAATAAATCTTTTGTAAAATTTATAAAACTTGAAAAACATTCATTAATTAGATGCATCTTCATACCCTACATTTCTAGGGATTAGGGAGTGAGTCTATGTTCATTGATTATTTTTCTAAAATGCAACATTATCTTACATTCATGAGACTTAACTTCATGAATTTAAAATGAACTTAGGTGGTGTTAGCTGACAGCCCTCTCTAGGCGGGTTATAAGTCCCGAAGACTTAGGGATAGGTTAAATCCCTCAAGTCAGAAGAATGACCGATAATTTCCAAAATAGAACTAGGTCAAGCATCTAATATGTATTAGAAGCACATGTAGACTAGGTTTTGAAGCATCTTGTTTAGGAATAAGTCTTCAATACTAGGCATTTCTTCAATCTTGTGTTGCTAGAATCTAAGTCCTAGATTTCTAAGAAAATGTCAACTCAAAATCTAAACTAAATTCCAAATTTAAAGCCCAATTATAGGATAGTTGAAATGTCTACTGGGCATCCCAGTATCAATAAGCATTTCTTACTTCATCCCAATTGGCTTCCAAAATAACTCTCTCCAATTTGGACTGTTCCAAATTGAAATTCTAAAAAATCAATCCTTTGAAAATCACCATAGAAATCTTTAGAAATAATAACTTATTTCTTTAATAGAGAGTATTCTTAGGAAGAGACCATTCTTAAGATTTAATTAACTAAACGAGCTTGCCTCTATAGGGAATCATGAACCCAATTTAAAATAAACTCTGTTCTGCTTTTCCATGTAGTTCAAAGGAAAAATTTCTCATACACAAAAGTCTCATTAGCCTTTGGAGTATTTTATTGAAATGATCAAATCCATTATAGGAAAACATGTTTATCTTTGAGATAATATGTTTATTACTTAATTACATATTTGAGCATCTAAATAAGAAATTCCTAAACACTATGTGGTGTCCTAAAATTTCTCCATGACGAGGCTTTATGTAACCCCAAGGAGGTCCTTACTTCACTCCCCTGGTTAACAATGGCAAAGAACATGCTCAAAACTTTTATACACTTATATGTAAATTTAGCTAATGAGAGAAATTCCCATTTTCTACAAAATACATATATGCATCCTTCATTTAAAGTGTGCTAAAAGAAATATGTTGCATGTGTAGTTCTACCTAGAATTAAGTCATATGCATGCTACATGTGATGGGAAGGAGTAACTTGATGTATGTCATATGATAGATATTCAATTAAGTTAATTTTAAGAAACTTTTCATATTGAATGGAATTCTTTAAAGTGAACTTGAATTTAAGATTAATTTAATAAAGTGTAATAAACTATTAACTAAAGAGAGAATTAAGTCAAATTAACATGCTTTAGGAATGGCTTAAGGTAGGGATAAAAGAGGGAAATCCTTTTTTCTTCTCTTTATAACACTTAGTTGCTAAGTGTAGGATCATATGAAATAAATCAGATCACAAATTGAAATTTGCAAATCAATTAAACAACTTAAAGTAAAACCACCCCTTATAAAAAGTTTAATCTTTCCGTACTTAGAAAATTACCACTGTAAAGTCTAGTAAGGATCTACCACACAAGCCTTAAGACACAAACATTAGATTAAGTCACTACTTCTAGCCTTATGTTTAGGTGGTGTATGGTATTATGTATGTTTTATTTTGTGATGTAAGATTTTAGTCTGGATGTTAGAGTGTATGTTTCGTAGACTAGATGTTAGGATGATATTATCCTAATCATATTTTTCTATAGGGGATTTTGCTTAAAGGGGCCGTTATAAAAATAAATATAAATGTTTAGCTTATAGGTTGTTTAAGCCCTCTAAGATAATCCAAGTTAGGACAGGTGGACTTGGTTACCCATGTGTGGGGTGCTAAGTCCAAATTATAAATATAACTGCTTGGGTTATATGTATGTTTAGCTAAACTCTATTTCTGGTATAGTTAAATTTTTTTTCCTATCTTAATGTAATTTTGCATTAGGAATTATGATTAGTGCTAAGTGCATTTTGGATGAGCATTGGCTTGAAGCCTTTATCATGGGTGCCATGTGGTGCTTTGAAGCCTACCAAATAAAAGGAGCAAAGACATGAAGACCTCTCCTCCCCATAACATTTATTATTTGTAATTATAATTATTTTATTATTATTCTACCAAACCAACAAAATAGTGTTGATTATGAGATGTTTGTGTATAAATACATGGAGGTAGTGATCAAATCTCCGTGGACTATCTTTGAGCACCAAGATTGGCCAAAGAAAATGAATTACTTTAAAGTAGTTTGCTTATGCTATTTTTGTTTAAATATGAAATAACTGAGCTCTAAAATGTTGAATGCAACAAGGTTGTTGTGCATATGAATAAAGTGTTTGGAAATCTAAGTGTAGATCATCTTTGTATTTATTTATGTTTAGGGTGCTATTATAAGCAGTTTGTACATGCTATTTATCTATGTTGTACATGTTATTGTAAGCTATTTGGAGTTATTTTTCGATAATTTGGTGTAGTTTCTTCATTTTCTCAATTTTTCTTAACTGTGGGGCTTGCCATATGTTTAGTACATTCCATTGTAAGCTATTTAGAGTTTAGTTCTTGGGAATTTGGTGGTTTATGGAGTGAGTTTATGGGGAATTTTAGCTAATCTACACTAATTTTCAATTATATGTTTAGTAGATGCTATTATATGCTGCTTGGAGGCTTATGAGTGGATTTTTGAAGCTATTTTCAATGTGTATTCTTTGTACTCTCATGAGGGTACACCCCATTTTTTCAAAATTTTAAGTGAACAATTTTTGAATTATATGTTTTATAGATGCTATTCAAAACTATTTGGAGACTTTTGGATGAGTTTTTAGAGCTATTTTTAATGTGTACTCTCTGTAATCTCATTAGGGTACACCTCATTTTTTTCAAAATTTTTCTGCTAATCTACACTATTTTTTAATTATATGTTTAGTAGATACTGTTCTAAGCTGTTTGGAGGCTATTTGTTGGATATTCATTAGTTTTCAATGTGTACTCTCTCAGACCGCTTGAGGGTACACCACTTTTTCAAATTCTTTCATATTCTACCCTATTTTTCAATTATATGTTTAGTAGATGATATTCTAAGTCGTTTGAAGGCTTCTGAGTGAGTTTTTGGATCAGTTTTTAATGTGTACTCTCGATACTCTCATGAAGATACATTCTATTTTTTCAAAAAATTTCAGCTAATCTACACTATTTTTCAGTTATATGTTTAGTAAATGCTATTTTAAGCTATTTAGAGGCTTGTGGGTGGGTTTTAGAGCGATTTTCAATGTGTACTCTCTATACTCTCATGAGGGTACACCCTATTTTTTAAAAAAAATTTAGGTAACTATTTTTCAATTATATGTTTAGTATATGCTATTCTAAGCGTTTGGAGGCTGGTGGGTTTTGGAATTGTTTTCAATATATACTCTATGCACTCTCATGAGGGTACACCTCCATTTTTTTAAAAAATTTTTAGCTAATCTACACAATTTTTCAACGATGTTTACTATATATACTATTCTAAGTTTGAGTCTTTTGGGTGGTTATTTGGATTAGTTTTCAATGTGTACTCTCTGTACTCATGAGGGTACACCACTTTTCAAATTCTTTTAACTATTCTACCATGTTTTCAATTATATGTTTAATAGATGCTATTTTAAGTTGTTTTGAGGTTTCTAGGTGGGTTTTTGGATCAGTTTTTAATGTAGACTCTATGTACTCTTATGATGGTACACTCAATTTTTTAAAATTTTTTAGCTATTCTACTCTTTTTTTTTTCAATTATATGTTTAGTAGATGTTATTCTAAGCTATTTTGAGGCTTCTAGGTGTGGTTTTAGAACAGTTTTCAATGTGTACTCTCTGTATTCTCATGAGGGTACACCCAACTTTTTCAAATTTTGTCAGCTATTCTATACTATTTTTCAATTATATATTTAGTAGATGCTATTCTAAGCTGTTTGGAGGCTTTTGAGTTTTGGAGCTATTTTCAAAATGTACTCTTTGTACTCTCATGAAGGTACACTCCATTTTTTTCAAATTATTTCAGCTAATCTATACTATTTTTCAATTATATATTTAGTAGATGCTATTTCAAGCTGTTTGGAGGCTTTTGGGTGTATTTTTGGAGCTATTTCTAATATGTACTCTCTGTACTCTCATGAGAGTACACCCCATTTTTTCGAATTAAACCATGATGGGGCTCATTATATATTTAGTACAAGCTATTCTAAGTTATCTAGAGAAATTTGGTAACTGTTTGTAGCTCTTTTTGATGTGTGCACAGTTAAATTTTTTTTTAAAAAGGAGTACACTCATGAGTGTACAGAGAGTACACATGAAAAATACCTCCATAAAGCCTCAAATTCTCCAAGACTAAACTCCAAACATCTTGCAATAGCATGTACCAAACATATGACAAGCCCATAGTTGAAAAAAATTGAAAAAATGGGGTGTACACTCATGAGAGTACAAAATGTCACATAAAAATAGCTCCAAACAACCCCCTACTCTCTAGGTAACATCTCAAAACTGCTCAAAAAATTACCAAATTCCCTAGTTAAAAATTTCTGGAAAAAAGAGTGTACACTCAAGAGTGGACAGAGTGTACACTTTAAAAATAGCTCCAAAAAAATAACCAAATTCCCCAAGAAACAACTCCACACTTTGTACACCGTGGATGCATTTTCAATAAATTTTGGTGTAATAACCCATACTCTTTTGACAAGAATTTTTGGTTATTTAAAGTATAGAATATTAAGAGTATATTAAAAACATAAGCAGCATAAGTCGAAGTACAAAGTTTACCTTTAAAGAACAACATAGTAACTATTGATTGGCACACTTTCAATCAAATTGACATTAAAGCATATACATTCAAAGAACACATGTCAATTAAATAATATCACAAATTATAATGTTTCGCTATAATGATATCCATCATCAGCTTGGTGTATTCTTCAACAGACTAACTAATTATAGAGCTTTAATTAAATTTCTAAAATAAAAGAACATCGCATCAGTTGGTGATATGTAACAGTAAGAATGAAGTGTTACATCTACATATCTCTAAAAAGAACTCTGGCATAATAGAAAAAGGTGTTGTAATGGGTGACCCTTTATGTTCTCCACCTCTAGCAGGTTGTTCTTTCTTCTCTGTAACATTAAAGACATAATGATTTTAAGTTTAACAGTAATATTTGAAGACTATAAATTTAGAGTCGGTGAAAATTACTCTTGGCTTTCTTGTTTCTCTCCCAATATCCTTTCAGCCTTGCATTGGAAACACCCTTTGGTCGTTTCTTAACTGAATCCTTTACGAAGTTAGTTCCTTTATCTATTATAGTAGACTTCTTTTTCTTAGTTGTTTTGTCTATTGGGGGTGAATTCCTACATAATATAGAATCAACATTATAAAATAGTTTTTTTAAGGAATTCAACATATACTCCTCGACTTTCTTATTACCTTGTTCTGGTGCTTATTTGATATGCATATCGACCGATGTGATTCTAAAAAAATAATATCGGTTTCATTTCCATCATTACCTTGCACATCTTTTAAGTATAAGCATCAAAAGTAAATATCCCTCATTGCTCTGGTTGACCATCGCATGAGAAGATACTTCTTTATAATGTACATAATATCTTCTTTAACTCGGACATATATAATAAAGCACCCCATCATTTCAATTTTTTTACAACTACAAGTTATACTTAACATGTCTTGTCAAAATGGACAATTCATAATTTGGAAGAACTCTTATTCTCTAAGTTTCTCACCAAATACTCTACGGGATTGGCACCTAAAAAAATTTAAAAAATGCCATGTACCCTAATGAGAGTATAAAGAGTACACATAGAAAATAGCTCCAAAAACTCTCAAATTCTTGAGGAAACATCTCCAAACATCTTACAATAGAATGTACTAAACATATGACAAGCCTCATAGTTAAAAAAATTGAAAAAATAGGGTGTACCCTCATGAGAGTATAAAGAGTACACATGAAAAATAGCTCTGAAAACTCTGAAATTCTTTAGGAAATATCTCCAAAACTGCTTACAATATAATGTACTAAACATATGATAAACCTCATAGTTTAAAAAACTTAAAAAAAATGGGGTGTACCCTCATGAGACTACAGAGTGTACACATGGAAAATAGCTCTAAAAACCCCCCAAATTCTTCAAATAATATCTGCAAACAGCTTACAATAGAATGTACTAAACATATGACAAGCCCCATAGTTGAAATAGATTGAAAAAATAGTGTGTACCTTCATGAGAGTACATAGAGTACAAATGAAAAATAGCTCAAAAAATCTCCAAATAGCTTACAATAGAATGTACTAATCATATGACAAGCCTCACAGTTAAAAAAAAATTGAAAAAAATATAATGTACACTCATGAGAGTACAGAGAGTATACATGGAAAATAGCTCCAAAAACTCACAAATTCGTTAGGACAAAACTCCAAACAGCTTACAATAGAATGTACAAAATATATGGCAAGCCCCACCGTTAAAAAATGATAAAGGGATGTACACTCATGAGTATACAGAATGTACACTTGAAAAAGTCCAAAAAATCCCCAAAGTCCTCTTGCAAAGAACTCCAAAAAGTGTAGGAAATATATATTATAGAAAATAATTTCAAAGAATATTAGAGTTTCAAAAAAAATTGTATATATAAAATGGTGGAGAAAACTTATCGATGCATTTATATTTAAGACATCATCCACTAAATTGATCACAATATCAAGGCTACAACTTTCAAATTTGTTTTCTATCTTCACAGTTCTTCCTGAAAATTGAGATGAGATTTTTTTATTTCTCTTCTTTGAGCTCAATTCGTCTGAAAATTAAAATCATATTATGCCCTAAATCCATTTATATATTATTTTTCCCGCACATTCAAACAATGTTTCTCGTATTGTTTTAATGAGCCGGGCCTGGTCGGGTCCTAATAACATTAAAGGCATCGTTATCGTGATATTTAGTAAAAAAAATTATATTTTATTAGTGGACACGTGTTAAGATACATTTGGCATCCAGACGTAAAGCTACGTTATTGCAAATGATAAGCTTTTTCAATAAAATGAAAGTTGCTTTTCTTTATATTTACTTGCAAGTGCATTAATAATATTAAAGGGTATATTATAATGTGTTTTGATATGAATCATTGATTGATAAATTTGCTGCAAAGAAGTATCGACATAATGAAAAAATGTCTAATCATAATATTTAGATAAAAAGGTTGTTTTTATTTATACGTTTTCATAGATTTTTTTTATTTATATGAAGGTAGGTCTACTTGATCTGATGGCAAAGTTGGGTGATAGGGTCGGAGGCTAAGTCATTGAGCAGCCTCTAAGACTATTTATGTGTTGAAAGGGGTGGGAGAGAGAGAGAGAGATGTCATAGGTTGGTTTGCTTTGATCTGCTAGCAAAGTTGGGCATAGGGTTAGAGACTAAGTTATCGGGCAGCCTCTAATACTATACATGTGTTGAAAGGGGGTGGGAGGGAGGGAGGGAGAGATAGAGAGAGAAAGAGAGAGAGAGAGAAGAAATTCCATTCCGCCAATAAATTTATGATGTATATATATTGATGAAAAGGTCATAATTTTAAATTCCATTTGGTGGCTAATTTTTCACGGATAATAATGGCATAAGAGTTATCTTGGAGAACAATGGGTTGGAGTCAGTATAAAAATGAATTTGTTTATATTCTTTGATGACGTTCTAAATAGATGAATTGAGAATATAAATTGATTCCTAGCTCTAACCTTTAGAGCCTCTTTTAAAGATATTAGCTAAAAAAAGGTGAATATGTGATCTCCATGGACATTCTTACTCTATATTTGTGACAAAATACTTATAAATAAATTTGCAATTCTTTAAATTAGAAACCTATGTTGAAGTGTTGAGAGGTGAATGATCAGAGAAAGCAGAGGGAAGTACCTTATAACAGAACAAGAAAAACTTTCTAACCAAGCTACATTAACATGGACTCTATCTAGCTTAACGTTACTATAATCTTCATAGTTAAATCAAGAGTATAAAAGTCCAACAGAAAATAGATCTACTTGTTAGCATCAAATAGTGTTGCTGAAGTCCAAAAACTTTTGATTGGGAATGGGATTGTCACTAACCTTTTCAAATAGAAATCTCTAATAAATGATATCAATCATAATAATTTAAGGGACAAAAATAGAGTTATTTATAGAGTCAATAAACTACTAATACTTTATACATTTCATAAAAAAGTTGGTCGCATATACAATAGTGAGATGAAAAAGGAAGGCTGGAACTCATACAAAGTAGACCATATATGAATTGTTAATTCACCAAAAAAAGAAATGTACTATGTTTTTAATTCATTCAACCTAGAAATAGTTGGTGGGAGATGTTGAAGGAAGGGTGATTACCAGATGAACACATAATTTAATTTTTAAATATATAGTTCAAGTCAAGGTTGTAGGAAAAGATAAGATTCTTGTAGATAAAGACTTTGTCTGGTTAATGAAACCTCCTAATATTCCAAGTCCCTAATGATAGGAATAACATTGATTGGTCATTAAATTAGGTTTGCCAAAAATGTATGCATTTGGCTATTTTGGGATTTATGTGACTTGCTTTAAGAGGTGGTTGCCTGATTTAGCTAATGAAACTCTACTTCATTTAAACAAAGTATGTTCATCTCAATTTCATGATAAATGGGACATCAAAAAAGTTTTTTTTTAATATTCTAAATAGAGACTACCTTCTACAATGGCTCTCAATGAAAAGTTTTCCTTCTCATTTTATTATTTGGATTGCATCTTATATTTTTAATGTTCTTTACTCTATATGTATTAATGATTCTCTAGATGGCTTTTTCCATTTTAAGATTGATCTAAGGTATTGTTGCTTTTTTATATTCATAACTCTTTTTTATTACTATAGAGGAGCTTTCTCAATTGTTTTAAAGAAGCATTTTGGAAGCTTGATATACAAAAATTAAAATGAGTAGCTCTTGCATTTCTTACTTAATTTATACTGAGGATGTACAAATTTTTGAAAAGCTTCAAATCATAACACAAATGGGCTTAAGATTATTTTAAATTCAATACAATCTCATTAAATTACCTCTAACTTAATATATGCTCACTTAACTTAAACTAATTATTTTTGTGTTAAGTCTTCGATCTTTGACTTTCTAATTCTTATTGATAAAAGCAAATCATCATTAGATGTTTGAAAAGATAAATTTTTGTCTATGGCCAAGACACTTAATTATGGAAACACAATATGCTTAATCAATATCTTGCTTATTAGTGTCAAGCTCTGATGATTCCTAAAAATTGCATCAAGACCATTAATAATCTTTATTCTAAAATTTTGATGCATGAAAAACTAAAGAAAAATATTTGTATATTATTTCCTGGAATAAAACATATCGAACTAATGATTTTGATGGTTTAGGAATCTATGACTTTTTTTTATTTATCAAAGACATTTGCTCTACACTAATTCAATGATGATATCATACCAATAACTTTCTTTTTTATTTCTAATGGGTAAATATATTACTTTATAGAAATGTCCTCCTTTGTTAATTTATTCATTAGTTAAATAGATGCATGTCTATGATGCACCAACAATATGCTATAAGAGTATGTAGTGTTGAACATATGTCACATGCTAGTTATATATTTAATTTAAAAACATAAAAAAATTTTAGACATATGCATCCTAAATAACTATGTTGGAAATTTAAAAATCAAAACTAAGTGTATAATTTAATAAATAAATGAAGATAAAAATTATTATTTTTTCTCTTTCTTTGCCTAATATCATGATGTATGAAAGGTATATATACATTTTACTTATCATTTTGCAACCTTAAATAATATAATTTTTTTCATTCTTACAATGTTAGAATTTGTTGTCACATTTCTTGCTTATTTAATTTTGGCAATTATTATATATTATTTTTAATATTTAAGAATTATAAAGTATAATATCTTGTTAACTAGGTGTATGTGTTATATATTTTTAAAATAAGTGCCTTATCTTTGTGTTATTATGTTAACATGTTCCCTTATTTGTAATGATGCATCCTAGGTGTTTATATAAAATATATTTTTTATAAGACCACATATCATTAATACAAATTTATTTCTACAAATAATAATATAATTGAACAAAAATTAAATTATTACTTTTCTTATTGTTAGATCCAAAGTTATTTAGTGAAAGAACCTAGATCTTACTTTAGAAATTAGCCAAGCCAAAATTTAAGAGCCAATTAAATAAGCTAGGTCTTAGAAACTCGATGTTTAGTAGAAATCAAGCCAAATCCATTTTAAAGTTAAGAAGAAAAATTGAGAATAATTGAGGAAATACAATTCACACACACACACACACACACACACACACACACACACACACACACACACACACACACACACACAAAGTAAGTGAGAGAGAGAGAGAGAGAGTGAGTGAGAGAGAGAGAGAGAGAGAGAGAGAGAGAGAGATCAAATCAAATCAAATCAAATCAAAGTGTGAAAATTTTCCATAAGATTATTCCTCTAATGCTCTTTTTATAGATGAAGATCCAAGTGTATGCTATGTAATTAACAAAATTAGTATAATTTTAAATGACAAAATGGAATGATCTTAGTGTAGGTAGTTATGAAGCGAGTGAGTTTGTTTGGTGATTTGAAGGTTATTCCCAGCAAAGAAGAAATTTTTAAAATAGCATAAACTCTTAAACATTGATATATTATTTACTTTAGTCCAATGAGTTTATAATTTAGACCCTTTAGTACAAGGGCCACTCATTTAATCACTATTCCCATATGAGCATGTTTAATATTATTATTTCTATTAAAATATTAATTGTTACACTAAAAGACACTATAAAATGTGAAAGTTTAGCTTTATTCACATAAGGAATTTCATAATATTTATCACTTAAGTAACTAATGACCTCCTCACTATCATTAACCCATAATTATCCACTAAGGTTTAAGAGGAAGACCCTACCATCTTATTTCAAATATATCTCTGATAATATTATGATGGCCCAAAGTCTATAATCATTAAAATCACTTCAAATCCTTGAGATTTTCTCAAAACTTATTTATATCCTCATTTATATGCTCATATATAAATGAAATATAAATATAAATCAATCCAATCAAAGGCAAAAATTAAATTCCAAATTTAAAATGCTTAAAACTCCCTTAAATCGCTTAATTTTCCATCTATGGATTTAACCTCAACTTTGATTAAACCATTTCAAACTCATTGGATTTTCTCAAAATCAATTTATATTCTCATTTATATTGACATATATAACTGAAATATAAATATAAATCAATCAAAACCAATTCTAAAAATCAAACTGAAATCAATTCAAAATAAAATATAAGCCTTTAAATCCAAAATCTTGAACTTAGCCAAATCACTCCCAAATCAAGCCAAACTCTTGATTTTATCTCATGGTTCAATCAACCCTACAATCATGAGCTTATATATAAATCCAAACCTCAATCATTCAATCAAAACTCAAATCAAAAATCAAACCCAAGACCCCTTCATATTCTTCCTTTGAATATGAAATTTTCAAATGGATCAAAATCCATTTGACTTCAAACAACTTGCAAATAGATTTATATTTCAATCATGAGTCCATATAAAGATCAATTAACTTCAAATCAAGCTTTGACTAATCCATTTAACCCACTTAGGCTCACTTGACCCAAAGTGACCTAAAGTACCCATATGAGGCATCTTTTGATCCTAACCAAATTAGATTAAACCAAACTCGTATATTCCTCTCATCATGATCATCATGGGATGATCAATTAATCAAATTGGTCAAATTAAGTCAAACCTAAGGCTTGACCAAGTCAACACTTAACCTAAAATGAAACCTAACATAGTCAAATTACATTATAGACCAAATTGATTGAAACCATTGATCTAAGTTCACTCATGACCCATGTTTGAACTTGACCAAGCCAATATTTGAGCCTAACCTAGCCCAATTGGCCCACTTGACCCAAGTTGACCCATTCTGACCTAATGGACCAAAAAATATCAAAACTTGATCTAAGCTAAATTCATTGAAACCAATGGGTCAAGTCCATCCCAAATCACTTGAGGAACTTGACCAAAGCCTAAATTGGCCAACTAGACCCAACCTAGCCCAATTGACCTTGGACCCAACATGACCTAAAAGGGTCATGTTAAGCCAAAATTGAACTTAACCAAAATTGATTGAAAACAAAGATACCATTCCACTCCACATGACTAACCTAACCTAAACCTACCCTTGGCCTACCTCAAGTAGGTCAAATGGGTTAAATAGGTCAACTTGACCCATTTGACCTAAATGAGTCATATGAGCCAAAATCAAATACATACCAAATTGAACTAAACCAAAAGCACAAAAAATTTCAAATAGTCATATGAACTTGACCCAACCCTTGGTTTGACCTAATTTGACCAATTGGTCTACTTTACCCAAGTTGACCCATTTTGACCTAAATGGGTCAACATGAGCCAAACCCTATCAAATGGATTCCAAATCCATTGAAACTTGGCCAAACCTATTTTCTCAATATTCCAAAGATACCGAAAGTGCAAAAAGAGCAAAATAAACTTTTTACCCCTAGGACAATGAACAAACCTTGGCCTATCCCATGGGTATTTTGGTCATACCCTCTTCACAATCACTTGAAGCTTTCTTAAAAGCTCAAGGGGACTTAGTGATGAGTGATGAACCCAACCTAATAGGTTTGGGTCAACCTATTTGACCCATAGACCAAACCTAACCATATAGCCTAAAATTCAATTTTCAAACTCCCTCATAAGCTCAATTTGATGCACATGGGAGGTTGACTTTCCACTCAAGGGATCAAAGTAACCATGTGCAATGATCTAACCTAAGCTCTCCATATGGTCAATTTGATCAAAATGGCAACTAATAGGTCATGTCTCATTGCCATGGGTTAGATATACTCCCCATAATTCAATGAAAATTCACTACACTCACATTGGCTTCCTAGAATGCTTAGCAATCACCTCGAGCATTCCCAAGGTCTCTAAAGAGGATTTGATTTTCCTAATTCTCGTTTACATAGTGCAAAAGGGAGCTCAATCCAATTGCCAACTTCCTCTACACTTGATCTTGATCCAATTCCTTCTACACACTCCTTCTAAGGACCAATTAGAACTTGCCCAAACATCCATTTGAGTTCCCACAATAAGGAGAGCCTCAATTGGCTCAAAGCAACAAGTAATATCAAGTGGTGTTGGTCCACAAGAAGATCCACTCAACCCCAAGGCTTGAAACTTTCAACAGGGCTTCGTCTCCACTAGACGAAGCTACCTCATCAAGCTCAAGCATTGGTGATCACCTCTGGCGAGGTATGTAATTTTTTAGCCACTTATCTTGATAGTTGTTGGTCCTTTATGAAAGGAATTTTCATTGCATGAGAAATCAACTATTGGATAGGTTGGTAATGATTCCTAGATGGTATGGGTTGACTCCTGTATGATTCCATGCTAGATCAGGCTTGGATCTCCCCTTGGATCATGGATGGTCTACATTAATCCTCAGGGAAGAACTTAGCTCATCTCAGCTATCCATCTGCGCATTTTAGATGGATGGCTGAGATTATTTGGGAAGTTTTAGAAATCATTTATCTGTTTTAAACCGCGGATGAATCTTTAGCTATCCGATCTTTGATCGGACGGCCAAGGATATAAGCACGTGCGCCGCCAGCTGCCTTCCTAATATGACATTTAAGTGGGTGGCTCATGGCATGATGCGTGTATAGCGCGATGACCCCCGACTCCGCGCATCACGCCGTGAGCTGAGATTAAGTGGGGATTAGTTATTTACCTAATTAATTCTTAATTAATCCTTATAACTTATAAAATTTATAACTCTTCATAGAAAAATCAAACAAATATAAGGAAAAATGCTCTGGAAAGATAATTTCATCTATAATATTCTAAAAAATATTTTCAATGAATTTTTAATTTCCCTTTTCTTTGAATTTGGATTTCTTTAAGAATCTTAATTAGCTAACTATTCTTTAATTAGGCCATCAATTGATCTCAAACTTCTAGGGTTCATTTTAGGGGATGACCTCTACCTCCCCTAATTTTCTTGAGATTTATTGAGAGCTTAATTGGAGAAATTTCTATTTCATTCAATAATTACTCTTTTCATGTAATTAAGGGTAATTAAAGAGTGATTAGTGGATTTATCCTATGATTAAATTTGATTAAGGTCAGATCCAATGAGTAGGGGTTTTATGGAATAATTTTGGTCCATTTCCCCTAAGCTATTCCCTAAACCCCCTTTTTCTCTCCTTAATCCCCGCTTAATTAAGGGTCAACTCATTAATCACCCCTTAAATCTTTAGAATTTATATCTAATTATAATTAAAGAAATTAAAACCCCTTTCATAAGTGTGAAGGGTTGTTTTAAAAATACTTAAGCTAAACCCCTTAGCTTAATTAACTTTTAATTGTGAGCCAAATTGCATTAAGCCTTTTCATTATTAGGTGCATTTCAAATTTAAATTCCTTGTGGGTTTATGTCTTCTCATTTGCTCATAATTACTTAGTTAATTTTTCTAAGTTGTTGTAGGTAAGGATTAATAAACCTTTTCAAAATTAATTTATGCTTCAAACTAAACAAAAATCACATTGAAATTCACTTTGATTTATTCTAAATTTTCTTCTTTCTTAAGAATGTCTTTAGGATTTAAGTAAAGTGAGTTTGTTCATATGCTTTCATTACTTTGGATCTTTCCCAACATGTTAAGTTGTATGCCATATGATTCATGCAATCATGATTTCATGTTTCAAATTTTAAAATAAAAATTATTTACTTTATTCCAAATGTGCATGTGTTGGCTAAAGTAAAATATGAGTGGCTATTATCACTACTAAATCCAAAATATTTTCAAAACTCATAAATGAAATATCAAATCTGAAAGTGTGTTATTCATATTTTAATTATAATCTTGCATGTGACGGATTATAAAACCATGTTTAGCATAGGCTCTCTTTCTTCCTCATGTTAGCATAGTTTTGAATAGGAGTTAGTAAGATGTAGGGTTCATTTGAAAAGAAACCCAACACTTACTTAATCTCATACCCTATTCATCCCTATGCTATCATCTAATAAGGATTTCCTATACCTGCATGAATAAATTGCATAAACAAAAATGAATCCACTAAACGACTTTTGCATATTCCTTCCCATTTTCATTTCTTTTATATACATGTTTTTTACTTAAAAAAGTTGTATAATAATCTGGACAACTTTGTGAGGCTTTAGTACCTAAGTAGATCTTGAACCTTACAGCTCTGGTTAACAATGGCGCTGTACTCACTTATCTCTTTCTTACTTTCATGTATGTATGTGAAATTTTGTATAAGAAAAATCTTTTCTACTTAAGAAAAATCATGCATATTCAACTTCTAAATTTTCTTAAATGGATTACTTAGCATGCATCATAAAGTGTGTTAACTACTCTATTTTCATGTATAGATATGCTTAGGATCCATCCCTATGCATGTTATATATGTTAGGAAAGAATTGAAGTAATCTGTATTATGTGAATTTTGATTCATTTTATTTAATCTTAAAATGCATTTATTTTTGAATAGGTTTGTTTAGACTTTGTCTAATCTTAGTATTGATTAAAAGATGTAATCAAAGCATTCACCTAAATGAAACTAAAACATGAACCTACCTTAGAAATTATTTAAGGATTAGGGAAGGAAAGAGAAGTTATCTTCTCTTTCCCTTCTCTTCATAACTTAGTAATTAATTGTAGGTTTCACTCAAACCAAATTAAAACATGAAATAAAACCAAACCAAAATACTTAAACAACCTAAATGAAACTCTCCTCTAAGTTGAACATGTCCTTCACAGATAGAAAACTTGAACCTAAAGTCTTAAGGTAAGCTTACCACACAAACCTTCGTGGCACAAACATTAGCCTAAGTCACCACTTCTATCTTTAGGTTAGGTTGGTGCATGGTTTGATGTTATATTTTGTTTTGTGATAAATGTTTTAGATTAGATGATAGGGTGTATGCTCATAGAATGAATGATAGGACATGCTTAGTCTAATTATTCTTTATGCAGGATTGTGCTTAAGCTATCATAAATAAAAATATAAATGCTTCTTGCTTGCAGGTGCCTATACCCCTAAGCATAATCCATAGGCCAGGTGGACTTAGTCACCCATTTTTGGGGTGTTAATTTCAGTATACATGCTTGGGATTTATGTGGTGTGATTTAATTAACCTTTATTTTGTAGGTATTAGTTAGATTTCCCTTTTCCTTTTCATGTAAAAATTTGTATATTTAGGATTTTGGAATGATTTATTATGGAGATTAGGATGAGCATTGGTCATAAGATCCCATCTTATGCACCATGTGAAGTGGAGTATCCACCTTCCAACTATCCAAAGGAGGAACCAAAAGAAAAAGAAGAAAGAAGAAGAAGATAGAAAGAAGAAAGAAGAATAAAGCTTGAAGACCCCCATAATAATGAATTCCTTTGCTTAAATTGTAATTCAATTCATTTATAATTTGGGTTGTATAAGGGTAGAGCTCGGCTACCCATATTTTATATTTTCATATTTGTGCGGTGGTGCCCATCCATAAACGACCATTTATTCTTTTACGATTAGCTTTATAAATTATTTGATGATTTCTTTAATGTTTGCATTATGTGGCATGATTTTCCTAGTTTCTTCCTTGCTTTATGTATAGCTTGGATGTGGATTAGGCTCTTTAGGGAAAAATAAATCTTTTACCCAACTTAATAACTCAAAATAAAATTAAATAACTCATAACCTCACTTAAAGCTTAGGATTAAAATCAAGACAAAAGAAGTAGCAACCTCTTAGCTCGATGAGCATTTCATTATAATATCATGCACAAATACATCTTATTTTACTCTTGATTGGAGGGCTTCCACCTTTGCCAGAGAACCCGGCTTGAACTTTGAGGGCTGTGGTGGAAACTCACCTCCTACCTTCTCGCTGATTTTGGCCAATAATATGATTTATCATGCAATAGTCAAAAACATCCTATTATCCCAAGTCAAAATAATTGTCCAAAATGGAAATAAAATAAAATTTGAAATGCATTAGATGTAGGTCATTTGAAGCATGTCCCTTTACATGATCTAGTCTCTTTAGGGAGTGAGTTTAAGGACTTTGTCTCTTTCTAAATAATAACAGCCTAGCTATCTTGCATAAGCATAAAGACTTGCCTACATGTATTTAAAATTGTAGGAGTTAGTTGGCGGCCACCCCCAGGCGGTTGTAAGTCCATGCTGTCGGGTGGTTTATCCTCTCTTGTGGAGGAAAACCAATTACCCATTTTTGCCTTAGATTTAGGTTGTGCTTCTGGCCCTCGTCGAAGCTCCCTAGATTTAGATTCTGAGGTTGCTTCTTCCCTTTGTGGACCATAAGCATAATTCCTCACCTCTTAGGCTTTTTTTTAATCTTGTGTTAAGGAATCTGAAGTCCTAAAATTCTAATGAAAAATGTAACTCAAACAAA
Source organism: Cymbidium sinense (assembly GCA_021442155.1). NCBI lineage: Eukaryota > Viridiplantae > Streptophyta > Magnoliopsida > Asparagales > Orchidaceae > Cymbidium > Cymbidium sinense. The sequence goes on from CM038220.1 coordinate 76,501,308, forward strand.
CTAAATCAATTTCCAAAAATATAAAGCCTAATTTTAGAATAGTTTGAGATGCTCGCTAAGTTTCCTAGCGTTGTGAGAATTTCCTAATATCTACCATTTTGGCGTCGATAAGAACTCCCTCTTTTGATCAATCCCATTTGATCTTAAAATATAAAACTAATTGATTGATAGTCCTCTCTATTAAAGTCTTTAAAGACAACGATCATTTACCTTAATCGAGAGTTTTCCTAAGGGATCCCGTCCCTTAGGATGTAATTAACTAGGGGTTTTCCCCTGTAGGGAACTTAACAAATCTGGTTTAAAATAAACCCTACTTTACTTTTCCATATAAAGTAAGGGAAGAATCTCTGGTACATATGCAGACCCATCATCCTTTGGAGTCCTTATTGAGATGATTGGTTCCATTAAAGGGAAGTGACTTCTATCTTTCGAGATATTACACTATACCTAGATGACGTATCCGATCACCTGAATAAGTACATCTGTGAATCTTCGAGGCATCTTACTAAGATGAATTTTAATAAGGTCTCTTCTTTCTTTTCTCCGTAGATTTGAAAGGCAACTCCCTAATAGGAATTTATTCACCACAGATGCATATATGTATTTTGTAGAAAATGGGATTTTCTCTCATTAGATAAATGTACATACAAGTGTATAAAATTTTAAAGCAAGTTCTTCATCATTGTTAACTAGGGGAGTGAGGTAAGGACCTTCTTGGCGCTACTTAAAGCCTTTTGTGGAGATAATTTAGAACACCACATAGAGTTTAGGAATTTCTTATTTATATGATCAAATATATCATTAAGAAATAAGCATATTATCTCAAAGATAAATATGTTTTTCTGTAATGGATTCGATCATTTCAATAAAATACTCCTAAGGCTAATGGGTCTTTTGTGTAACAAAGATATTTCCCTTGAACTACCTGGGAATGTAGATCAAGGTTTATTTTAAATTAGGTTCATGGTTTCCTATAGAGGCAAGCCCCTATAGTTAATTACATCTTAAGATGGGTCTCTTCCTAAGAATACTCTCTATTAAAGAAACAAGTTGTTATTTCTAAATATTTCTAAGGTGATTTTCAAAGGATTGAATTTTAGGATTTCAATTGGGAACGGTCCAAATTAGAGAGAGTGATTTTGGAAGCCGATTAGGATGAAGTAGAAAATGCCTATTGATATTGGGATGCCTAGTAGATATTTTAACTATCATATAATTGGGATTTAAATTTGTCATTTAATTTAGATTTTGAGTTGGCATTTTCTTAGAAATCTAGGACATAGATTCTAGCAGCACAAGACTGCAAAAATGCCTAGTATTGAAGACTTATTTCTGAATAAGATGCTTTAAAACCTAGTCTACATGTGCTTCTAACACATAATAGATGCTCGACCTAGTTCTATTTTGGGAATTATCGGTCATTCTTCTCACTTGAAGGAATTAACCTATCACTGACTCTTCTGGACTTATAACCTGCCTAGAGAGTCAGCCACACCACCTAAGCGCATTTTAAATTCATGAAGCTAAGTCTCATGAATGCAAGATGGCTAAGCTATTGTATTTTTAGTAAAAGAATATATGAACCTAGACTCACTCCATAATCCCTAGAATCACATAGGGTATAAAAATGCATCTAACTAATGAGTATTTTTTATATTTTATAAATTTTACTCAAGATTTATTTTAGTCCATGAGTATGCATTTATGCTTAATGTCATGCAATTATAAATGGTTATAGGCCAAATCAATAATAAAAGGAAGGCTTCCCAAGAAGATTTCATCCTCACAGACAAATGCCCTTATGTGCAATGGGTGAATTTGCCCAATTTAAAGAATGAAAACTATGATTTCATGATTTCAAAACTTATGGTTTCTAATTAAGTTTATGTTGTTCCTAAGGCTTTAATTATATGAACTTTCAAGTGTATTTATTTTTATTTTAGTTGTTTTGATTTAAGTTAGGTAAAAAATTTAGTTTTTCCTATAAGTGATCGTCGTGCTTTCATTCAAAAGAAAACACAACATAGAAAGAAACCTATAAAGTATATTGATTCTATTACACCTAAAATAAATCAAGCCAATTTAAATTTATAGAAATAGGTCAATGTGTACCGCACCCGGAAGAAAAAAAAAGGGCCACTGTTTAAACATTTACCTAGAACTACAAGTCTAGATCTATGGGACTTCTTTCCAAAGATCTCCTTGTTTAGGGACATCCATCGCTAAGGGACCACTGCACCATCTCCTAGTGGGGTTAGCTCGCTAATCCTAGACTAGATCTAACATAGTTCTAAGCTCAAATTTACATTTTAAAATTCAAAAGAAATCCTAAGTCAAAAAACATATGTTAGAAATACAAATAGACACAATAGTTATATTTTAAAACATATGGGCTTAACATTAGTTGCTTGCCAAGTAGCTATCTTATGGACTATGTTAAGATATTTTCACTTGTAAACAATAATTTTCTAATTTTTATTTATTTATTTATGAAACAATCTCTTTAAACATCCCCAAAAAAATAGAGTTAATTCTTGAAAGAACTCCCTACCTTCAAGTCTAATGGGCAAACAAGTCTAGGCATTCAGTCTAAAAGCAATACACCACAGATATGTGAAGCACAACATATCACAACATATTGCAGAGAACTATAAAAAATCACAGAACAATCTAACCTAAATCTAAAGTTCGTGACCTAAATGATCTAGTGTGTGTGTGTGTGTGTAGAAGATAGGCTTGTGTGGTAGGTCTTTACTAAGCCTCTTTTAGTTTAAGTTTCAATTTGGGATTTGAGTTTGTTTGAATTTTATCTTTTTATCTTTAGTGGTTTCAATTCAAATGATTTAGTGACTTAGTTTCATTTTATTTTCACTTTATTTGGTTAAAGTGATGTTTAGATTTTCAAGAATGAATAATATAATGAATTCCATTTTTGGATTGAACTCACCCTATTCAACATCCTAATTCCTAAAAGAATGAAATCATCATCCCAAGATGAAGATTCAAAAGTCTAACTAAGATCCTTAAGTATCTTAATTATTTTTGATTTCATTTAGTTTGATTGAATTTGGATTTGAATTGATATTTCATTTCTTTTCTATGGAAATTGAATTTGATTTTCATTCTGGTTTAGTTTTCAATTTAGTTTGGTTTGAATTATTTCATTTGATTTTATTTGAATTGCATTATTTAATTTAATTTATTAATTTTGTTTTATTTGAATTAGTTCATTTGGTTTACATTAACCTTTTGGATTAAGTCATGTTGATTTCATTTGATTTAGTTTAGGTTAAGGTTTGCATTCATTTCATGTGATTCATTGGAGATGTAAGGATTCATCAAGAGTTGGTGATTTAGGTTTTAATATTTGATTTCATTAATTATTTCATTAATTTAAGGCTTAATTTCATTAGTCATTAAGTTTGAAATTGATTAATCCTCTGACTTAGGCTATTTGAAGAATTACCTTAAGTATTTTTTTTATGTTTGATTAAGATTAGTTCAATTTATTTCATGATTTAATGAATTAATGGATTTTCTTATTTATTATGGATTTAATATTGATCTAGAATTTGGAAATTCAACAACTCCCAATCCAAAGATCAATTGGGTTTCAAAAATTTCTAGCAAGCAGGGTTACATGCCAATTTCATGTTTCCAAAGTTTTATCTTGATTAGATTCATAATTAGGGTGTAATTAAAGTTATAAATATTTTATTAAAACTTAAATTATGCCTAATTTAAGGAAATTTATTTAGAGGTTTTATTTTTCATTAATTCTTCTCTAAAATATGTTTGTAATGAGGGTTCATTTGTAATTTTTGGACATTTGGTTGGTTTATTATGATTTAATTAAATTCTAGTTAATTATTTGAATTATTTAATTCAATTAATCGATTAATTAAGTCAAATTATGATTTATTAAGTTTAACTGAGTCGGCTTAAGGTTTTAATGTTCATTAGGGTTCATTAGGTTAATTTAAAGTTTTCTAATTCATTTTTATTAATTATTTCATTTTAAATTAATTTATTTAATTAAAATTGAGGTTTAGGATTTAAATTTTTATTTCCCATAAAATACAGTGAAATAAATTATGAAAATTTGCAAAATGTGTGCATGAACCCTAATTGCATTTCCCCAAAGTTTTAAATCGATTAGATTTATGGTTTTAGAGTAATTAAGGTTTAATGGTTTTTAATTAAACCCAAATTGAGGCTATAATACCCAAAATAATTTGGAGATTTAAATTTTTGTAGATTCCTCTCATCAAGATGAATCCATAGAATCTTCATTTGAAAATTTTTATTTATATTTACTTTTCTATGATTTTAGAATTTAGTAGTTTTAGCAACTTTTAAATTCAAATCTTGAATTTCCTTTAAACTAATTGACGTACGTGTCATTGGCATGTTTGGTCCATGCGGGATCCACATGGATCCCACTTTAAAATAGGCGAGGTTTTAGTGTACCGTATGATCCAATCAATCAATCCTGGGATTTAAATAAATAAGAGATGAGCCATTCCTTTCGTAAGAACGACTAGGGTGTGCATTTGGTTGATTTGGATGGATTGGATGATAAATTTTAAAACCAATTGGTTTTGGTTAAAAATATTGAACCAAACCGACCAAATAAAATGTAAAGCCAAACAAATAAATAACAATTTGGTTTAGTTTTTTGAAGTTTGCTACATTTAAAATTTGCTACATTTTATTATTGTATAATGAACAAGCAATACTAGTTTATATTTATAATTCTTACTATAAACCTATAATATATAAATTAATAATATCAGTATATCATATAATTACTTTGGTTTATTTGGTTCCATCCAAAATTTTATTTACCAAACCGATCCAAAACCAAAACCAAAGTTTTCATCAATTAAAATAAAATCCAAATTACTAAAACCAAACCAAATTACTCAAAAAATTTGGTTTGGTTTGGTTTTTTTGGTTAAAACCAAATAATCCACACCCCTACGGACGGCAGAGATTACATCTCTTACCCGGACTGCATAAATTGAGAGCCATTCATGGTTTATACTTGATTTTGGCAATCCAAGCAAAAAAAATCACGATTTCAAGCTTGAAAGGAAATCCTACCTCTAAGTAGCTTGATCACACTTGGGATCAAGTTTCCTTCAAAAAATGATGAATATTGAAAGTTTAATGGAAAAATGAGAGTGCTTTAATGGAGAACCTCCAATTCAGTAATCTCCATCAACGAAATCCATTCCATTAGCTTCAGAATGATGCAAGAAGCTTGTGCACCAAAGGAAATGAGTTGTCTCCCTCTAAATTTTTACCTGAACCAGCATGGGTTCGGTCCGAGGTGGCATTGATCTTTCTCCGTCTTCCCGACGTCGAGGGGGATGGGTGGAATTTCATTTGAGCTCAATTCAACCCCTATAACGTGTTGGTAACTTTAATTTCAAGTGAAATCCATTCTCTTAGATTTCACCATTGAGGGCATTCTTCCTTCATTTGAAGGTGTGAAAAGGTCGGGGAATGGTCAAGAACTTCATCTATTTCCTTGGTGAAGCTTTTAGAATGAAAATGGGGAGGAATAGGCTTCCCTTCCCCACTTTACATAGTGGCAAAATCCTATATTGAAGGATTTTGGTCGAACTCCACTGTGACTTCAAGGCCAACCAATGGGTAGGATCTCCCCTTCCTTGTGAACATGTTGGGATGCTCACATGCGAGGGAAGAAGGCTCCTTGCTTGAATTTTCTTTTGCTTTATCCTCTCTCCTCTCTTTTTTTTACTTCTTCTTCTCTTCTTCTTTCCCTTCAGAGAAGCCAACTTGTCCTTGGCTTTTGCTTACTTGGTTGGCCTTCACTTGAAGACAACCATCCATAAGAGGTGGGATGACTTTGCATGGGAAGAGTGGAATTTGCATTTCTCTTCTTCCCATTTTTCTTTGGATTTTGAAATTCCATTTTTTTTCTTTTATTATTTTATGATTTATGGCATTATCATCCTAGTTTGAATTGATGTATTGCATGCCCAAATAAATCTCAAATTGATTTGAGATTGGGATTGAATCCATTTAACTTGGATTGGGAAATTGAAATCGAAACCAAGTAGTTGAATTCAAAGTGTTGGATTTTAATTTAAACCTTTTATTTTAAATTCAATCATCTTGAATTGATGATTGATTGAGTTTTGATTCAAATTCAATTTTGAATTGAATTTTAATTAGGTTCATTTTGATGAGTTGACTTTGGCTAGGTGGGTCTCACCTAAGTCAACTAGGATAGAATAAAACCCAAGGGATTCTTTAGGCACTAAATATAGTGTCTTAAGTAATTAGGATGTTCTTATTTGGAATTAGAACATCATTACTAATTTCAGATTGATATAAACCTCATCCAAAAATGAGGTCAATACTCATGTCCCTGAATGTTGCTAGATATACCCAATATTCTTAAATACACGGATGTACAAATGACTACAATAATGGAAAATTATGCAAAAATTATATTTCTTTCAATTGAAAGGAGATCTTCATTCATTAGCTAAATGCACATATAAGTGTATACAAGTTTTAAGTGGATACTTTGCCATTATTTAAACAAGAGAGTGAGGTAAAGACCTCATTGATGCTACTTAAAAGTCTTGTCCCAATGTCCAAACTAGATATACCCTCTATTCTTAAATACACATAAATGTACAAATGACTACAAGAATGAAAAATTATGTGAAAGTTATATTTCTTTTAATTGAATTATTTATACATGTGAGCTAAAGTTCTATTTAAATTTAAACATAGAAATACATAGAATAAATACAAACAAATATTGTGTCCTTTTCAAATGGACTATACATTTGTTAACATTCAAACTTTATGTAAATCCATGTAGACTAAAGAAAAAGAACTCCATATCACATGTTCTAAGCTATATACACATGCAAGCTTATAGATATTTATAATTATTATCACTCTAAATATTATAGTTGATTTATTCACTTTCAAAAATAAATTTTGACTTTATAGTGATAATAGCCTCACATATTATAAATTTAATTCAACACATGCAACTTTAACATAAAGCAAATTTCATTTGATTTATTTTTGAAAGATGTGAATGAATGATTCAAATGACATATAATATTTAACACAATTAGAAAGGAAATACTAAATATAAGCATATAATCTCATTCAATCAAATTAATTCCTAAGGACAATCATATTAAATAAAAGCATTTAAAGAAAATCAAAGCTTGGTAATACCATCGAAAATTTTGCTAATCCTAATCCAGCCTCATGTTTTAGTTCAATTTAGTTTAAAAAAAAAGGTAATTAGGTTGATTTCATGGGTTAATTAGGTTGTAATATGAGTTAAGTCCATTAATTACCCCTTTCCTATGCCACTTTAGCATATTTATCCAAGTGATTATGAGCCAACATGATATGATGCTTTGGAAATAAAATCAATAATGTTCCTATGAAAATAAAAAAGGACTGATGCAATTAGCTCATAATTATTGATTAGGTGAGCTAAAGGGTTTAATAAAGTAATTCTTATAACCCACCAAAAATGTAGTTATAATTTCCTTAGAATTCTTAACACCTAAGAGTCTACCCAAGACTTAAGTCATTAAGTTCTAGAATGATTTAGATCTTAGTTTCATTGATTAAGTAATTCAATTAATTAATTAAGACATAATTAACTTGATTAATTAAAGGAACTTGAAGGAATAGATTAAGAAGGAGTATATATTTGCATCCTCCACTGAAATACTTTTAAAATGAGTATATATTTGCATTTTTTTAGATTTTTGTATAATTTATTATGACTTTTCAAAGTTTTAGCCAATTTAAATAATTTTTATAAAGTTTGTTAATTTATTTTATTAAAATGGACTATTTGAGCTTCAAAATTCAATATCTCCCAATCCAGAAGTCATTTAGGTTTGAAATTTTTATGATATGTATAATTTAAGCTCAACTTCAATCTTTGAAAGATTCAACTCAATCTGATTTGTATTTTAGAGTTATTAATAAATCTTTATTTCACTAAAACTTAAATTAAGATTATAATATTTAGTGAAATTTGAAGATTTTGGGTTTGTTAGATTCTCTCAAAATCTTAATCCAACGAGCCCTTATTGATAATTTTTCATTAAGCATTTTATTTTTTTATAAATTTTAGAAGTTTCACATGATTTAATTAATTTTAAAAAAAATCATTAATTTCTTACTCCAAATCAACACCACGCGGATTAGACCATGCACCTGGTAGTGGCGTGGCTTACGCGTCCTACGCACGCATGTCACGCGTGGAATGCGGCGATTGGATGGAGCCATTCCACGTGGCAAATGAGCGAAAAATCATGCGGGATGGCATAGTTTCAATCGGACAAACCAACATAGATCGGATAGTTCAAATCAAATATGGTGATCTAAAGGCTTAAATCAAAGGATCTGGCACTAAATCACGCCGTCGATCCTCGAACGGAGATCGATGGAAGCCGCCGCCCGCTTCACGTGGATGGAAAACAAGCACCAAGCAAATGAAAATTGTGAAAACCAAGAAAATCGACGAATGGGGTCCGACAGGTATTTCACACCGATCACCAAAAACTTCTATTTCACATTAGATTGTATAAAATAAATAATGCAAGTGATTTCAGAAGGAAATTCTTAAAATCACGCAAGAATCATCACAAATAAGAGATCTACTACCAAAGTTTGACAAAATTATCTCGTCGGTATGGTTTTCAGTGGAGGTGTTGATCTGAGCATGCTCCTTGATGCAAGAGGAAGCTTTGGAATGAATGCAACCTCTTGTCTTCCCTTGGAATGTTTTATTCATCAATAGATGTCATCTTCTTGCCAGAATCTCGGTTTTGGTGTTTTTAGCTCAAAAGAAGTGAGAAAATGGTTGTTGGTTGCTTGGGAGTAGGGGTGTAAACGAGCCGAGCTTGAGTGAGCCTGTTTGTGTTCATTCGCTTATTTACTTTTTTTGTTCAAATTGACTCGTGTTCAAAATAACTCGTTATATACATGCTCAAAAAATTGTTCATGTTCATATTAGGCTCTGTTCTAAAAATTGGCTTAATTTTATATTTTATAATATTTATTTTTCTTAATTTTCATTTAAAAATTTAAAAAATTTGGAAAAGTAAAAAATATTTATTTAATTGAATCTTATACAGTAAAAAAAATTAAATAATATTGGCAAAAATTGAAACTAAAAGATATACAAAATAGTGATATACAATCAAAATTTTATTTTTACAGTAAAAAAATTTATTTATACAATAAAAAAATAAGTAATATTGATAAAAAATTAAGTAAAAATTTATTTAATTGAAACTAAAAGATATACAATCAAAAATATTTATTTTACACAAAATTGAATACAATTTAAACCTAACTCATAATATTATAATTTACAAATTTATAACTTATAAGAATAAATACAACCTAAAAATTTATATGATCATATACAAGTAACAATTTGATTCAATAAAAGCTAACAAAATAGTGATATTACAATTTCCAAATTCCAATTTCAAATCCATAGCTTCAAGCTTTCAAGCCTTCAACCAACCTTGAATCTTCAAAATAATACACTTCATGTAAACAAAATTAATAAGAAAATATGAAATAAATATTATGAATGGGCTAAAATTTAAATAAATAATCATTGATCGATACTTGGTGGTGTGAATTTAAAACTTCCAAAAAATTGACAAAATGAAAGATTAATAATAGGAAGTGTAGTGGAATACTCAAAAAATAAAATAAATATTGAATAAGCTAAAATTATAATGAGTCGGTGGGAAAAAATGTAAAAAAACTTTGTACATAATATAGCAATAAACATATATCACAAAAAATTAAATTGAATGTTTAAAAATACATACAGTCAACCATCAAGCTAAAATGCATCTCATAAATTTATTTAGTTTTCCATCATAGCCCATTAATGTGTAATATCATAAGTGACAAGTCTAAGTCTAGCATCTATTGATCTTATCATTTTAACTCTTAAGAATTAAGAATAAGCAAAGCAAGAGGCTATCATCCAAACAGAAATAGGGAGTACATAGAGTCATCAAGCTAAGAAAAAAAAACAAAGTGGAGGAAACCAAAACAAGTAAAGACCAACAGAGTCATCAAGCCAAAATCACCCAAGAAAACCACAAAAGGGTTGAAGTACACAACATCCATCAAACCTAACCAAGGCAAAAGAAAATCCAATGCTAGAGGTCAAAATCAAATCCAAGTCGTAACATCCACACCAAGCCAGAAACCAAAGCCGCGGGTCAAAAGACTCAAAATCAACAACCAGAAGTGTCAACCAACCAGCAGCCCCCCATATTAGTCACTAACGGTCCAACAAAATGGAAAGAGCAAAATAGTGAAAAAAAAACCAACCATCCAAAAGTGTCAGCCTTCCAAAAGTGTCGGCCAACCAGAAGCCCCCCACATTAGTCACCAATGGTCCAACATAAAGAGCAAAATAAATTAAAAAAAACTAGCGATATAACTAACTCAGTCAGCCGAAAGTGTCAACCAACCCAACTAGCCAACAAAGTCATCCTATCAACCACTACATGTTACAGAATAATCTCAAATAAGGTAGCCAACTATTAAGATGCCAAAAAAATAGAATAATCTCAAACTGAACTGCTGAAACATAAACATAATTATAGCAGCCAACTATAGTCTTTAGCCAAACTGCCAAAGTTGCCATAAATCCCTTTGAAAGAAACTAAGGCAAACATCACAAATAAAAGTATCCTTCTCCATTGCTAGTCAGTACAACTATATGTCCAAATTAAATAATACAACTATATGTCCAAATTAAATAGCATAACTATAAGTCCAAATTAAACAGCACAAATATAAGTCCAAATTAAACAAAGATAAATGAAAATTAGATTGGAAAGAGTAAATGCGAGATGATATATTGATGCTTAGTATTCTTCTCCATTGCTAAACATTATTCAAAAGTTTCACATAAAGATTCTCCTCCTCCATTATCTTTTGAAATAAAAGTAGATAATGAAAGAATGAAATTTATCAAATATATTAAATAGATTGCTTTTAGTTGGAAATGTACCAAAGGATTTTTAGGTTGGGTTGAACACCTCTGATCCAACTAGTCATGCAAACAAGTGCAATGACTATTTTTAGAGATAAAGAGCTCATAAAATCAAAGAACACCACTAGCACTAAATGCGATATGTACAAAGGTTATGGGAATTGTTAAAACATCCTTAGTCATTTTGGATAAACTTGGATACTTGAGAGTACTCATCTTCCACCATTCAAGAATATCAAATTAATCATTATTGCACAAGTATAATCCCTCCTCCAAATAAGTTTGCAAATCATTTTGATGAGAATAGAACCAAGCAACAATAAAATTAGCAAATCCTAACATACAATCAAAATTTAATGAAAAGGCACATCAATAGTTGTGAAGATCCACTAATTGAAGAGCTTGAAGTACTAAATGAATATTGATTGTAGAATTCCCAAATAACATCCTCAACACTCTTAATATTGGATTCTACCAACTAGAGTATATTTTGAAATGTGAAAGTAATGAATTTCATTTTGAAACATGGATCAAGCACAGCAATCACTGACATGAGTAAATTGCATTCTATTTATCAAATTTAATTTTTATAACAGTAGCCATTTGCTTGATGAATTCATCGATGAACGTATTCTTCAATAATTAGTTCATTTACATGCAATGAGTAGAAACATATTTGTAGTTGGATAAGAATAACAAATCATTTTAGTCACATTATGAAAAATAGAAAGAAACCTTCTAATCTGCTCATAATTATACCACTCAATTTCAGAAGGCAACCACTTATAGTTGGAATCTCGAGCTGCATAATGAATGAACACATTGCGGTAAATAAAAGCGATTCAAGCATTAAGTAAGTGGAGTTCCATCTTGTAGGAACATCAATGCATAATCCCTTTGAAGTGGGGATCCCTAGTTGCTTTTCCACTTCAACAAACTTATGTAACCTTGAAGGAGACTTTTTAAGGTATTTTATTGTCTCTATGAACTTATGTGTTATTTTTTGCACCTCTTTTAAATCATCTTGAACCATTATATTCAAGATGTGAGCACAACATCTAACATGAAATAAATGATCCTGAAAATGTTCCTTCTAGAAAAATTAATTTTAAAGCATTTACAAAGAACATCATTATTACTAACATTATCCAATGTGATAGTAAACACTTGTTCGCAAAATTTCAATCTAATAAACAATCACATATTGCATCACAAATAAATGTATCGGTGTGTGGAGTATCAAGCTCAATGAAGCTAATGATTCGCTTATGCAGTTTCCAAGAATCATCAATATAGTGAATTGTTAAGCATATATAGCCCACTATTTGATTTGAAGTCCAACAATCAGATGTCAAAGAAACTCTATGAATGCTCCTAAGAAATGTTTTTAATCTCTCATTTTCCATTTCATATACTTTCATGCAATCACTCTTAATAGTGTTTCTAGACACCCTCTCATAATTGGGATTCAACACCTTCAACAGAATATTAAACCACATATGCTCAACAATCATAAATGGATACTCATGCATAATTATCTTTTGCAATTATTTCTCTTATCTGAAGATGATCATAATTTTTGAGATCATGGAATAATGGAATCTCAATTTTTGAATTAGCATCAAAAGGCATAAATTTTTTTTACCTTTTGTCTAGCAATTCAACAACTTGTTTATTCTTGGCCTTGATTTTATCACATTCTCTCACATGTCTCAAGAGTTGTGAAGTTGTGCTAGTTTTAGATTTCTGGAATTTCCTGCAACAACATATGCATTGTAAAGAGGGTATACTCTCTCCTTTAAATACGCGCTTCTATTCTCATACTAAAACATTTTCATTCTACCTTTCTTAGATTTAACTTCTGCACTAGTAGTCTCAGGTACATTTTCCTCTGAATCAACATGTTGTGAGGAAATAGTTGGAATTTCATTACCATATTCAGCTCCTACAACTATATCATTACCACATGATGTAGACTGAGAATGATCCACATTAGGCATGATAGCATACTAAATAAAAAAAACAAAATATGAGTTAAGACCACATACACTCTCCATACTAGGTATTTATCATAACATGTAGGTTTTTATAGGTGTTTAACAATTACAAAGAAATAAAATCAAAACCAAATAAAGAAAGGAACTCAACATATAAGTGTTTATAGGTGTTTATTATTTTTAAATAAATAAATAACAAACTGAAATGCATAACATATAGGTGTTTATCAATTACCATAACATCATTAGTAGAATGACTAAGATATGTAGTCCATGTATGTTCACTAAAATTCTTTGCATGAAAAGTATCATTGTACGGAATAAAGCAACATAAACTATTAAACTCTAAACCAAACAGCCAAATACACAAAAGATTAAATCCCTTACATTTATTTTACTTAACAAACAAAATTAATCAGTAGATGGTGAGGATTAGGATGTTTCACAAATAATATTGAAATGTCATTGCATTAAATAAAATAATAGAAATAAACCAATAAAATGAAGTTTAAGTGAATGATTACAACATGGAGTTGTGAAATGTCATTACGTAATAAAGAACAATTTTCTCTTTTAACAGTTCACATTTCACCGCTCCTAAACCCAAATATTATAAATAAGCTAACAATGTCGCATAGTCCATAGATGATAAAAATGCCAACAAGAAAAGTTCATTGACATCACCGATTCAACTTAAAATTAGGCCACCACACTCTATAGTCCACTATCCAATGTCCATATACAAATTAAACCGATATGCATAAATATAAGGTGAACTTTAAGATATGATAAGATACATCAAAATATAATACAATCGGCATAAATATGTGAAGGTGCAACTGCAACATGCCAACATAAATCCCACAGAATAAAGCAATATAAATGTTTCCAATGGAACTTCAAAGATGAAATATCAATCGATAAGGAGATGAAAATGCAGAGGAAACTCACAAAGGAGCAAAATCCAAAAACCCTGGCTAAACACAGTCACACACACAGATAAAACTTTCAAAGGAGCCAAACCCATAAACCCTAGAAATACAACTATTGTAGTTTGCATCTTAAAACCCGCAAGCCGCATAATCATTATTAGAAAAATTGAGAAAGATAACTAAAGAGACTCATCATTTGAGTCCATAAAATGGAGCAAAATAATAAAAAGAAGTAAAGATCAAGATGTACAAACAGAGACGATCGAGGTTCCGAAGGTTTTAAGATGAGAGGAAGCGCGGTGGAGTGACCAAAACCAAAGACTAGCGAGGCAGAAGAGTTAAGTAGCCCCGCTCTCGCACTCAGATAGGGAGATGAGAACTCAAAACTAGAGAATAGGATATTAGGTTTACTATTGACGAGCAGTGGATGGAAATAGGTAGTGCAAAGGATGAGGTTTTTATATCCGTTAACCTTTAAAATGCATATGAGCCATTGATTATATTGTTAATGGATATGATTCAATTATATTGAATTTAGTTTAAAATCTTTATTGAACTTAAATTTTAATTCAAAAATTCTTATTAATTAACTAAATTAATTATATAACACAAAATATTAATAATATATTATTTATATGATTATATAAATATATTTTATATAAAATTAAAAATTATTTAAATAAATTTGTTAATTTGAGCTAATTCAACAAACAAACAAGATATTGATCATTTTCGGCTCATTTATAAATCGAGCTTGAAATATTTGTTTGTGTTTGGCTTGCTTAGTTAACGAACGAGCCAAATACGAGCTATTTAGGAGCCGCTCATTTAACAACAAGCTTTTTGCCTCTACTTGGGAGAGCTCTTGAGAGTGAATAATGGCATAATTCAATCAATTTAGTGCCTGCTTTTCCTATGTGCTTAATGATGACTGAAAATCACAATTAATGGTGATGGGAAATGGTTGGAAGGTGATGGTTGATTAGTAACCTTGGATTCTATCTCCCAAGTCTTCCTTTGCTATTGTGTGGTCATTTCCACTAAGTGCAAGAGGTGTGGAGAGGATTGAATGAGGGGATTTTGCAAGATTGTGTGTTTTTGCAAGATTGGAGTGAGGGAATCTCTGAATCAAATGGTAACTCAACCTGGATGAGCGGCTTCTGCCCGGTCACCACTCTTCTACTGACTGCTATGAGGGTGGTCCCCTCACATGTGATCCTAGCCCCCTCAAAGCCTCAGCCAAAATGGATGAGGTGGGAAAACTCCGATTACGCGAGGCTAGCCCGATCCAAGGTCAAATCCATCCCGAAAGGAAATGTAAAGACATATTGCTGCCATTGAACAATGAATCAACTAAACCGACTAAAACGACTAAAAGAGTGCAATATTGAGAAACAAGTTTGAATCGATTTGCATTGTTAATTTTAAATTTTGATTTAGAATTTGAACCCACACTCAACAACTTGAAAGTGTTAAGTTTGGCTCAAATGAATTTGGAGAGATTTTGAAATTGATTGTAAAGGAGACTTGTAATGTCAAATTGATTTTCAAATGTTCAAAATGTCAACTTTGATTTGACCCCTTTATTTAATAAATTTGAGTATGTTAAAGTAAAGGGTCAATTGATTTTATTTTGATTTGTGATTTTGGAATTCAAATTTTGGTATGCTATGTATGGTGTTTGAAAACAATTTTCTTCTTATTTTGCTTGTTTGTGAATCATGTGTGAATTTGAAAATGGGATCTTCACTTAGCAATTTTGGGTATGATAAATGAAGAATCCAAATTTTTTGTTATTTTTGAAAAGAGGGTTCTTTTACTTAGCAAATTTGGGTATGCTAAATAAAGGATCCAAACATATTTTATTTTTGATGATTTTGAAAAGTTGATTCTTAGCAAATTTAAGTATGCTAAGGAAATCCAAATGTATTTTATGTTTTGATTTTTGAAATGAGGATTCTTTACTTAGCAAATTTAGGTATGCTAAATAAAGGATCCAAATGCATTTTGTGTTTGGATGATTTTGAAAAGAGGATTTTTAGCAAATCTAAGTATGCTAAGGAAATCCAAATGTGCTTTATTTAGATGATTTTGAAAAGAGGATTCTTACTAAATTTAAGTATGCTAAGGAAATCCAAATGTATTTTATGTTTTGATTTTAGAAAAGAGGATTCTTTACTTAACAAATTTAGGAATGCTAAATAAAGGATCCAAATGTTTTGTGTTTGGATGATTTTGAAAAGAGGATTCTTAGCAAATTTAAGTATGCTAAAATCCAAATGTGTTTTATTTTGATGATTTTGAAAGAGGATTCTGAGCAAATTTAAGTATGCTAAGAAAATCTAAATGTATTTTTGTTTTGATTTTGAAAAGAGTATTCTTTACTTAGAAAATTTAGGTATGCTAAATAAGGATCCAAATGTGTTTTGTGTTTGGATGATTTTGATTTTAAAAAGTGGATCTTCACTTAGCAAATTTAGGTATGCTAAATGAAAGATCCAAATGTTGTTTGAATTTTCATTTTTAAAAAGAGGATTCTTTACTTAGCAAATTTAGGCATGCTAAATAAAGGATCCATGTGTGTTTATGATTTTGATTTTAAAAAGAGGATTTTTCACTTAGCAAATTTGGGTATGCTAAATGAAAGATCCAAATGTGTTTCATTTTTGTGAGTTTGATTTTGAAAAGTGGATCTTCACTTAGCAAATTCGGTATGCCAAATGAAAGATCCAAATGTTGTTTGATTTTTGAAAAGAGGATTTTCATTTAGCAAATTTGGGTATGCTAAATGAAAGATCCATATGTTGTTTGGATTTTGAAAAGATGATTGTTAATTTTGAAGGGATGATCATTGGTTTTGTTTTGAAAATGAAATCTTCATTCAAGAAATTGAATGAGGATATTCATTTGTGCTTTTTGAAAACATGATTTTAAATTTTATTTTGAAAATAAAATCTTCATCAAAATAAATTGAGTGAAGATGTGCATTTGTGCTTTTTTAGAAAACATGATTGTTGATTTTGTTTTTTAAAGTGAAATCTCTATCAAAATAAATTGAGTGAAGATGTTCATTTATGCTTTTTAGAAATTATGATTTCAAATTTTATTTTTGAAAGTGAAATGTCCATCAAAATAAATTGAATAAGGATGTTCATTATTGCTTTTGGAAAATATGATTATTGATTTTATTTTTGAAAATGAAATCCTCATTCTTGAATGAGGAAGTTCATTTATGCTTTTTGAAAAGAATGATTATTAATTTGATTTTTGAAAAGATTCTACATATAATAATCATGAAGATTATTAGATGAGGTTGATTTATGAAAAAAAAATTGTGTAAACATTTTATCATGTGTATTTTGAAAAAGTGCTTTCTGGAAATTGATATTTTTATAAATGATTTGTTATTATTATTTGAATGAACCTCACCTTACCATAGAAATGGTAAGAAGGAAGTCTTTGGTTATTTACTTTTTATTAAATTTTTATTTTCACCTATTGGAAAATCCAATTGGGGCTTTAAGACCTACACAGAGTGAGGTCCTAAAACCTAAAGGATGTTGGCTAGCTTAGCTTAAGGATGAAATAAACTAGGTGCCAATGGAAAATAAATATAGTATTTGATTTACACAAAGTATAAACCCACAACCGATACTTTGAGACAATGATCATTTACCAAAGATGGAGAGAGGAACCCTCCCTAGCGGAGTAACCAGAAAAATCTGTGGTGAGTTTTATTCTTATCTTCATCTATCTTTTGGAAAGGATAGATGAAAACAAAAATATATATCACTGCTTGTTGGGACACCATGTAGATCCACAGATGTTCTTATTAGGGTGATCGAGTATGATATTAAGGAATAGTGTACTATCTTGAGAGACAGAAGTCACTATCCTACGATGGACCTAATCACATCAATAAGGACTCCTAAGGACTATGGATCTTCATATGTACTAGAGATTCTTCCCTACTTTACATGAAAAAGTAAAGTAGGGTTTATTTTAAACCAGGTTCGTTAAGTTTCCTATGGAGGCAAGCCACCATAGTTAATTACATCATAAGGAATGAGATTTCAAAGATAGGACTATCAATCAATTAGTTTATTTTTAGAAGATCAAGTGGGATTGATCAAAAGGAGGGATTTATTATCAAAGCCAAAGTAAGATAAGTAGTGATGTTTATGATACTATTGACCACATTTTAGAATGAGCTCTCAACCCCTCCATCTTAGATATAAGACTCTTTTGCTAAGAGTTCCTTAGTCTTAAGATACTTCTAGTGATTAGGTGACACTTAACCTAACCCTAGAGACTTAGAAGAGTTAGCCATAGGAATACGCTATGCCTTAGAAAATTTTTCCTTCTCTATAGCTTGAACCAAATCCTTCTCTCTTCAAGTCAAACTCCAAATCCAAATCAGCCTCAAATTCAAATCAACTTCAATTCCAAAACAAACCTTAAATCAATTCCAATGTATTTTCTCAAATCATGAATCAATTCTAAATAATTGAATCTCATGATTAAATTCCAAATTCAAAAATCTTTCTTAAGTCACTTTGATTCCATCTTATGGACTTCACCCAAATCAAATCCAAATCAACTCAAAGTCAAAAGATTTTTTTTTTCTCACAACCCATTTATATTCTCATTCATATTCACAAATATAAATGAAATATAAATTCAAATAACCAAAACTAAATTCAAAACTCAAGTCCAAATCTAAAATCCTTCCTAAACCCCTATGGATTTCACCTTTTGTTAACCCAAATCAAATTCAATCTACTTCAAATTCTAAGTACTTTTTCATAACCCATTTATATCCTCATTTATATTCACAAATACAAATGAAATATAAATTCTAATAACCAAAATAAATTCAAAATTTAAATCCAAATCCATTCAAACTCCAACCTAAACTCTTTCAACATAAATCCTTGAACTCCTTCAAATCAAAGTCAAATCAATTCGAGTTCAAGAAATTTTCTCATAACTCATTTATATTCTTATTTATATTCACAAATATAAATGAAATATAAATTCAAATATCCAAAACCAAATTCAATACTCAAACCTAAATCTACCCTAAAACCAAACTCATGATTCAATCAATTCTTCAATCATCAAACCAAAACTAAATTCTAAACTCTCAAACTCAATCATCCTTTGAACTTGAAATTGTCAAATGAATCAAAACCCATTTGACTCCAAATCACTTGTAAATAGATTTATATTTCAATCATAAGTCCATATGTGAGTTCAACCAAACTTGAATAAAGCCTTGATCTAGTCAATTGACCTATTTAGGCTCACTTGACCTAAAGTGACCCAAAATACTTTATTGAGCCAAATTCTAATCCTACCCAAATTGGATTGAACTAAGCCCACCTAAGCCTCACATTATGAGAAACAATCATCATGAGATGATCAATCACTCAAATTGGGTCAAACCAAGTCAAACCTAAGGGTTGACCAAGTCAACACTTAGCCAAAATGAAACCTAAACTAACCAAAATCCACCATAGGCCAAATTGATTGAAACCATTGATCAAAACTAATTCATGATCGACGTTTGAACTTGACCAAGTCATAATTTGAGCCTAACGCTAATTGGCCACTTTGACAAGTTGACCCAACTTGACCTAAAAAAGTCAAAATGTGTCAAATCTTGATCTAAGTCAAATTGATTGCAACCAATGGTCAAATTCATTCTAAACCATTTATTGAACATGACCAAAGCCTCAATTGGCCAACTAGACCCAACCTAATTGAACCCAACTTGACCTAGAAGGTCAAATTGAACCAAAATCAAATCAAATCAATTGATTGAAACCAAAAGGTTACAACATATTTCAAATGACCAACCAAACCTAAACCAACCAATGGGTCAAATGGGTCAAATTGGTCAACTTGACCCATTTGACCTAATTGAAATCAAATGAACCAAATATAAATCATATTGAACCAAACCAATGATGCCAACACATTTTGTCATCATATGAACTTAACCCTTGGTTTGACCCAATTTGACCAATTGGTCAACTTGACTTGTTGACCCATTTAGGCCAAAATGGGTCAACATGAACCAAATGATATCAAATCAACTCCAAATTCTTTGAAATTTGGACCAAACTAATTTCAAACTAATCTAAATCGCCCAAAGTGAAATTAAAGCCAAATGACCATTTCACTAGGTGGGTAACCCATGGCCAATTCCACTTAGAATTTGATCATATCCTTTTCATGGCCACTTGGCACTCTCTCTTAGTAGACCAAGTGGACATGAGTGTGGTGCACATGACCCAATGGATTTGGGTTAGCCAAACCACCACCCAATATGAAAGTCTCCACTTGGGATCACTCCTCCACTCAAATGAGCACATGGAAGCTACCCACTCCTCTGCCAAAATTGAATCATTTGAAGCTAAAAAATGGCCTAACCAACTCACTTTATTGGATCAATTTGATCAAAATGGAAAACACCTCTCGATCCTTGTGGGGAGTTATACTCCCCTAATTTCACTTGAATTGAGATCACCACACAATTGAGCTTAGGGAACTCATAGTAAGCTTCTTCAAGTTCCTCTAAGCTTCCTAAAGCACTTCCCATTTCTCCATTCTGCTTCTTCAAGCCAAAAATAGGGGAGGTAGGAAGGATTTCCACTTTGCTCAATTCACTACCATAGCTCAATTCCTCCTACAAGCACCTTCAAAGGACTCAATCGAGCTCACCCAAGTCTTTATACAAGCTTCCAAGGCATGGGAGGGAGAAGCTAGACCAAAGTCGCAAGCCTAGGAGGAGGAGTTTGGCCAATTAGAGGATCTACTCAACCTCAAGCCTTCAAACCTTCAACGTGGCTTCACACCACTGACAAAGCTACCTCGACGGTGGGAGTGCTGATAGCCTGTGGTACTATTCAAAATTGAGTTTAGGCTTAATTTTCTTTGGTCCATTGTGAAGGAAAGTGTGACCTTAAGTGAAGTTTACCGTTAGATGTCTTGCTTATCTCTTCTTGATGGTGTGTGATCAATCCTTACTCAATCCGAGCACAATCTAGCTCAGATCAAGCCCTGCGGATGATCGCCATCTCCAATGACAAGGAGTGGATGAATCATGGACCATCCATCCGATGTATTTTGGATGGACAATTTTGATTAAAACATGTGAGACCGCTATTTAATCCCTTTAATACCAAGTTTGATCTTGACCAATCTTTGATCGACGGTCAAGGAAAGTCATGGCCGAAAAGCCGATGTGATAACTTAAATAACCAATCTGATCATGTCACATGGAAAGCGCATGCTGCATCAATGGTCCACATGGCGCCAATGGGATTAGTTATATAATTAGGCTATTTAATTATTCCCTAATCAAAGAAACTTTAAAATTACATAACTAAATGTAAAGAAATCATAAAAATACAAACTCAAATGCATTTTGAAGATATTTCAAAGGGGAATAATATAAAATTAAGTTTAATTGATTTTGAATAGTAAATTTCATGCAATTTTAGTTTTATTGGGAATGTAATTATGTTAATTACACCCTAATTATTCCATTGATTAATTCCAAACTCGTATGTTTGGGATGACTTCGCCTCTCTAATTTTTTTTTTTTATTAATGGTTTAATTAAGGGGATTGCTTGATTCACTCATAATCACTATCTTAATTAATTAAATGATTAATTGACTATTAAATAGTAATAAATTCATTAATTAAGTTTGCTAATTACCTTAGAACATTGAATGGACTTAGGAATGAGATTATGAGTTCTCTCCCAAATCTTTTCCCTATGTTTATTTCATTTGGATAAAAATCTTATTAAGGTGCAAATTAATTAAATAGTTTAATCACTTTATTAAATGGCTTAATCAATCAAAGTTTTAAAATCAATTCAATTTTTAATCAATTCCTTCTTGGGTAGATGCTTAGGTGTTCAATAACCTAAGTAGCTTAAGGAAATCATATCTAACCCATATGTGTGGGAAGGGTTATGAAAGTACTTAAATTAAACCGTTTTGCTTAATTAATCATTAATTATGAGCCAAATGCATTAGGCCCCTCTTTTTCTTAGGTGCATTGCTGATTTAAATTCTTTGTGATTTTATGTCATTCATTGGCTCATAATTATTTGGTTAAATATGTTAAAGTGGTGTGTAAGGGTAATTAATGGGCTTAATGTACACCTTAACCTAAACAATAAAATAAATCTAATGGTTCTAAAATTAAACTAAAACAACATACACATGTGGGAGATGGGTTAGGATTAGCAAACTTTCTCACATTTCTTAAATTCAAACTCAAAAACAAATCAAAATTTCCTTTAAACAATTTGATTCACTTTAAATGATCTTATTCCATAGTATTATCTTTAGGAATTAATTAAGGTGAATGAAATTATATGCTTACATTACTTAATTTTTTTTCCTAGCATGGTAAATATGTATGACATATGAAAATCATGCATTCATACCTTTTGAAAAATAAAAATTAAAATGAAATATTTTCTTTATGTCAAATTGCATGTTTTGGCTAAAGTAAGAATATGAATGACTATTATCACTATTAAATCAAAAATTATTTTCAAAACCTATACACCAAACATTACAAATGAAATGTATGCTACTTATAATTGTTTATAAGCTTGCATGTGAGTATAATATAAAGATGTGCATTATATGACTTTTCCTTATGTTCACTTTTAACATAGTTTTGAATAGGATTTGTAAAGTGTATAGTTCCTTTGAAAAGAAGACAACACTTGCTTACATCCATTCCTATGTTGTCATTTAAGAGGGGCTTTCATATTTACACATGTAAATTGCATAACCAAATCAAAACTGACAAACATAAACTTTTTGCATGATTCTTTTTTCAAGCATTTCTTTTTGTACATGCACATGTATTTAAGAAAAGTGATATATTAGTCAACCCTGTGGTTGTGAGGTTTTAAGTAGCCCCAAGTAGGTATCTTACACCCCTGGTGTAGGAAAATGGCACCGTACTCACTTACATCTTTAATACATGTAAATGTGCATGAATAATAGATAAAATAACCCCTTTTTTCTACTTAACAAAATCATGCATACATGAAACATTCCAAAATTTTCCTAAAAAAACATCATTGAGGTGTGCTATATATTTCCATTTGCATGTATAGATATGCTTAGGATCATTCAATATGCATGTTACACATGTTGGAAAGAAATAAAGTGTTATGTGTTTTGTGATAGTAATTCACTTTACTTAATCTTAAAATACTTTTCTCTTTGAATAGGTTTGTTTAGAGAAAATCTAAACTTAGGATTAATTAAAACACATAATAAAATATTCAATAAACAAAAAAAAATCACTAATGAATCTACCTTAGAAATTACTTAAGGTAGGGAGGAAAGAGAAGTTCTCTTCTCTTTTCTTCTCTTTACAACATAGTAATTAATTGTGGATTCATTAAAACCAAATCAAATCATAAAAATAAAATTAGCCAAATCAACTAAATCACATAAATGAAATCACCCTGTAAGTTGAACTCTGCATACTTAGAAAATTCTAACCTTAAAGCCTAACTAAGACATACCACACAAACCTTAAATGACACACACAATAAGTCACCACTTCTAGTCCTATGCTAGGGCCATGCATGGTTTGATGTTTGCTTTTCTTTTATGATGTGATATTTTAATCTAGATGTTAGGGTGTATGTGCATAGACTGAATGGTAGGATGATCTTAGTCTAACCATTGTCTTCTATAGGGGATTGTACTTAAGGGTGTTGTAATAAAAAATATAAATGCTTTTGTTGTGTAGGTTGCTTATACTCCTAAGCATAATCCAAAATAGGCCAGGTGGACTTGGTTACCCATGTGTGGGGTGCTAAGTCCAATTTATTCATATACATGCTTGGGATTATGTGGGGTATTTAGCTAATCTCTATTTAGCAGGTCTTAGTTAGATTTACTTTTCCCGTTTTCATGTAATTCTATAATTAGGATTTAGAATGATTGTTACGGGAGATTAGGATGAAAATTGGTCATAAGACTATGTATTATGTGCCATGTGAAGCCTTTGGAGCTACTACCTTCTAACCAATTGAAAGAAGAAAGAAGAACAAAAAAAAAGAAAGAAGAAAGAAGAACAAATGAATGAAGAATGAAGACCCCCATAACATGAATTCCTTCTTGATTATAATTAATTCATTTGTAATTCAAGTTGTATAAGGGTAGAGCTAGGCTACCCACATTTGCCTTTTTGGATTTGTGCAGTGGAGCCCGACTTCAAAAGAAATTGTTTGATGTTTGTTTAGCTTGTGCAGTAAGATGACATGTTTGCCTAGTTTCTTCCTTGCTTTGATGAATGGCCTAGATAATGATTAGGCTCTTAGAGAAAATAAATTTTCTATCAAACTAATCAACTCAAAATTAAAAATTACAACTCATAACCTCATTTAAAGCCTAAGTTATAAAAGAAAATAAAAATTTAATCCCTTAGTTGGATGTTGTATGTTTTCACATCAAGCATAAAAACATCTTCTCGCTCTTGTTATGGGGCTTCCACCTATGCTAGAGAACTTGGCTTGACCTTTGAGAGCCATTGGAAACACACCTCCTTTCTTGCGATTTTGGCCATCTAATTTCTTATGCAATATGAATCCTATATATTCAAATCAATAGTTCAAAATGAAAATAAAACATACAAAATTTGCATTAGATTTAAGTCATTAATCATGCCTACATGATCTAGTCTCTTAAGGAGTGTGTTTAAGTGTCCTAGTTATCTTGCAAAAACATATGACTTACCAACATGTATTTAAAGTTGTAAAGGTTAGTTGGCCTCAGATTGTAAGTCCAAACAATCAGGTGGTTTATCCTCTCTTGTAGAGGTAAATCATAAACCCATTTTTCCTTAAATTTAAGTCAAGCTTTGGCCCTCGCCAAAGCCCTTTGATTTAGGTTCAGAGGTTGCTACTTCTTTTTGTGGGCCACAAGCATAAATCCTTACCTCTTAGGCATTCCCATGATCTTGTGTCATTGAATTATAAGCCATAAATTTTTAATAAAAATTCAACTCAAATAAATAAACCACTTCAATTTTAAAGATAAAAAGCCCAACCATAGGATAGTTTGGGATGCTTACTAGGTTTCCTAGTATCCTAAGCATCTCCAACTTATCTATCTTTGGTTTCGATAATAACTCCCTCCTCTTGATCAATCCCACTTGATCTTCTAAAATAAACCAATTGATTGATAGTCCTATCTTTGGAGACAACGATCATTTACCTTAATCAAGAGTATTCTGAAATCTCATTCCTTAGAATGTAATTAACTATGAGCTTACCTCCATAAGAAAGTTAATAAACACGGTTTAAAATAAATCATGTTTTACTTTTCCATGTAAAGTAGGGAAGAATCTCAGTATGAAGACCCATAATCTTTATGAGTTATTATTGATTGGGTCCATTGTAG
Source organism: Cymbidium sinense (assembly GCA_021442155.1). Lineage (NCBI taxonomy): Eukaryota > Viridiplantae > Streptophyta > Magnoliopsida > Asparagales > Orchidaceae > Cymbidium > Cymbidium sinense. The sequence continues at coordinate 76,526,763 of CM038220.1, forward strand.
AGTGGTGACTTCTATCTTTGATAGTACACCTTCTTAATGTCCCACCCCAATAAGAATATATGGATCTATGTGGTGTCCTAGGCATATATTTTTATCTTCACCTATCTTTTCAAAGGATAAGATGAAGATGGGATTATATATTTCACCACGAGATCTAGGAAGCCTAGTAAGCCCCAAAATATCATGTTTGATCTTTTATTTTGAAATTAAAGTGATTTATTTATTTGAGTTAAATTTTTATTTAGAAATCTAGGGCTTACAATTCCACAACACAAGGTCATGGAAATGCCTTAGAGGTGAGCATTTATACTTGTAGCCCACAAAGGGAAGTAGCAACCTCTGAACCAAAATCTAGGGATCTTTGGCTAGAGCTAAAGCATGATCAAAATTTAAGGTGAAGATGGGTATTTGGTTTACCTCCATAAGAGAGGATAAACCACCCAATTGTTTGAACTTACAATCACGTGGGGGTGGCCGCTAACTAACTCCTCCAATGATTTTAAGTACATGTGGGCAAGTCATATGCTTTTGCAAGATAGCTAATTTGTTTTTTAGAAAGAGACTAAGTTTTTAACACACTCTAAGAGACTAGATCATGCAAGGCATGATTTAATGACTTAAATCTAATGCAAAATTTGTTACGTTTTATTTTTTATTTCTGGATAGTTGATTTGACATAGGCTATGGGATTCATATGCCTAATGCATGAGAATTTGATTATATTTGAAATCAAACAAGAAGGAGGTGTATATCATGTCTCTCAAAGGTCAAGCAAGTTCCACAAGGTGGAAGTCATCTAACAAGAGTGAAACAAGATGCATGCATGATGTGGAAACATACAACATCAAGCTAAGGGGTTGCTAAATCTTTATCTTGTTTTTATAGCCTAGCTTTAAGTGAGGTTATGAGTAATTAATTTTTTGTTTTGAGTTGATTAATTGGATAGAGAAGTTATTTTTCCCTAAGATGCTAATTGCATCTAGGCCATTCATCAAAGCAAGGAAGAAAGCATGAAAATATGTTATTTTAATGTAATGCAACTAAACATCAAACAATTTATAAAGCTAAGCAGAATAAGAGGTCTTTTTTTTGGTGGGATCCACCAACAAACCCAAAAACAAATTGGGTGAGCTCTACCCTTATACAACCTGGATTATAAATAAACTAATTACAATAAAAATGGAATTCATGTTATGGGAGTCTTCATTCTTCATTTCTCCCTACCTCTTTTCTTTCTTCTTTCTTCTTTCTTCTTTCTTCTTTCTTCTTTTTTCATTTGGTTGGTTGGAAGGTGTTTGCTCTAAAGGCTTCACATGGTATATAAGACATAGTCTTGACTAATGTTCATCATAATCCCCAAAATATTCATTCAAATCTTAATTAAAATTACATGAAAATATGAAAACTAAATCTAACTAAAACCTATATAAGATTAGCTAAACAAACCACAATCCCAAGCATGTATATGAATAAATTGGACTTAGATGGGCAAGTCCACTATTTTGAATTATGCTTGGGTATAAGCAACCACATAGCAAAAGAATTTATAATTTTATTACAACACCCTTAAGCATAATCCCATGTGAAGACAATTGTTAGACTAAGATCACCCTACCATCCATTCTGCACTTAACATCGGACTAAAATATCACATCACAAAATAAATAAACATCAAACCATGCACCACCTAATATAGGACTAGAAATGGTGACTTAGACAAATTTGTGCCATTTAAGGCTTTTGGTATGTCTTAGCTAGGCTTTAAGTTTAGAGTTTTGTAAGTATGAAGGGTTCAACTTAGAGTGCTTTTATTTAAGTGATTTAGTTGATTTGGTTGATTTTATTTTATGATTTTATTTGGTTTAAATGAACCTACCATAAATTACTAGTGTTGTAAAGAGAAAAAGAGAAGAGATCTTCTTTCCTCCCTAGTAATTTAAGTAAGTTCATTAGTGATTTTTTAGTGAATGACTTATTATGTGTTTTTTAATTAATCCTAGGGTAAGATTTTTCTAAACAAACTTATTCAAAGAGAAAGACATTTTAAGATTAAGTAAAGTGAATTACTAAAACACACAACACTTTATTTCTTTCCAACATGTGTAACATGCATATGGATGAACCCTAAGCATATCTATACATGAAAATGGAAATGTTAGACAGCTTCATGATGAATGCTAGAGATGTTGCTTAAGGAAATTTGTAATGTTTCATATATGCATGATTTTATTAAGTATAAAGAGGGTTCTTTTATCCATTAATCAAATGCACATTTACATGTATGAAAGATATATGTGATGCCATTATTTTCTAAACCATGGGTGTAAGGTACAAGACCTACTTGGGGCTACTTAAAGTCTCTGTGGTGTCAGAATAATATACCACTTTTCTTAAATACATGTGCATGCACCAAAAAAAAAGAATGGAAAAAGAATCATGCAAAAAGTTTATGTTTGTTTGTTTTGATTTGGTTATGCAATTTACATACGCAAATGTGAAGTTCGCTCTTAAAGGATAACATAGAAAGAATTTAAGTGTTGTGTTCTTTTTAAATGAACTATACACTTTGCAAATCTATTCAAAACTATGTTAAAAGAGAAGGAAAAAGTCACATAATACACATTTTATATTATACTCACATGCAAACTTATAGGTAATTATAAGCATACCTTTCATTTGTAATATTTTATTTCTAAGTTTGGAAAATAATTTTTATTTAGTAGTGATAATAGCTATTAATATTCTTACTTTAGCCAAAATATGCAATTTGACATAAAGGAAACATTTCATTTAATTTGATTTTTCAAAAGACATGAATGCATGATTTTCATATGACATACACATTTAGCATGTTAGGAAAGAAATAAAGTGATGCAAGCATGTAATTTCATTCACTTCTTAATTACTAAAGATAATCCTATGGAATAAGATCATTTAAAGTGAATCAAATTGTTTAGAGAAATTTTTAGTTTTATTATGAGTTTGATTTGAATTTAGAAAATGTTAAAAGATTTGTTGGTCCTAACCCATCTCCCACATATGTGTGTTATTTTAGTTTAATTTTTAGAACCATTAGATTGATTTTATATTTTGTTTATGTTAAGGTGTAAATTAAGTTTATTACCCCTTACTTACACCTCCTTATAATTATTCAAAATAATTGTCAAACATATGATATGCACATTGAATTTAAATCGTAATGCACCCTAAGAAAGAAAGGGCTAATCACGGTTGGCTCATAATTATGATTAATTAAGCTAAGGTGTTTAATTAAGTACTTTCATAACCCTTCCCTCACATGGGTTGGATTTCCTTAAGTTTACTTAGATTGTGAACACCTAAGCATCTACCCAAGAAAGATTAAGTGATTAACTTTTTTTTAAATTTTTTTTTGAATTTGGTTAATTAAGCTATTTGATGAAATGATTAAATCATTAATCAATTTGTAAATTAATTAAGTTTTCATTTAAATGAAATAGACTTAGGAAAAGAATTTGGAAAATGCATCTAATCTCATTCCCAAGTCTATCCCTATTCCAAGATGATTAACAAATTTAATTAATGAATTTATCATCATTTAATTAGTTAATCATTTAATTGAAGAGAGTGATTAGAGATGAAACAAGCAATTACCTAAATTAGTCCAATAATAAATTTCAATAAAATCATGAGGGGAGGTCATCCCACTAATTAACCCAGGAGTTTGGAATAAATTATTGCAATAAGGAATTAACATAATTACATCCATAATAAAACTTAAATTAAGAAAATATCACTATTCAAAATCAATTAAAATTTTTATATTATTCCCCTTTGAATTATCTTTCAAATATAGTTGAGTTTGTATTTTTTGGATTTTCTACATTTAGTTATAAATATTTGAAGTTTAATTAAGAGGTCATTCTTTAATTATATAACTAATCCAGTTGGTTCCACGTGGACCACTTGTAACACTTTCACATGGTCCAATGATATTGGTTATTTAAGTTATCAAATCATTTTGTCGGTGGCACACGCTTTCCCTTGGATTAAAATTGAAAGGTTTGAATTAAACCGCATTCTCTAAAATGGTTAATCGGTAGATCTAACATATATTAATCAGGATCGTCCATTCAAGATATGCAGGATGGATGGTCCATGATTCATCCCCCACTTGCGGTGGATGTGGTGCCCAGGGCTTTCACGTGAGCTTGGATTGAGCAAAGATCAAACCACACCATCAAGAAGAAGAAGGAGAAGATCCAATGGTCAATTTCACTTGAGATTATACTTTCCTTCACAAAGACCAAAAGAAAATCGAACCTCGGTTTAGATTCATACCTGGAGGCTATCATACTCCCAACCATCGAGGTAGCATTGTGGAGGCGAAGCCTGTTGAAGGTTTGAAGGCTTGAGATCAAGTGGATCCTTCTATTGGCCAAGATGAGCTCAAATTCTTACGTCATTGGTCTAGACCTCTTCCTTGGCTTGAACACTTAGGAAACACCTTGGGTAAGCTCGATTTGGTCCTCGATGGTGCTTTCAAGACCAATTGGAGTTTGGTCTGGGAGCAAAGTGGAATTTCCAATGAGCTCCCTATTTCTTTGAAGAAATCTGAAAATGGAGAATTTAAATGAGCTTTGGAAACTTTGGGAGAGCTTGACAATGCTTCATCTGAGTTCCTATCACTTAATGAATGCAAGAGGTCAAATGAAGTGGAATTGGGGAGTATATCTCCCTTTACAAGGATCGGACAACCAAGCTTATCTCTTCCATTTTGATCAAATTGATCACAATGAGTGAGTTTGTTAAGCCATTTTAAGCTCCACATGGTTCAGTTTGTCCTGAGGAGTGGAGTGGTGAAGTTTCCATGTGCTCATTTGAGTGGAGGAGTGATTCCATGTGGGAGGTGGGTGGAATTTTGGCCTTGGGTTGGGTTTATGACCCAAACCCATTGGGTCATATGCACCACACTTATTAATGTCCACTTAGTCCACTAAGAGGGTTCCAAGTGGCCATGAAAAGGATTTGACCAAATTCCAAGTGGAATTGGCCATATGTTACACCTTGACCTAGGGGTAAAATGGTCATTTAGCTTTGATTTCAATTTAGGCAAATTTAGAATAGTTTTAAATTGGGTTGTGCAAATTTTCAATGAATTTGGTGTTAATTTGATATCATTTCGCTCATGTTATTTAGGTCAACAGGTTAAATGGTTGATTGACCAATTGGTCAAATTGGATCAAATTGGGTCAAGTTCATATGACCATTTGAAAAGTGTTGGCATCATTGGTTTGGGTCAATTTGGTTTATATTTTCTTTTGTTCATTTGATTTCATTTAGGTCAAATGGGTCAAGTTGACCAATTTGAATTTGACTTGACCCAATTGGTCGTCATGAGTTGGTTTAGATTTGATTGGTCATTTGAAATATTTTGCAAGCTTTAGTTTCAATCAATTTTGGTTTGGTTAAGTTTCAAGTCAATTTGACCTTTTAGGTCAAGTTGGGTTCATGATCAATTGGCTAGGTTGGGTCTAGTTCGCCAATTAAGGCTTTGGTCAAGTTCAATAATTGGTTTAGAATGAATTTGACCCATTGGTTGCAAGCAATTTTTCTTAGATCAAGATTTGACATATTTTGACTTTTTAGGTCATGTTGGCTCAATTTGGGTTAAGTGGCCAATTGGGCTAGGTTAAGCTCAAATGATGACTTGGTCATGTTCAAGCATTGATCATGAATTGGTTTTTCAATGGTTTCAATCAATTTTGGCATATGGTTGGATTTTGCTAGTTTGGGTTTCATTTTGGCTAAGTGTTGATTTGGTTTGACTGAGTGATTGATCATCTCATGATGATGCTCACAATGTGAGGCTTAGGTGGGCTTAGTTTAATCCAATTTAGGTAGGATTAGAATTTGGTTCAAAAGGGTGTTTTAGGTCACTTTGGGTCAAGTGAGCCTAAGTGGGTCAATTGACTTGATCAAGGCTTGATTCAAGTTTGGTTGAACTCACATATGGACTTATCATTGAAATATAAATCCTTTTGCAAGTGATTTGGAGTCAAATGGGTTTTGATTCATTTGACAATTTTCAAGTTCAAAGGATGAACAAGGGCTTGAGTTGGGTTTGAGTTTTTAATTTAGTTTTGGCTATTTGAATTTATATTACATTTTTATTTGTGAATATAAATAAGAATATAAATGGGTTATGAGAAACTTTCTTGAATTTGAATTGATTTCAATTTGATTTGAAAGAGTTCAAGGGTTTATGTTAAAGAGTTTAGGTTGGAATTAGTAAGATTTGGATTTGATTTTTTGAATTTAGTTTTGGTTATTTGAATTTATATTTCATTTATATTTATATATAAATGAGAATTTAAATAGGTTGTGACAAAATATTTTGACTTTGAGTTGAGTTGGATTTGATTTGGGCTAAGTCCATAAGATGAAATCAAAGTGACTTAGGAAGATTTTTGAATTTGGAATTCAATCATGGATTTCAATTATTAGGAATTGATTCATGATTTGAGAAAAATCACTGGATTTAAGGTTAGTTTTTTTAATTGAAGTTGATTTGAGTTTGAGGTTGATTTGGATTTGGATTTGATTATGATTTGAGGTTTGACTTGAAAGAAAGAGTAAGGATTTGGTTCAAGCTATAGGGTAGGCAAGTTTTCCTAACACCCCCAAGGCAAAACCTATTCATATAGCTAACTCTTCTAGGTCTCTAGGGTTAGGTTAAGTGTTCACCTAATCACTAGAAGTGTCTTAAGACTAAGGAACTCTTACTGTCTGAGAGGAGTCATGTGTCTAAGATGGAGGGGTTGAGAGCTCATTCTAAAAATGAGGCCAACAGGCATGCATATGACTTAATTCTAGGTATAACTACACATGCAACATATTTCTTTTAGCACACTTTAAATAAATGAATGTTGTTGACCTCATTTTTAGAATGATCCCTCAACCCCTCCATCTTGGGCATAGGACTTCTCTTAGACTTTGGGTTCCTTAGTCTTAAGACACATCTAGTGATTGGGTGGACACTCTCACCTAGCCTAGAAGACAAGTTAGCCATAGGAAAGGTCATGCCTTAGGGGTGTTAGGAAAATCTCCTGCTTAAACCATTCCTCACTTTCCTTCTTTCAGGTCAAACTCAAATCAATTCTATTTTATTTCTCACAAACTCAATTCAATCCATGACTCAATTCCATGATTGAAACCCATGATTGAAATCTATGATTGAAACTCATGATCAAAATTATCAAAATTCCCAAGTTTCAAATTTCTTTGTCCTTAATCCTTTCTTAAGGACTTAGCCAAAATCATGATTCAAACTTATTCAAAGCTTTGAGATTTTCTCATAATACATTTATATTATCATTTATATTGTCATTTATAAATGAAATATAAATTCAAACCCATCATATCAAATTCAAAATTTCAAATCAATTCATGAAAATTTTCTTAAGCCCCTTTAATTTTCCATTAAAGGACTTAGCCAAAATCAACCAAAACCTTGACCAAATCACTCCAAATCCTTGGGATTTTCACAAAACTTATTTATATCCTCATTTATTTGCTCATATATAAATAAAATATAAATATAAATATATTCAATTAAAGAAAAAAATTAAATTCCAAATTTAAAATGCTTGAAATTTCCTTGAATACCTTAATTTTCCATCAATGGATTTAACCTAAACTTTGATCAAACCATTTCAAACTCATGAGATTTTATTAAAATCAATTTATATTCTCATTTATGTTCTCATATATAAATAAAATATAAATAAAAATCAATCAAATCCAATCCAAAATTTAAATTTTAAATTAAAAATTCTCTTAAATCCTTTAAATTCCCTTTAATGGATTTAAATCATGATTAAACTCCTTCAAATTCTGAAATTTTCTCATGATCAATTTATATTCTCATTTATATTCACATATATAAATGAAATATAAATATAAATCAATCAAAACCAATTCCAAAAAATCAAACTAAAATCAATTCAAAATCAAATCTAAGCCTTTCAAGCCAAAATCTTGAACTTGGCCAAATCACTCTGGAATCAAGCCAACCTCTTGATTTTCTCTCAAGGTTCAATCAACCCTACAATCATGAGCTGATATATAAATCCAAACCTCAACCATTCAATCAAAACTCAAATCAAAATCAAACCCAAGACCCCTTCATATTCTTCCTTTGAATATGAAATTTTCAAATGGATCTAAATCCATTTGACTTCAAACTACTTGTAAATGGATTTATATTTCAATCATGAGTCCATATACAAGATTAATCAACTTAAAATCAAGCTTTGACTAAGCCATTTAACTCACTTAGGCTCACTTGACCTAAAGTGACCTAAAGTACCCTTATGAGCCAACTTTTGATCCTAACCAAATTGGATTGAACCAACTCATATATTCCTCTCATCATGATCATCATGGAATGATCAATCAATCAAATTGGGTCAAACCAAGTCAAACCTAAGGCTTGACCAAGTCAACACTTAACCTAAAATGAAACCTAACATAGTCAAATTCCACCATAAGCCAAATTGACTGAAACCATTGATCTAAGTTCCCTCATAACCTATTTTGAACTTGACCAAGCCAACATTTGTTTAACCAACCCAATTGGCCCACTTGACCCACCTAAAGAACCAAAATGTGTTAAAACATAATATAAGCCAAATTGATTGAAACCAATGGGTCAAGACTATCCCAAATCACTTTTGAAACTTGGCCAACTAGACTCAACCTAGCCCAATTGACCTTGGACCCAACATGACCTAAAGGGGTCATGTTAAGCCAAAATCGAACTTAACCCAAATTGAGTGAAAACGAAGATACCAATCCAATCTATATGACTAACCTAACCTAAACCTACCCTTGACCTACCTAAATAGGTCAAATGGTCAAATGGGTCAAATAGGTCAACTTGACCCATTTGACCTAAATGAGTCATATGAGCCAAAATCAAATATATACCAAATTGAACCAAACCAAAGGCACCAAAACATTTCAAATGGTCATATGAACTTGACCCAACCCTTGGTTTGACCCAATTTGACCTATTGATCAACTTGACCCAAGTTGACCCATTTTGACCTAAATGGGTCAACATGAGCCAAACCCTATCAATGGATTTCAAATCCAATGAAACTTCGCCAAACCTATTTTCCCAACATACCAAACATACCCTAGGTGAAACAATAGCAAAATGACCATTTTACTCCTAGTCCATAGAACAAACTTTAGCTTAACCCATGAGTATTTTAGTCATACCCTCTTCACAATCATGTGAGACTTTCCTAAAAGTTCAAGGGGACTTAGTGATGAGTGGTGCACCCAACCCAATGGGTTTGGGTCAACCCATTTGACCCATAGACCAAACCTGACCATATAGCCTAAAATTCAATTTTCAAACTCTCTCCTAACCTCAATTTGATGCACATGGGAGGTTGGCATTATGCCTCTAAACAAATTACCCATATTGTCAATTTGATCAAAATGACAACTAATAGGTCGGCCTTGCCATAGGGTTAGATATACTCCCCTAATTAAAGAAACATTACACTCACACTCGAGAAACCTAGAATCCCAAGCAATCACCTCAGCATTCCCAAGTCCGAGAGGATTTGATTTAATTCTTTTTGCATAGTCAAAATGGGGAGCTCAATCCAATTTCCAACTTCCTCTACACTTGATCTTAATCCAATTCTACACACCTTCAAAGACTAATTCAAACTTGCAAGAATCATTTGAGTTCACTAAGGAGAGCCTCAATTGATGCCACAAGTGAGATCAAGTGGTGTTGGTCCATAGGAAGATCCACTCAACCCTAAGGCTTGAAACTTTCATTTCCTCCACTAGATGAAGCTACCCCATCAGTTCAAACTGATCACCTCCCAGGTATGTAATTTTTCAACCACTTAGCTGAGGTTAGTCCTTTGAAGGAATTTTCATTGCATGAGAAATCAAGCTGGAAAGGTTGGTAATGATGCCTAGATGGTGAGTCTTGTATGATTCCATGCGATGGCTCAGATCTCCCGGATCATGGATGATCTCCATTAATCTCGGAAGAACTTGGCTCATCTCAGTTGTCCATTTGCACATTTTAGATGGACATCTGAGATTATTTGGCACGTTTTAGAAATATTTTATTTGTTTTAAACTGCGGGCAAATCTTTAACTGTCTGATCTTTGATTGAACGACCAAGGGTATAAGCGTATGCATCGCCAACGGCCTTCTTGATATGATGTTTAAATGGGCGGCTCATGGCAAGATCGCGTGGATGCCATTTATGCTGCCATGAGTCGAGATTGGGGGATTAGTTGTTTACCCACTAATTTCTAATCCCTATAACTTCTAAAATTCATAACCCTTCATAAAAAATTCAAAAAATATAAGGAAAATGCTACGGAAAGATAATTTCATCTAGAATATTCCCAAAAAATATTTTAATGGATTTTGAATTCTAGTTTGAATTTGGGTTTTTTGGGAATCTTAATTAGTTAATTATTCTTTAATTAGGTCATCAATTGATCTCAAACTTAGGATTCATTTTAGGGGATGACCTATGACTCTAATTTTTGAGATTTATTGAGGGCTTAATTGGAAAATTGCCATTTCATTCCCTAATTACCCCTTTCATGTAATTAAGGCTAATTATGGTGTGATTAGTGGATTTATCCTATGATTAAGTTTGATTAGGGTCAGATCCAGTGAGATAATTTTGGGGCATTTCCCCTAAGCTATTCCCTAAACCCCCTTTTTCTCTCCTTAATCCCCTCTTAATTAAGAGTTAACTCATTAATCACCACCTTAAACAATTTTCAAAATTCTAAAAAAGTTCTAGAACTTAATCTATCTTAGGTAGATGTTTAGATGTTAAATAACTTAAGTCTAATTATGAAATTAAAACCCTTTCATAAGTGTGAAGGGTGTTTTAAAAGTACTTAAGCTAAACCCTTAGCTTAATTAACTTTAATTGTGAGCTAAATTTCCTTAGGCCATTTCATTATTATATCAAAATTTAAATTACTTGTGAGTTTTATGTCATCTCATTAGCTTGTAATTACTTAGTTAATTTTTCTAAGGTGTTGTAGGTATGAGTTAATTGCACTTAATGCATACCTTAACCTAATCATGCTTAAAATGGATTTAATTATCTAAAAATTAAAAAAATACAAAATACATGTGGGTATAGGTTAGAATATGAAACTCATCTCACCTTTTCAAAATTAAATCATACTTCAAACTAAACAAAAATCATTTTGAAATTCACTTTGATTTAATCTAAATTTTCATCTTCCTTAAGAATGACTTTAGATTTAAGTAAAGTGAGTTTGTTCATATGCTTTTCAAATTCTGGATCTTTCCCAACATTAAGTTGTCATATATGCATTCATAATTTCATGTTTCAAATTTTTAAAATAAAAAATTGTTACTTTATGTCAAATGTGCATGTGTTATAAAGTAAAATATGAGTGGCTATTATCACAACTAAATCCAAAATATTTTCAAAATCATAAATTAAATATCAAATCAAAAGTGTGTTACTCATATTTTAATTATAAGCTTCCATGTGATGGATTATAAAGCATGTTTAGCATAGACTCTATTTCTTCCTCATGTTAGCATAGTTTGAGTATGATGTAAGGTTCATTTGGAAAGAACCCAACACTTACTTAATCTCATACCCTATCTCTATGCTATCATCTAAGAAGGATTGCCTATACTTGCATGAATAAATTTAAAAACAAAAGGAACTGCTAAATAACTTTACATATTCCTTCCCCCTTTTCATTTCTTTTATATACATGTTTGTACTTAAGAAAAGAGATATATTAGTCTGGACAACCATGAGGTTGCGAGGCTAGGTCTTGTTCCTTACACCTCTGGCTAACAATGGCATTGTACTCACTTATGCCTTTCTTACTTTCACGTATGCATGTAAAATTTTGGATAAGGAAAACTTTTTCTACTTAACAAAAATCATGCATATTCAACTTCTAAATTTTTTTAAATGAATTACTTAGCATGCATCATAAAGTGTGTTAACTACTTCATTTGCATATATAGATATGATCCATCCATATGCATGTTATATATGTTGGGAATGAATTGAAGTAATGTGTATTATGTTTTTTTTGATTCATTTTATTTAATCTTAAAATGCCTTTCCTTTTGAATAGGTTTATTTAGAGTTTGTCTAAACTTAGGATTGATTAAAATATGTAATCAAAACATTCAACTAAATGAAACTAAAACATGAACCTACCTTTGAAATTACTTAGATTAGGGAAGGAAAGAGAAGTTCTCTTCTCTTCCCTCTCTCATAACTTAGTAATTAATTGTAAGTTTCACTCAAACCAAATTAAAACATGAAATAAAACCAAACCAAAATATTTAAACAACTTAAATGAAACCCTCCTCTATGTTGAACATGTCCTTCACACTTAGAAAATTTGAACCTAAAGTCATAAGCTAAGCATTCCACACAAACCTTCAAATCATGCACATTAGCCTAAGTCACCACTTCTAGCTTTAGGTTAGCTGGTGTATGGTTTTATGTTATTTTGTTTTGTGATGAATGTTTTAGATTGAATGTTTATGTTCATAGAATGAATGGTGGACGGCTTAGTCTAACTATTCTTTTCTACAAAGGATTGTGCTTAAGGGATATTATAAATAAAAATATAAATGCTTCTTGTGTGTGCTTATACCCAAGCATAATCCATAGGCTGTGAACTTAGTCACCCATGTGTGAGAAGTCCAATATACATGCTTGGAATTTGTATTGTGTGATTTAACTAACCTTTATTTTGTAGGTGTTAGTTAGATTTACCTTTTCCTTTTCATGTAAAAATTTGTATATTTAGGATTTTGGAATGATTTTTTATGGGGATTAGGATGAGCATTGGTCATAAGATTTAGGAGGAGTTAGTTGGCGGCCACCCCTGGGTAGTTGTAAGTTTAAGCTATCGGGTGGTTTGTCCTCTCATGTGGAGGCAAATCGATTTTTTTGCCTTAGATTTAGGTTGTGCTTATTCTCACCAAAGCTACCAAGATTTAGCTTGTGGTTACTTCTCCCTTTTGTGGGTCATAAGCATAATTCCTCACCTCCTAGGTATTTTTTTAATCTTGTGTTAGGGAATCTTAAGTCCTAAAATTCTAATGAAAAATGCAACTCAAACAAACTAAATCAATTTCCAAAAATGTAAAACCCAATTTCAGGAAAGTTTGAGATGCTCGCTAGGTTTCCTAGCATCACGAGCATTTCCTACTTATCTTCCATTTTGGCTTCGATAATAACTCCCTTTTTGATCAATCTCATTTCATCTTCAAAAACATAAACCAATCAATTGATAGTCCTTATGTGGTGTTTATTTTTGAGATATGGCACACCACGCAAATCTTAAGGGGTACTTATTGAAGTGATCAATGACATTAAGGAATGATGCACTATCTCGAAAGATAGAAATCACCACCCTATAATGGACCTAGTCACCTAATAATGACTCCTAAGGCAATATGGGTCTTTGAATATACTAGAGATCTTTCCCCTACTTTACATGAAAAAGTAAAGTAGGATTTATTTTAAGGTTCTTTAAGTTCTCATGGAGGCATGCCCCATAGTTAATTACATCCTAAGGAATGTGAATTCTTTAAGAATACTCTCGATTAAAGTAGACAATTAGAGTCTCCAAAGATTTCAAGGTTAAGACTATCAAGCGATTGGCTATTTTAGAAAATCAAATGAGATAGATCAAGGAGAAGACTTATTTTTGGAATCCAAAGGGTGAAAGTAGGAAATGCTCATGATACTAAGAAGCCTAGTGAGCATTCCAATCTACCCTATAGTTGGGTTTTATATTTTTGAAATTGAAGTAAGTTAATTATTTGAGTTGACATTTTATTTGATTGCTAGGACTTATAATTCCACAACATAAGACTGTGGAAATGCCTAAGAGGTGGGGATTTATGCTTGTAGCCCACAAAGGGAAACAACAACCTTAGATCCTAAATCTAGGAAGCTTTTGCGAGGATGAAAGCATGACCAAAATCTAAGGCAAAATGGGTATATGGTATATCTCCATAAGAGAGAATAAACCACCCAATTGCCCGACCCAAACCCATTGGGTCATATGCACCACACTTATTAATGTCCACTTAGTCCACTAAGAGGGTGCCAAGTGACCATGAAAAGGATTTAACCAAATTCCAAGTGGAATTGGCCATACGTTACCCCTTAACTTAGGGGTAAAATGGTCATTTAGCTTTGATTTCAACTTGGGCAGATTTAGAATAGTTTGAAATTGGGTTGTGCCAATTTTCAATGAATTTGGTGTTAATTTGATATCATTTGGCTCATGTTGACCCATTTAGATCAAAATAGGTCAACTTGGGTCAAGTTGACCAATTGGTCAAATTGGATCAAACCAAGGTTGGGTCAAGTTCATATGACCATTTGAAAAGTGTTGGCATCATTGGTTTGGTTCAATTTGGTTTATATTTTGTTTTTGTTCATTTGATTTCATTTAGGTCAAATGGGTCAAGTTGACCCATTTGACCCAATTGGGTTCGGTCATGAGTTTGTTTAGGTTTGATTGGTCATTTGAAATATTTTACAAGCTTTGGTTTCAATCAATTTTGGTTTGGTTAGGTTTCAAGTCAATTTGACCTTTTAGGTCAAGTTGGGTTCATGATCAATTGGGCTAGGTTGGTTCTAATTGCCAATTGAGGCTTTGGTCAAGCTCAATAATTGGTTTAGAATGAATTTGACCCATTGGTTGCAATTGATTAGGCTTAGATCAAGATTTGACACATTTTAACTTTTTAGGTCAAGTTGAGTTAATTTGGGTTATGTAGCCAATTGGGCTAGGTTAGGCTCAAATGATGACTTGGTCATGTTCAAGCATTGATCATGAATTGGTTTTGTTCAATGGTTTCAATCAATTTTAGCCTATGGTGGATTTTGGCTAGTTTGGGTTTCATTTTGGCTAAGTGTTGACTTGGTTTGACCCAATTTGAGTGATTGATCATCTCATGATGATTGTTGCTCACAATGTGAGGCTGGGCTTAGTTCAATCCAATTTAGGTAGGATTAGAATTTGGTTCAAAAGGGTGTTTTATGTCACTTTGGGTCAAGTGAGCCTATGGGTCAATTGACTTGATCAAGGCTTGATTCAAGTTTGGTTGAACTCACATATGGACTTATCATTGAAATATAAATGCTTTGGAAGTGATTTGGATTTAAATGGGTTTGATTCATTTGACAATTTTCAAGTTCAAAGGATGAACAAGGGCTTGAGTTGGGTTTGAGTTTTTAATTAAGTTTTGGTTTGATGATTGAAGTTTGTGTTTATATTTGGATTCATGATTGAAGGATTGATTGAATCATGAAGAAAATCCAAGGGTTTGGATTGATTTGAATTTGATTTGGCTAAGTGTTCACCTAATCACTAGAAGTGTCTTAAGACTAAGGAACTCTTAGTGTCTAAGAGGAGTCCTATGTCTAAGATGGAGGGGTTGAGAGTTCATTCTAAAAATGAGGTCAACAAGCATGCATATGACATAACTCTAGGTATAACTGCACATGCAACATATTTCTTTTAGCACACTTTAAATGAAGGATGCTGTTGACCTCATTTTTAGAATGAGCCCTCAACCGCTACATCTTTGGCATAGGACTTCTCTTAGACTTTAAGGGTTCCTTGGTCTTAAGACACATCTAGTGATTAGGTGGACACTCTCACCTAGCCCTAGAAGACTAAGAAGAGTTAGTCATAGGAATAAGTCATGCTTTAGGGGTGTTAGGAAAATATCCTACCCTATAGCTTAAACCATTCCTCACTTTTTTCTTGCAAGTCAAACTCCAAATCAATTCTATTTGATTTTCTCTAAACTCAATTCAATTCAATGATTCAATTCCATGATTGAAACCCATGATTGAAATCTATGATTGAAACTCATGATCAAAATTATCAAAAATTCCCAAGTTCAAATTTCCTAAGTCCTTAATCCTTTATTAAGGACTTAGCCAAAATCATGATTTAAACTTATTCAAAGATTTGAGATTTTCTCATAATACATTTATATTCTCATTTATATTCTCATTTATAAATGAAATATAAATTCAAACCCATCAAATCAAATTCAAAATTCCAAATCAATTCATGAAAATTTTCTTAAGCCCTTTAATTTTCTATTAGGACTTAGCCAAAATCAACTCTCAACCTTGATCAAATCACTTCAAATCCTTGAGATTTTCTCAAAACTTATTTATATCCTCATTTATATAAATGAAATATAAATATAAATCAATCCAATCAAAGGCAAAATTAAATTCCAAATTTAAAATGCTTAAAACTCCCTTAAATCCCTTAATTTTCCATCAATGGATTTAACCTCAACTTTGATCAAACCATTTCAAACTCATGGGATTTTCTCAAAATCAATTTATATTTCATTTATGTTCTCATATATAAATGAAACATAAATATAAATCAATCAAATCTAATCCAAAATTAAATTTTAAATTAAAAATTCTCTTAAATCCTTAAAATTTCCTTTAATGGATTTATCCCAAATCATGATTAAACTCCTTCAAATTCTTGAAATTTTCCCATGATCAATTTATATTCTCATTTATATTGACATATATAAATGAAATATAAATATAAATCAATCAAAACCAATTCTAAAAATCAAACTGAAATCAATTCAAAATAAAATATAAGCCTTTCAATCCAAAATCTTGAACTTAGCCAAATCACTCCCAAATCAAGCCAAACTCTTGATTTTATCTCATGGTTCAATCAACCCTACAATCATGAGCTTATATATAAATCCAAACCTCAATCATTCAATCAAAACTCAAATCAAAAAATCAAACCCAAGACCCTTCATATTCTTCCTTTGAATATGAAATTTTCAAATGGATCAAAATCCATTTGACTTCAAACAACTTGCAAATGGATTTATATTTCAATCATGAGTCCATATAAAAGATCAATCAACTTCAAATCAAGCTTTGACTAATCCATTTAACCCACTTAGGCTCACTTGACCCAAAGTGACCTAAAGTACCCATATGAGGCATCTTTTGATCCTAACCGATTAAACCAAACTCATATATTCCTTCATCATGATCATCATGGGATGATCAATTAATCAAATTCAAATTAAGTCAAACCTAAGGCTTGACCAAGTCAACACTTAACCTAAAATGAAACCTAACATAGTCAAATTACATTATAGACCAAATTGATTGAAACCATTGATCTAAGTTCACTCATGACCCATGTTTGAACTTGACCAAGCCAACATTTGAGCCTAACCTAGCCCAATTGGCCCACTTGACCCAAGTTGACCCATTCTGACCTAAAGGACCAAAAAAATATCAAAACTTGATCTAAGCCAAATTGATTGAAACCAATGGGTCAAGTCCATCCCAAATCACTTGAGGAACTTGACCAAAGCCTCAATTGGCCAACTAGACCCAACCTAGCCCAATTGACCTTGGACCCAACATGACCTAAAAGGGTCATGTTAAGCCAAAATTGAACTTAACCCAAATTGATTGAAAACAAAGATACCAATCCACTCCACATGACTAACCTAACCTAAACCTACCCTTGGCCTACCTCAAGTAGGTCAAATGGGTTAAATAGGTCAACTTGACCCATTTGACCTAAATGAGTCATATGAGCCAAAAATCAAATA
>CM038220.1:76544575-76848258 GCA_021442155.1 Cymbidium sinense
GGTAGAAAGTATTAGCTCTTGAAGTTGAGTAGATTGCTCTATGGACAATCATCTCCTTAGCTCCTTGCTTTGATGGAATTTGATCTCCTCTTGCCTTTGGAGCTTGGGAAAGATGTTGGGTAAGCTTCGATTTAGGTGGAGTGTGCAAAGAGAATTTGGTGGAGTTTGAGTGTAGAGGGCAATTCAATGGAGGTCCTATTTTTTTGCTGGGGAAAAGAATGGAAATTTCCAATTCCTTCTAGAGAGCTTAGGATCACTCAATAATGGTTCCTATGACTCTCTCTTACTCAATCGATAGTGAGAACAATTGAAGTGAGTATATACCCCCCATCAAATGGCCAAAGCATTATTTTTCATTTTGATTCAATTGCCAAGATTGAAAGGGTTGTTTGAGCTATTATAAGTTTACATGGTGGGTTTGGGTGGAGTGGTAACCTCCCATGTGCTTCAAATTGAGTGGATATAAGTTTTTCATATGGCCAATTTGAGCCATGTGCTCGATTTTGGCCTTGGGTAAATTTGGATTTACCCGAACCCATTGGGTTGGGTGTGCCACCCTCTATAGGGTCTACTTGACCAATTAGGAAGGTATCAAGTTGGTATGAAGAGGACTTGACCAAATTTCCCATGGATTTGATCAAAATATGTTCTATGGCCTAGTGATAGAATGGTCATTTTGATTTTGAATTTGGATATGTTGAAAAAAAAAGGTTTGGCCAAGTTTCATTGGATTTGGAGTTCATTTAGTATGGTTTGGCTCATGTTGACCCATTTAGGTCAAAATGGGTCAACTTGGGTCAAGTTGACCAATTGGTCAAATTGGGTCAAACCAAGGGTTGGGTCAAGTTCATATGACCATTTGAAATGGTTCAGTGGCTTTGGTTAGATTCAATTTGGTTTAGGCTTAAATTCAGTTCATATGACTTCATTTAAGTCAAATGGGTCAAGTTGATCACTTTGACCCATTTGACCTATTTAAGCTAGGTCATGGGTAGGTTTAGGTTTGGTTAGTCATATGAAGTGGATTGGTATCTTTGTTTCCAATCAATTAAGTTTGAATTTGGCTCTACATGACCCATTGGTCAAGTTGGGTTCAAGGTCAATTGGCTAGGTTAGGTCTAATTAGTCAATTGAGGCTTTGGTCAAGTTCAACAAGTGATTTGGAAAGAACTTGACCCATTGGTTTCAATCAATTTGGCTTAGATCAAGTTTTGACACATTTTGACTTCTTAGGTCAAGTTGGGTCAACTTAGGTCAAGTGGCCAATTGGACTAGGTTAGGCTCAAATGTTGACTTGGTCAAGTTCAAACATAGGTCATGAATGAACTTAGATCAATGGTTTCAATCAATTTGGCCTATGGTGGATTTTGGCTATATTGGGTTTCATTTTGGCTAAGTGTTGACTTGGTCAACCCTTAGGTTTGACTTAGTTTGACCCAAATTGGGTGACTGATCATCCCATGATGATTGTTGATCATGATGAGAGGCATAGGTGAGTTTGATTCAATCCAATTTGGTTAGGATCAGAATTTGGCTCATAAGGGTACTTTAGGTCACTTTGGGTTAAGTGAGCCTAAGTAAGTCACATGGTTTGGTTAAAGCTTGATTTGAGTTTGATTGAAATTGTATATGGCCTTCTGATTGAAATATAAATCCATTTGCAAGTGGTTTGAAGTCAAATGGGTTTTGATTCATTTGAGAATTTCATATTCAAAGGAAGAACATGAATGGATTTGGGTTTTGATTTTTGAATTAGATTTTGGTTAAGTGATTAAAGTTTGTATTTATACTTGGATTCATGATTGTAGGGTTGATTAAATCATGAAGGAAAATCAAGAGTTTGGCTTGATTTGAAGTTGATTTGGCTAAGTTCAAGATTTTGACTTGAAAGGCTTAGGTTGGATTTTGAGTGGATTTGAGTTTGATTTTTGGAAGTGGTTTTGATTGTTTGAATTTATATTTCATTTATATATGTGAATATAAATGATAATATAAATGGGTGATGAGAAAATTTGATGAATTTGAAGTGTTTGATCATGATTTAGGCTAAGTCCATTAAAAGGAATTTAAAGGACTTAGGAAATTTTGGAGTAGGGATTTGAATTTTGGATTTAGATTTTATTGATTTATATTTATATTTAATTTATATATGTGAATGTAAATGAGAATATAAATGAGTTATGGGAAAATCTCATGAGTTTGAATTAGTTTGATCATGATTTAGGCTAAGTCCTTAAGAGGAAAATTAAGGACTTAAGATGGATTTTAAATTTGGAATTTAATTTTTGGATTTGATTTGATTGATTTGTGTTTATATTTTATTTATATATGTGAATATAAATGATAATATAAATGAATTATGAGAAAATATCATGAGTTTGAATTGGTTTGGATATGATTTAGACTAAGTCCATGAAGGAAAATTTAAAAGACTTAGGAAATTTCATGAATTGATATTGAATTTGAGTTTAGTTTGATTGGTTTAAATTTATATTTCATTTATATATGTGAATTTAAATGAGAATATAAATGAATTATGATAAAATCTCATGAATTTAAATTGATTTTATCATGATTTTGGATAAGTCCTTAAAAGGGAGATTAAGGGACTTAGAAAATTTTGGAGTTTGAAATTTCATTCATGGGTTTCAATCATGGATCATATGGAATTGATTTGAGTTTGGAGAAAATCAAATAAGATTTATTTGGAACTTGACTTGAAGGAAGGAAGGTGAGAGTGGTTCAAGCTAAGGGTAGCAAGTTTTCCTAACACCCAGGCATGACCTACTCTATGGCTAACTCTTCTAAGTCTCTGGTGGTTGAGTGTCCACCTAATCACTAGATGTGTCTTATGATTAAGGAACTCTTAAAGCCTAGAGAAATCCTATGTCTAAGATGGGCTAATAGGTGTGGTGTGATTGGCAAGGAACAGCATATTGGTGTTGACCGAAATGATCAACAACCGAAGATCACAACATAAATAATCTATCCCCAACCCAAGGTGTAGAAGTAATAGAGCTTAGTGCAATGTGGCTCTACTCATGTCAGGAGAAAGGGAAGGAGGAATCCATTAGGGATGGAATATGTGATCCTTCCACTAGTAGGTTCAAGTCATCCATTAGGGGATGGGAGGTTTGATTTGATTTAAGTCTCGCTGAGGAGAAATTTCCACTAGGGAAAAGGGTTGAATTCATTTCAATTTTTAGATTTGTATTTTTGAGATGGACTCTATTGGTTTGCAATGACTGCACTAAGTAGGAGCCACGGAGGCCAAGGCTTAACTCAAATTTATCAATCTAAAGGGGTAGTCTACTAAACACATAGTAGGACTAGCCAACTAAAGGAATGTCTTTCGGTGTGCACTAGGAAGAAAGAGTAGTAGCCTTACATCCTCCAAAGTAGAGACCAGTTGCTGGGGTAATCTATTGGAAAGACAACAGATTGAACCCAACCTAGGACTGACTATTGAGTGAATGGGGGACTTAGATCCACTCAAAGATAGTCAAGATTAATTTCATTTTTTAGATTTGGTTTATTTTGATGGATTCTGTTGGTCTGCGATGAATTACACCGAGAAGGGGCTCATATCAGCCTAGACCTATCTTAGATTTACAGAACCAAAGGGAGTAGCTTCCCGGCTAATAGGAGAACTATCCGACCATAGGAGTGCCTTTCAGTTTGCAATGATCAATTGAATGGAAGAAAGCTCGGGGGCTCACATCTTTGACAAGAAAATACCACTGGGATGATCGGTTGCTTTGGGCAACAAATCAAATCCGACCTAAGGCTACTTGTCAGTTTGTGAGAATCTTGTTAGAAAGAATGCATCATAGTCTTACATCATCCCAAATGAGGGTAACACCTATTTATGGAAAATAGATTGAACGATCTAGGGTGATAATGGGTGAGTACCACCCAAGGATTTATCTCTCAAGTAGTGGGGTCTATAGGGAGTTTCTTGACCGCCTAAAGATAGGATGCCTATTTGGGAAAAGGGGCCCTTTGGGGGCTTGAACTCCTGATCCATAAGCAAATTAAATTTTTATTTATTTTGTTTAGTTTGTTTATTGTGGACCCTGTTAGTTTGTGAGGGATCAAACTAAGAAGGAGCATATATCGACTAGACCTATCTCATTCTTGACCAAGGGAGAATCTGCATCTAATAAATTCTCCAACCACAGGTTAGGAAAGGGGAATCCAATCCAAAAAGTAACTCGGTCTAAATGGGGTCAAAGAATGTGATCCAAATAGAGTGCAGGGGATGCTAAGGGCTTAATCTAGAATCCTAGAGAAAATGACATGGCTAATCATACATCCAATAGGTATTCGATGGCCAACTCAAGGAGAAAGTGTGGAGACTCACATCAAGAGTGGCATATCCACCGGGTGAGTCGCTGTCAGCATAGCGAACATCAACCAACCTAAGTTCCCCGTCGGATTGCAATAATCAGCCTGGGAAGAAAGCTCGAGGGCTCACATCCTTTATAGCGAGGGATTCTAAGATAATCTGTCTTCTCATAGGTCATCCGACCTAGGGAATCTTGAGTGAATGCCATTGGGGACTTACATTGACTCAAATGTAGTCAAGAGGGAAAGAAGCCTCTAGGGACTTATCATAAATCTCGATATACTGACCTAGTTAAATCATGATGATTAGTTCAAGAAGAAAGCAGGACTCACATCTTCTAAAACAAATCAATGAGGTAGCTTCTGGGAGTGAAGTCTACCAAACTAACAAGGCTCATTGGTTTGTAAATCAAGTTAGGAAGAAAAGAGGACTCACATCTTCCAAACAAGTGACCACTAGGGTGACATACTAGGTAGCATGTAGACCTGAGCGACCAATGAGTGAGTGCCTTGCTCCCACATCAAAATAACCCGAGATAAAGATTTATGTTTATTATTGTGCATGTGTTAAAAGGAATAGGACGCCTCTATGGGACTCTTACATCTACCTTAAACATGCTTGGGGATTCAAATGAAGTGGTTCCACGGATGGAAAATAGGATTCCCACTAAGAAAGAATGCAGGTTCTCTCTAACTTAGTTATGCTAATCGAAATAGGATGCCTTTTGGGTTCTCTTACACCTATTCTAATAGCATCGATATTATGTTTATGTTGTGAAAGAGGGATAGGATAGACTCTTACACTACCTAAACACATCACGTGAGAAGATTAAGACAAGCAAACAATGCTTGAAAAGAGAAGATTTGATGAATGGAATCAGATTTTGTTCTTTTTATTAATAATTATTTTCAAACATGATTTATTTCATCATAATATTTCTTTAGGTAGAGCCCATTAATTGGAAGCATCATGTTCCCCTTTACAATCAATAAGCTGATAAGATCCTCCTTGGTAGGCCTTCTCTATGACATAGGGGCCTTCCCAAGTGAGTTCAAACTTGCTTCCCATCTTTGAGGGCAACAAGGTCTCCTTAGGACTAACACAAGTTCTCCTACTCGAAAATACCTAAGGTGGACCAGCTTGCTATGAGCTTGAATCATTTTGGTCTTATTCAACTTGAGGTTCTAGCAAGCCCAGAGGTAAATTTCCTCCAAACCTTTGAGCTCTTCTAACCATAATATTGCATTCTGCTCTAAAGTGATCTTGCTACCCAATGCTATCCTTAGTGATGGGAGTTGAACTTCTAAAGGTAAGATGGCTTCGGACCCATACACTAAGGAAAATGGGGTAGACTGAGTTGGAGTTTGATATGTGGTGCGGTAAGCCCACAAGGCTTCAACTAACTGCTCGTTCCACTATCATTTGTTGTCATCAAGAGTCTTCTTCAATATTTTGATGAGAGTTTTGTTGAATGCTTCTGCTAAGCCATTTGCTCTGGGTAGTATATGATGGAGTATCTCTAATCTATACCGTGTCTTCTGGAAAAGCTGTTGATGTTCGTGCTTTTGAATTTGTACCATTACAATATGATTCTAATATGCGAAGCACATTTGCGTGTCCTCTAAGTGGGATGGACCCCAACTTGGAAAAGTAGTCGTGGTAAGATGAACCGATGCCCCTTGGAAGAAGAAGGAGGATTGATCGGACCCACAATGTATGTACAACACTCGAATGGCCATGAGGCCAATGTAGGGTGTAGAATGTTAGGTGGTTGGTGGAGGACCACACCATGTACTAGCATTGATGGGATCTCTAGCTACATCCATGCATAATCATGCCCTAATATCTCTTGATCTTCATCTTCATCTTGACGGATTGACATGATCCACATAGACTAAATGTACCTCGATTACAATGCCACAAGCTTCATGTTTGTCTAAACAACATAACCATATTTGGTCAAAGGATCGGCGTGATAGGTGCCATCAGAGAGCATAGAAGAGAGCTCTCTATTTCACCATATGGGCTTGTGCCTTTCTTGGGTAGTTTATCGTGTTCAAATAGTCTATGAATGGGCCTCCAATATAGCTCCTTATCCCATAGGCAATGACAACCTCCCCTTCAAGAGAAAGTCTCTCAATGAGTTCAACATCAATAAGGGATAAGACTTGTCTATTTTGGACCCTTATTGAAATGGACTCATCTTCCGTGCATGCCAATTCTTTGGCAAGTTTGGCCAAAGCATCTGCTACTACATTCTCTGCTTGGTGAACCTTGTAGATGGTGACTTCAGGAATCTGGGCCAATAGCTTCATGGTATACTCGTGGTAATGATGAAGCTTGGGTTTGAGAACTTTGTAGGAGCCGACAATCTAGTTGATGACCAAGAATCCCAAAGATGTTGATGCTCTTGACGATAGTGATGGCTAACTCTGATCAAAATAAAAGCCTCATACTCGGCTTCATTGTTGTGGTGGGGGTTGGAAAGATAGTATGAGAATCTCATCACATCGCTAGGGTTAGGAGAACTATTCGCCTTTCTGGAGAATAGATGGTGCTTCCCTTGTGAAAAGAAGTTGCACCATCAAATACATCTCCCATCAATGATTGTCAACCTCCCCTAAGTTCATGATTTGTTTGTCAGGGAGATCATCACTAGGAGAATCGAGAAGTAGGTGTCTTTGCTAAGAAATCCACTAGTGCTTGTCCTTTTGCTGCATGGAGGGGTACAAATGTGATATCAAACTATGAGAGAATCATAGACCAGTGCAGCAAACATCCAGATAGCATTGGTCATGTCATGAGGTACTGCAGTGGATTGTTACTGGAGATCAAGTTCACCTTATAAGAAAGCATATAGTGTCGTAGCTTCTGAGATGCAAAGATCAAAGCTAGGAAATGTTTTGCAATAGGTGGATAGTTTTCTTCAGCAGGAATGAGATGATGGCTGAGGTAGTAGAGAGTGTTCTCCTTCCCTTTGTCATTGGCTTGGGCCAATAGGGCACCAAGGAGTCATCCAATGTAGCAGTGTAGAGGATAAGTGGCACTGCCGGGATAGAACTAGCAACTTCACCAAATATTGCTTGATATCTTCAAAGGCATGTTGACACTTGTCATCCCACTTGAACTTGGCATCCTTTTTGATAAGTGCTGAAAATGGTTTGCATCTCCCGATGGGAGATAAATCTTAGATATGCCAGTCAACCATCCATGGAAGGATCTGAGTTGAGTTAAACTCTTAGGAGGTGGCATTTCTAAGATAGCTTTGATCTTTTCAGGATCTATCTCTATTCCCCAGTGTCAGACAACAAACCTAAAGAATTTCCCAAATACTCAATGCACACTTTGAGGATTCATTTTGAGGTTATAATATCTTAACCATTTGAAAACTACTCTCAAGTTAAAGAGACGGTCTTCCTTTTCTCTTCTCTTAACTACCTGATGATGGATGAGGTCATTAAAGTACGAGTTATGGTCCATTGGTAAGTAGCACCAGTATTTTTTAAGGCCAAAAGACATGACCCTATAATAGAAGATTCTTATCGAGATTTGAAAAGCAGTGTTTCTTTCATCTTCAGGAGACATCTTGATTTGGTTGTAGCAGATGACCCATCCATGAAAGCAAAGACTGCATGATATGAGGCGATGTCCACCATTAGTTCTAGTATAGGAAGAGGAAATTTATCCTTAGGACATGCCTTGTTTAAGTCCCTGAAATTGACGCAAATGTGAATTTGGTCATTCTTCTTCTTAACTGGTATGACACCAGCTAGCTAGGTAGGATATGTTTCTTCCTTGATGAAATCAGCATCGATCAATTTCTTGACTTCAGAAATGACCTATTGTTCGATTTCTAATCGCATGCGTCTAGGAGCTTGCTTAATAAGGGTAGCGTTAGAATTTATTGCTAGCTTGTGGATTTATGAGATGAGATAATTTGAGCATCTCTTCATAACTCCATGTGAAGCAATCTTTAAACTCAATCAATAGCCTAACTAAGTCATTGGTTTCTTCTTCATTCAATGAATTGATATGCGTCGGATATGGATTTTCTTCTCACGAGGTTGATTTCTTTAAGCTTGTCAATTATTGAATGGATCTCCTCTTCAAATTTTGAAGGTGCATCCTTGATTTGGAGATCATAGATCATCAGGTTTCTAAACACACATTTCATAAGAATTGATGTTGTGTGAAAAGAACCTATCCAAATGATTGGTAATAATTAGCGATGTCATTGTGTCATCATATCGAATCCTAGTCCTGCTCTTAATTATGCTTCCCTGCTTGTATTGTTCAAAAACTTTTTGAAGTACTCTGACCTGTACCTGGACCATGTATGAGGAACTAAACCCTTCTATATAAGGTTATGAACACAAGGCGAGTAAAAGTCAAATGATAATTCCATTAATTCTTTAAATGTATCATCCTCAAGTTCTACATCAACTTTAGGACTTGAAAATAATGATCCCTAAAAGAATCTCTTCAGGTTCATATCATTGGAAGACTTAGGGACTTCCTTAACTACTAAACCTTCAACTTTCTGAGATGTAAGTGAGGCTAGAGCTAAGGTCCTCAGCTGCTGCCTAATAGTCTCACATAAACCTAATTCGAATACTTTGCTCTGTCTGGAGGCCCAGTCTTCGTCGATGTCTCGATCAAAAGTCACCTCTAATGGAACCCGCTGAGAGGGGTTGGATGGTATGCTAATCACATTAGACTCATCCTCCAAACTGGATTCCAAGTCTATGTGAATAGTAAGGGTACTCCTATGAACTAAAACATGGCCTCTGTTGGCTGATGGCCAAGTCTTCCACCTCTAACCTCTTTTACTACCTTTGCGGTGGAGGTTGAGTCATCTACCCACATGTCCATATGATGGAGCGTGGGTGGAATGTGATCTTGGATCTATTTTCTTCAATTCCCCTTTATTATTTTCTTGGATTTTCATTTTTCTTTTCTTTTTCTTTTGCCTTTTCTTTTTCTTCATTTTCTTTTTCTTATTATTTTGAGTTTGAATTTTATCCAAGTTCACGAGAAAGGGTGTTTTGAGGAAGATAGTAGCTCGCATCCTCATAAATCTTAATCTCTCTAATTAAAAATGGTTTTTTATCTCTATTGACACGGTATTCAATCACATCTTTTCTGAACTTGATGCATCGATGGAGGGAGGATGGAATGATCTTGTTCAGATGTATCCAAGGCCTACCGAGCAAAGTAGTGAGCGAAGTATTTGAATCAATGATGTAAAATTTGGCTTCAGTCTTCCAATCACCTATCTCCAAAGGTAACACTATAGAACCTAAAGCCCACTCACCTTGTTCATTGAAACCTCTCAACATCATATCTCCTGTAGAGATGTATCCTCAAATGCAAGGGTCTTTAGACTCATAATGTTCATCGATGCACTAGATCCATGAGGCTCACCGCACATCGGGCTCACCCGACTTCTCCTATGGGACCCTTAGAATCAGATGATTCTAAGTCTATCTCAAGAGGAAAACCCATTGTATTCAGAGTAGGAAAGTACAACTCTGAATCGGAAAGAGGAAGATCAGAATTATTATAATTATTTTTACTTGAAGAGTTATCATTAGAAATAGAAGAAGATAACCCATCAAAAGTAATACAGATGTAATTTAAACTAGCTTTATTCTTTAATTTCTTGGATTTGTTTGGAGGTACAAAGTAGAAATCAAGTAAAATGAGTGGGGTAAAGGATTTGATGCCCTTATCCATCTATACAAGAGTTCTAAGAAGAAGAACTAGCTGAAGTGGAAGAAGTCATAGGTGTGGAAGCTATAATTGTAGGCTGGAGGATGGACTTGTGGTGGTTGCACTACTAGGCTATCGCTGACACATGCTGCTACTTCCATTGAGCTCCCCCTTTCCTTGAGTTGGCAACTTGCAAACCTTCCTTGATGTTGGAGGTTTGGTATCAGAACCTTAGGAAAGCTTCTTGATCTTCCGGACATCTTCTTAGAGGTTTTAGATATATAAATATCCCAACCTTCTTTAGTTTTGGAAGGATCATATGTATCCCCAAGGATTACCCTGATGGAACTGGATGGTAGTTCCACAAGGTAATCCTTTGGGATAACTACACCGGTCTTGAAGCTATGTTCAAGCCAGTCCTTAAATGTGAAACAATCCTCCAAAATATGACCTAGCATGATGGTAGGGGCAAAATTTAGGATCATGACTTTTGCCTACTTCCTCCGATCTCCTAGGCTCGGATAGCTGAAAATCAAGTTTCTTTAAGAGATTCTTAAAGATCTTCTTGACTACCTTCCTCTTAAATGAATAAGGTTTATTAAGCTTATCTAAAAGAGTAGGTGGACCATAGCTACCTGATGGCGGGTATGTGTGCCCCTGCTGCTGGTGGTATGGCTGAGGAGGTGGTGGTGCTGGCCGTGGAAGCTATTGTGGAGGCCGTTAGGGCTGCCTCGGTGGTGGTAAAGGAGGTGGAAGCGAAGAAGGTTGTGGTCTCTAGGCTGATCTAGTTCTTTTATTCCCACTCTACCTCCTTGCTCAGTTTCTTCTCATGACCTTATGGCTTTGCTTTACTAGTCTTAAAAGGCAAGCTTTGGCCTCTCCTCGACAAGCTACCTTGTTGATTAGCTTCTAAGATGTTTTGATAGTGAAGAACTTAAGCATGAAGGCAACCAGGCCATAGATATTCTTTAGAAGAATCTCAATGGAATGCTGTTCAAATAACTGTGGCTCATATTTCATACTCAGGTTATGCCATCGGAGAATATAATCAAAAAGGGACTCACTTGGGTGTTGTTGTGCTACAATGAGATCACTTATAGTAACCCTTTGTTGAGCTCCAACAAACCTTTTGATAAAGAGTTGCTCTAACTTAACAAATGTATTTACTAAAATTGGGAAGTTCATCATAGAAAGAAATCCTACTACTAATGAAGAGGGAAAAGCAAAGCATCACCAGTGTATTACAACACTAAAGTGTGCAATATGTAGCCTTAGGTGTCCACTACCATCAAAGCTTTTGAAGGAGGTGACATGAAACCCTTGGGATATTGGATATCATCAAATTCCTATTGGGTAGGTCTACCCTTTGGGATGATCCTCCCGGGCCAATGCTTCCTTCACTTTCTCTCAACCATGAATCTAATGTCTCTTATATGGAGGTACTTTTTCACTTCCTATACATGCTTGCTGCTCAGAAGGTAAGTTCTTGGGTCCAAGATAACTCTGGTTTTAATGTCAGTAGTGATGAACGGGCTTATTTGAAAGTGAAATTATTGTTAACAAGTCCTCAAGCTGTCATGTCATCTTATCTATCTACTCATCTTTTTTACTTTAATCGATATCGTAGGTGTTGGGTTGATTAGGCTATATCTTCCTGATCAACCTCATCACCTTCCATAGCCTGCTGCTCCCTAAGAAGAGATCCTCTGGTATCTACCAAACAGACTCCAGCTGAGTCTCCCAATAAGTCATCTTTGTTGGGATCGAAGCTGACCTTCTCCTCATCTAACCAATCATACCCCAAAATGTCCTTCCTCTCTACAAGATAATGCTACTATCTCTTTGAGAGAATGATCTATCGAATGGGAACAAATGATCTCGGTGGTGTGATCAGCCATGAGAGGCACCACCTCCTACTAGAGAGTCAATCATGATGAGGGACTCACTGGAAGAAACACTCACTATCACTATGTATGAAATGGGTGACATTCCTAGGAGGTTCCACTATCATTGTGTGCTGGGCTATCATCTCTACCTCAAATAACTTCTACCATCTGTCTGTAGTGGAGTTGGTGAAGGGATGACACTATGCCAGTTGCCATTCCTCTACACCACCACCAGGTAGAAGGTTAAGAGAGCTCGACAGCCATAGTAGGTGGTGTAGATGGAGTTGGATCCCTCGGCCATAGCCGGATCACCAACAGGGTATGCTTCTCCCCGGATATGGTCTTCATGGCCTTCTATGGAACTAGAATCTTTGTGGCGTGAGCAGTGGCGGGGTAGAGTGGTGTGGTGGAGACACTGACTCTTTATGAGCATCCTCTATGATGATTGGTCTCAATAAGCGATGATTTGTATGGTGAGGCGGGTAGCAGAGATGGAAAATCAACAAGTCGAAGCTGCCTGTGGCCGAACCTCCTCTCCCTAGGTAATATAGTAGATGTATGGGCCTCTCTAGCCCTCTCTTGATGAATATGTTTTGCCACACTGCAAGGGATAATGGATCTCAGATCAAATTGAGCTCACTCAAGCGTCGTAAACTCTCCAACTGGCCAAGGATCAGGCGGCATATGACCACCCTACTCCGTGGATGGTTGATGTTGAACCGCTGGTGGAGGTGATGTGTGAATCCTTCTAGCAACCTCTCTGTCTGACCTAGAGAGAGGATGAAACTAGTTTACTGTAATGAGTGGTGAAGTCAAAATAGGAAACTCCTCAACAAATTGCCTCCATCTCTCTGGAAATCCTAGTGTGATACTGCTTGATCATGCAATTTTTGTTACTGTGCTGTGTCCTGGTAGGATGGGAGGAGTGAGAGCTAGACCCATACTCAAAAGTAGGGGAGGCAAGCCCTGAGATCAGGGAGCTTTACCCTTAGAGGGTACTGATGAGAGGGTGCTTGGCCCTAGAGCAGAAACCATAAGGGGCACTAAAACTAGGGATGGCACTGGTATCATTATTGAAAGGTGGGACCTACTTTCCTCTTCAATGAGGAGATGTTAGAATCAGAAGGTAGATCAATCTGATGACCGGTTTCTGCCCGGCCACCGCGGTCCTACTAACATTTGTGAGGGGAATGCCCTCACATGTAATCCTCACTCCCTTAAATCCCCTACCAAAATGGATATGGTGTGTATGATGTCGAGGTTGGCCGGTCCAAAGCCAAATCCATGCCATGAGGAAAAGTGAAAACAAATTTTGTGAGCCATTTTGGATCAACTAAAGATTGAAAAAACTGAGCGTAGTGTAGTATGGATGGTGAAAATCATAATGAAATGAGCTTGAATCAGATTTCTATTTTTGTTGATTTTTGAACTTGAATTGAAAATTTGAACCCACATACAACATCTTGGAAGTGTTAAGTGGGGTTCAAATAGATTTGAGAAGATTTAAAAATTTGATTAAAAAGAGGAATTTTGAATTTGAATCTAACTTCAACAAATTTGGGTATGTTGAAAGGTGGATTCAAATATTTTTAGAAGGATGCTTCCATAGGTTCATGTTTGTTTGAATTTAGATTTTTGATTTGATGACCCTTTCCTTTAACAACTTTGGGTATGTTAAAGTAAGGGACAATTGATTTTGTTTTTTATTGATGATTTTGGAATTTTACTTTCTTAGCAAATTTGGGTATGCTAAGTGAAGTGTTTGAAAATTATTGTTTCTTTTTTGTGAATTATTATTTGATTTTGAAAATTGGAATCCCCACTTAGAAAATTTAGGTATGCTAAGTGAAGAACCCAAGTGTGTTTTGTTTGATTTTTGAAAATAGGATTCTTAGCAAATTTGAGTATGCTAAGAAGATCTAAGTGTTTCATTTGTTTTGGATGTTTTGATTTTTGAAAAAGTAGGATCCTTAGCAAATTTGGGTATGCTAAAGAAATCCTAATGTGTTTCATTTTGTTTTGATTTATTTTTGATTGAAAGTGGAGACTTTACTTTAGCAAATATGGTATGCTAAAGATGAAGTTCCACTTAATTTTTGTGAAATGGAAATTTCACTTAGCAAATTTGATTATGCTAAATGAAATTCTAAAAGATGTGTTCAAATTTTTTTGATTTGGTTTAGAAAATAGAAACTTCTCTTTAGCAAATTTGGTATGCTAAAGAATGAAGTTCCAAATTTGTTTGAAACTTTTTGATTGTGAATTTGGAAATTTCACATAGCAAATTTGAGTATGCTAAATGAAGTTCCAAGTGTGTTTGAAAATTTTTGGTTTTGAATTTGGAGACTTCACTTAGCAAATTTGAGTATGCTAAAATGACATTCCAAATGTGTTTGAAAATTTTTTATTTTGGATTTGGAGACTTCACTTAGCAAGTTTGAGTATGCAAAAATGAAGTTCTAAATATGTTTGAAAATTTTTGGTTTTGAATTTGGAGACTTCACTTAGCAAATTTGAGTATGCTAAAATGAAGTTCCAAATGTGTTTGAAAATTTGTAATTTTGAATTTGGAGACTTCACTTAGCAAACTTGAGTATGGAAAAATGAAGTTCCAAATGTGTTTGAAATTTTTTTGATAATATGATTGTTGATTTTTGAAAAGAAGACTTCCATTCAACAAATTTGGGTACGTAGGATTGGAAATCAATCTTATTTTTGAAAATGTAAAATTTTTGTTTTGTATGTGAATATTGCTTCTTGAAAGAGGGAATTCTAACTTAATCATATATGGGACATATTTAAGTGGGATTTCCTAATGATGTTATTTTCATTTAGGAATGAAATATTTATTTAAGAAATTTGAGTATATTGAATGAAGATGTTCATATGTGCTTTTGAAAAAAATTTTATTTGAAAATGAAACTTCCATTCAATAGGTGTGAGTGTATTGAATGGAAAGGTTCATGTGTGCTTTTTGAAAATTTTATTTTCGTATTTGGATTTTGATTTTTGGAAAGATGATTGTTCATTTTATTTTGTGAAAAATGAAATCTTCATCAAAATGAATTGAAAGAAGATGTTCATTTGTGCTTTTGGAAAAGATTGTTAGTTTTAATTTTAAAGATTCTTACATATAACAATTATGAGAATTGTTAAATGAAGGTGAATTAAAACAATTTTGTGGAAAATATTTTATTATGTGCACTTTTGAAAAGTGCTTTTTGAAAAGCAAGATTCTTATGAAAATTTTATTTTATCTTCATTATTTTAGAATGAACCTTTCCTTATCATAAAAATGATAAGGAGGAAGTCTTTAAGTGTTTTTTTTTATTTAGAACTTTTTTTTATAATTTTTACCCATTAGAGAACCATATGGGAGTTTTATGACCAACATGGAGTGAGGTCCAAAAACCTAAAGATGTTAGCTAACTCAACTTAAGAATGAAATAAGCTAAGTGCCAACAGAAAGAAAGATAGTCTCAGATTCATACCAAAGTACAAACCCACTATCGATACTCGGAGACAATGATTATTTACCAAAGATGGAGAGAAGAGCTACCCCTAGTGGAGTCGCTAGAAAAATTTGTGGTGAAAATATTCTTATACATTTACTTCCTTCATCTATCCCCCTCCTTTCAGAAAAGAGGATAAATGAAAATAGAAATATATAAAAATATGCCTTGTTGGGATGCCACGTAGATCCGCAGATGTTCTAATTGAAGGTACTTGGGTATGACATCGAGGAGAGGTGTACTATCTCAAAAGATAGAAGTCACCACCCTACAATGGACCGAATCACCCGAATAAGGACTCGTAAGGACAATGGGTCTGCATATGTACTAGAGATTCTTCCCCTACTTTACATGAAAAAGTAAAGCAGGGTTTATTTTAAACTGGGTTCGTTAAGCTCCCTACAGGGGCAAGCCCTCATAGTTAATTACATTCTAAAGGATGGGATCCCTTAGGATTACTCTCGATTAAGGTAAATGATCATTGTCTCCAAAGATTTCAATATGTAGGACTATCAATCGATTAGCTTATTTTGAAAGATCAAATGGGTTTGATCAAAGAGAGGTAGTCACTATCAAGTCAAAAGAAAGATAAGTAGGAGATGCCGATGCTAGAAACTTAGAGCATCTCAAACTATCTTATGGTTGGGCTTTACATTTTTGAAATTGATTTAATATGTTTGAGTTGAATTTTTCATTAGAAATTTAGGACTTATGATTCCATAACACAAGTTTAAGGAAATTCTTAGGAGGTGAGCAATTATGCTTATGTCCCACAAATGGGAGAAGCAACCTCAGAACATAAATCTAGGGAGCTTGGTGAGGGCTGAAAGCTCAACCTAAATCTAAGGTGAAAAATGGGTATTTGGTTTGCCTCCACAAGAGAGGACAAACCACTCGACTGCTTGGACTTACAACTGCCAAGGGGTGGCTACCAACTAACTCCTCCTATGATTTTAAACTCATGTAGGCAAGTCATATGCTTTATGCAAGATAGTTAGGCTATTGTTTATTCAGAAAGTGACTAAGTCCTTAAAATCACTCCCTAAAGAGACTAGATCTTGTAAGGGTATGCTTCAAATAACCTAAATCTAAATGAAATTTAGATTTCATAATATTTTCATTTTGGACAATTTTGACTCGACTAATAGATTCATATGCCCAATGCATGAGAAATGAGATTATTGGCCAAAATCAGTGAGAAAGGAGGAGGTATGTTTCCACCATGGCTCTCAAAGGTCAAGACAAATTTCTCTGGCAAAGGTGAAAGCCCTCCAATCAAGAGTAAAATAGGATGCATTTGTGCATGATGTTATAAAAGAAATACTCATCTAGTTAAGGGGTTGCTAATTCTTTTATCTTGATTTTTAGCTTTAGGAAAGGTTATGAGTTCTTTCTTTTTAGTTTTGAGTTGTTTGATTTTGTAAAAGATTTATTTTTCCCTAAGAGCCTAATCCACATCCAGGCCATACATAAAGCAATGAAGAAACTAGGAAAAGGATGTCACTTAATGCACAAGCTAAATAAATCATCAATCAATTTATAACACTAGTCATTAAAAGAATAAGAGAATTTGTGGTGGTACCACCAAACTGAAATAAATAAATTAGGTGAGCTCTACCCTTATACAACCCGAATTACAAATGAATTAAATACAATTAAGCAAGGAATTCATTATTATGGGGGTCTTCAAGCTTCATTTCTTCATTCTTCTTTTCTTCTTTCTTCTTCTTTTCTTCTTTCTTCTTTGATTCCTTCTTCTGGATGGTTAGAAGGTGGATGCTCCAAAGGCTTCACTTGGTACATAAAATGAGATCTTATGACCAATATTCATCCTAATCACCATAACAATCATTCCAAAATCCTAGTGATAAAATTTACATGAAAAGAAAAGTAAATGCTAACTAAAATAGAGATTAGCTAAAGCAAACCATACAAATCCCAAGCGTGTATATTAGACTTATCACCCCACACATGGGTCTAAGTCCCTATTGGATTATGCTTAGGGGTCTAAGCACACCTAAAAAAAATATTTATATTTTTATTTATTACGGCACCCTTAAGCACAATCCCAGAGAAGATAATGGTTAGACTAGGATCACCATTCATTCTATCATAAATCCTAACATCCCAGACTAAAACATATATCAAAAATAAAAGCAAGCATCAAACCATGCACCCTAACCTAAATCTTGAAGTGGTGACTTAACTAATGTGTGCTTTGGAGGTTTGTGTGGTATGCTTAGTTATGGCTTTAAGTTAGAATTTTCTAAGTGTGAAGCATGTTCAACATAGAGGAGGGTTTCATTTAAGTGATTTAATTATTTTGGGTTGATTTTATTTCATGTTTTGATTAGGTTCAAGTGAATTCTATAATTAATTACTAAGTTATAAAGAGTGAAAGAGAAGATGACTTCTCTTTCCCTAACCTAAGTAATTTCTAAAGTAGATTCATGTTTTGGATTTATTTAGTACATGTTTTAATTAAGTTTTTTTAATTAATTCTATGTTTAGATGAACACTAAACAAACCTATTCAAAAATAAAGGCATTTTAAGATTAAGTAAAATGAACTAAATTCACAAAATATACATCACTTTATTTCATTTCCAATAGTATAACATGCATATGAATGAGTCCTAAGCATATCTATATATAAAAATGAGAATATTTAACACACTTTATGATGCTTGCTATATAATTCTATTGGTTAAAAAAATTCTATGTGGTTGCCTTCAATCTATTGGTGAAAGGTAAGAATATAAAAATTCATCTTTTTGGGATGCCATGCAGATCCATAGATGTGCTTATTTAGGTGATCAGGTACATCATCAAGGAATAGTATACTATCTCGAGAGACAAAAGTCACTACCCTTTAATGGACCTAATCACTTCAATAAGGACTCCTAAGGACAATGAGTCTACATATGTACCAGAGATTCTTCCCTTACTTTACATGGAAAAGTAAAGCAAGGTTTATTTTAAACTAGGTTCATTAAGTTCCCTGTAGGGTAAGCCCCCATATTTAATTACTTTCTAAGGGATGAGATCATTTAGGAATACTCTTGATTAAGGTAAATGATCATTGTCTTCAAAGACTTCAATTGGAAAGGACTATCAATGGATTGGTTCATTTTTGAAGATCAAATGGGATTGATCAAAGAGGGGGGGAGTTATTATCAAAGCCAAAAGAAAGATAAGTAGGAGATGCTCACGATGCTAAGAAATCTAGCAAGCATCTCATACTATCCTATGGTTGGGCTTTATATTTTTTGAAATTGATTTAATTTATTTGAGTTGCATTTTTCATTAGAAATTTAAGACTTATGATTCCATAACACAAGATCATGGAAATGCCTAAGTGGTGAGGATTTAAGCTTATGGCCCACAAAGGTGAGAAGCAACCTGAACCTAAATCTAGGGAGCTTTGGTGAAAAGCCTAAATCTAAGGCAAAAATGGGTAATTTGTTTTCCTCCATAAGAGAACAAACCACCCTACTTGGACTTACAACCATAGGGGTGGCCTAACTTCTCATGATTTTAAATTCATGTAAACAAGTCATGCTTTATGCAAGATAGGTGTTATTTATTTAGAAAGAGACTAAGTCCTTAAACTCACTCCCTAAAGAGACTAGATCAAGTAAGAACATGCTTCAAATGACCTAAATCTAATGAAATTTAGATTTCATTTTTATTCATTTTGGACAATTATTTTTGACTCAGGATAATAAGATTCATATGCCTAATGCATGAGAAATAAAGTTATTGGCCAAAATCTGCTAGAAGGGAGGAGGTGTGTTTCCATCATGGCTCTCAAAGGTCAAGCTAAGTTTCTCTAGAAAAGGTGGAAGCTCTCCAATCAAGAGTGAAACAAGATGCATTTGTGCATGATGTTATAAAATAAATACTCATCTAGCTAAGGGATTGCTAATTCTTTTATCTTGATTTTAAACCTAAACTTTTGGTGAGGTTATGAGTTCTTTATTTTTAGTTTTGAGTTGTTAAGTTTGGTAAAAGATTTATTTTTCCCTAAGAGCCTAATCCACATCTGGGCCATATATAAAGCAAGAAGAAACTAGAAAAAAAGATGCCACTTAATGCACAAGCTATGCAAATCAATAATCAATTTATAAAGCTAATCACAAAAAGAATAAGAGGTCATTGTGGTTGGGTACCAGCTGAGCTCTACCCTTATATAACCTAGATTTCAAATGAATTAAATACAATTAAGCAAGGAATTCATTGTTATGGGGGTCTTCAAGCATCATTTCTTCTTTCTTCTTTTCTTCTTTCTTCTTCTTTTCTTCCTTTCTTCTTTTGCTCATTCTTTCTTCTTTGGTTCCTTCTTTTGGATGGTTGGAAGGTGGATGCTCAAGGCTTCATATGCATAAGATAGATTTTATGACCAATGCTCATCCTAATCCCCATAACAATCATTCTAAAATCCTAATTGCAAAATTTACATAAAAGGAAAAAAAGTAAATCTAGCACCGCAAAAAAAAGGTTAGCTAAACAAACCATCAAATCCCAAGCATGTATATTGGACTTATCACCCCACACATGAGTGATTAAGTCCACTGTTATTGGATTATGCTTAGGGGTATAAAGCACACAAAGCATTTATATTTTTATTTATTATAGTGCCCTTTAAGCACAATCCCCTGCAGATAATAATGGTTAGACTAAGATAGTCCTACCATTAATTCTACACACATTCATTCTAACATCCAGTCTAAAACATATATCATAAAACAAAAGCAAGCATCACCATGCACCCTAACCTAAAGCTAGAAGTGGTGACTTAGCCTAATGTGTGCTTTGGAGGTTTGTGTGGTATGCTTAAATGACTTTAAGTTAGAATTTTCTAAGTGTGAAGCATGTTCTACTTAGAGGAGGGTTTTATTTAAGTGATTTAATTATTTTGGGTTGATTTTATTTCATATTTTGATTAGGGTCAAGTGAATCCTACAATTAATTACTAAGTTATAAAGAGAGAGAAAGAGAAGAGAACATCCCTTTCCTTTCCTAACCTAAGTAATTTCTAAAGTGGATTCATAGTTTTAGTTTTATTTAGTGAATTTTTTATTAAGTGTATTAATTAATCCTAAGTTTAGATGAACTCTAAACAAATCTATTCAAAAAGAAAGGCATTTTAATATTAAATAAAATGAACTAAATTCACAAAATACACATCACTTCATTTGTTTCCCAACATGTATAACATGCATATGAATAAGTCCTAAGCATATCTTTACATGCAAATGAGAATGTTTAACACACTTTATGATGCATGCTAAGTAATTCTTTTAAGGAAATTTGAAAGTTTATGATGCATGATTTTCATTAAGTAGAAAGGGGATTTCTTATCCAATTTTCACATGCACATATGAAAGTAAGAAAGACATAAGTGACTACTGTGCCATTATTAACCAGAGGTGTAAGGTACAAGACCTAGTTAGGGCTACTTAAAGCCTTGCAACCTCGGGGTTGTCCAGACTAATATACCACTTTCCTTAAATACAAACATGTGTACAAAAGAAATGAATGGAAAAGAAAGAATGCAAAAAATTTGTATTAGTTGATTTATTTTGTTTATGCAATTTATATGTGCAAGCATATGTATCCTTGAAATATAGGGATGAATAGATATGGAATTAGGCAAGTGTTAGGTTCTTTTCAAATGAACCATACATCTTACCAAATCCTATTCAAAATTATACTAAAAGAGAAGAGAAGGAAAACCTATGCTAAGCACATCCTTATATTTTCTTCACATGCAAGCTTATACTTAAAATATAAGTAACACACTTTCAATTTTGATAATTGATTCATATATTTTTGAAAATAATTTGAATTTAATAGTGATAATAGCAACTTATATTTTTTATTTTATCAAACACATATAAATTTGACATGAAGTAAACATTTTCATTTTAAATTTACATTTTAAAAAATATGGATGCATGAAGCCACATGACATACAAATTTAACATGTCAAGAAAGAAAGCAATGAAAGCATGTAAACACCTTGACTTCAATTAAATCCTAAAGATAATCTTATGAAATAAGAAATCTTAAAGTAAACCAAAGTTCATTTAATATGATTTTTTTTTATTTTGAATTTGATTTAATTTTGAAAGTGTGGATTGAGTTTGTTGTTCCTAACCCATTCTCACATGTGTTTGACATTTTTTGTTTAATTTTAGATGATTAGATTCATTTTTATATTGATTAGGTTAAGGTATGAATTAAGCAAGTTAATTACTACCTCCTTAGCATAGTTAACCAAATAATTATGAGCCAATAAGGTGACATAAAACCTCACAAGGAACACATAGGAAGAAAAGGGCCTAATGTAATTTGGCTCATGATTAATGGTTAATTAAGCTAAGGCATTTAACTTAAGTAATTTCAAAACACCCCGACATATATGAGTTGGGTTTTGATTTTCTTAATTGAACTTAAGCTCTTGAATACCCAAGCATCTACCCAAAGTAGATTAATTAAGTTCTGGAAGATTTTAGAATTTTTAGAAATTAATTAAGAGGGTAATTAATGAATTAACCCTTAATTAAGAAAGAATTAAGGAAAGAAAAGGGGTTTAGGGAATAGCTTAGGGAACTACCTAAAATTATTCCCTAAGTCTCCTATTCACTGGATCAAACTTAATCAACTCCAATAATGGATTAAAATACTAATCAAACCCTTAATTATCTTTAATTACATTAAGGGAGTAATTAGGAAATGCATTTGCAATTCCCCAATTAAGCCTAAATCCAAGAAAACTAGGGAGGCAAGTCATCCCCAAAACATACCAAGAACTTTGGGATTAATCGGGTTAATTAAGAATAATTAGCAAATTAAGATTTTCATTCAAAGGCAAAATCAAGAAAGATACAATTTAAAATCCATTAAAGCCATGTTTAGAATATTTTAGATTGAATTATCTTTAAGTAGAAATTTACCTCATATTTTTTTTATTTTTATTTAGGGAGATATGAATTTTTATAACTTAGAGGATTAAATAGAATTAATTAAAACCATAATTAAATGCTTTAGCCCATAGCTCGACACACAGCGATGGTGGTCAACGCGCTTTACAGGCATCACGCTATGAGCTGCCACTTAAACATCATCACTGCAGCGTGGTGGGGCTTGATACTCATTCAATCAAGGATCGAATGACCAAAAATCACACCATGGTTTTAAAAGGATAAATGGATTTATAAAATGTGCATTTAGTTTTAGACGTCCATCCAAAATGCATGGATGGACGTCCAAGATAATCCCAATTTTGACCTAAGGATTAATGGAGACCGTCCATGATCCAAGCCTTGATCCGAGCTTGATTGAGCTAGGATTAGGATAAACTTTTGCACACACCATCATACACAAATGGCAATCCTATCCAATTGAATTTTCATGCCATGACACTTTTTTCACAAAAGACCAACACCCCTTAAGTCTAGTGGTTGAAAATGGCATACCTCACGAGGTGATCAGGCTTCATTCCCTTGGAGGAGCTTCGTCTGGTTGAGACGTGATGAAAGAATTAGCTCTTGAGGTTATGTAGATTGCTCTATGGACCAACTCCCCTTGCTTGTGAGCTTTTGATCTAGGTGAGCCTCTCCACCTTTGGTTGTCGAGCTTGGGAAAGGTGTTGAGTAGACTCAACTTGATCCTCTGTGGAGTGTGCAAAGAGAATTGAAGTGGTTTTGAGTGAAGAGGAAGTTTGAATTTTGATTTTCCTCCTCTATTTTCATTGTTCAAAAATCGAGAATGGGAAAATGGCTAGAGCTCTGGGAGGCTAGGGATGACTCTCTGATGGCTCCTGACACTCTCCCTTACTCAATCAACAATGAGGCCGTGTGAATTTAATTGAATTAGGGGGAGTATATCTCCCCCTATGGTAATCGAACGGCCGAAGCTATGGTTGTCATTTTGATCCAATTGACCATATGGAAAGGGTTGTTTATTTGTTGGCACATGGTCGGTTTGAGCTTATGAGTGGATCAGTAACCTCACATGTGCTTCAAATTGAGTGGAGGGAGGTTTTCAAATTGGCTGACTTAAGCTATGGGCTCATTTTTTATCCTTGGGTCTATTTGGGTTGACCCAAACCCATTGGGTTGGGTGCACCACCCTTCATAGGTTCACTTGACCTATTAGGAAGGTATCAAGTGATATGAAGAGGATTGACCAAATTCCCCATGGATTTGACCAAAATTTGTTCTATGGATGGCTAGAATGGTCATTTTAAGAATTTGAATATGTTGGGTATGTTGAGAAAATAGGTTTGGACAAGTTTCATTGGATTTGGAGTTCATTTAATATGGTTTGGCTCAAGTTGACCAATTTAGGTCAAAAAAGGTCAACTTGGGTCAAGTTGACCAGTTGGTCAAATTGGGTCAAACCAAAGGTTGGGTCAAGTTCATTTGACCATTTGACCATTTGAAATGTTTTGGTGCCTTTGGTTTGATTCAATTTGGTTTAGTTGTGAGTTTGGCTCAAATGACTTCATTTAGGTCAAATGGGTCAAGTTTGCCAATTTAACCCATTTGACCTATTTGAGCTAGGTCATGGGTAGGTTTAGGTTTGATTAGTCATATGAAGTGGATATCTTTGTTTCCAATCAATTTTGGTTAGGTTTGAATTTGGCTCAACATGACCCTTTAGGTCAAGTTGGGTTCAAGGTCAATTGGGCTAGGTTAGTCTAGTTGGTCAATTGAGGCTTTGTTGAGTTCA
The DNA here is from genome assembly GCA_021442155.1 of Cymbidium sinense. Lineage (NCBI taxonomy): Eukaryota > Viridiplantae > Streptophyta > Magnoliopsida > Asparagales > Orchidaceae > Cymbidium > Cymbidium sinense. The sequence continues at coordinate 76,568,775 of CM038220.1, forward strand.
ACAAGTGATTTGGAATGAACTTTACCCATTGGTTTCAATCAATTTGGCTTAGATCAAGTTTTGACACATTTTGACTTTTAGGTCAAGTTGGGTCAACTTTGGTCAAGTGGCCAATTGGGCTGTTAGGTCTAGTTGGCCAATTGAGGCTTTGGTCAAGTTCAACAATTTGGAATGAACTTAACCCATTGGTTTCAATCAATTTGGCTTAGATCAAGTTTTGACACATTTTGACTTTTAGGTCAAGTTGGGTCAACTTGGGTCAAGTGGCCAATTAGGCTAGGTTAGGCTCAAATGTTGACTTGGTCAAGTTCAAACATAGTTCATGAATGAACTTAGATCAATGGTTTCAATCAATTTGGCCTATGGTGGATTTTGGCTATGTTAGGTTTCATTTTGGCTAAATGTTGACTTGGTCAACCCTTAGGTTTGACTTGGTTTGACCCAATTATTGATCATCCCATGATGATTGTTGATCATGATGAGAGGCATAGGTGAGTTTGATTCAATCCAATTTGGTTAGGATTAGAATTTGGCTCATAAGGGTACTTTAAATCACTTTGGGTCAAGTGAGCCTAAGTGAGTCAAATGGCTTGGTCAAAGCTTGATTTGAGTTTTATTGAACTTGTATATGGACTTATGATTGAAATATAAATCCATTTGCAAGTGGTTTGGATTAAAATGGGTTTTGATTCATTTGAAGTAAATCAAGAGTTTGGCTTGATTTGAAATTGATTTGGCTAAAGTTCAAGATTTTGACTTGAAAGGCTTAGGTGGATTTTGAGTGTATTTGAGTTTGATTTTTGGAATTAGTTTTAATTGTTTGAATTTATATCTCATTTATATATGTGAATATAAATGAGAATATAAATGGGTCATGAGAAAATTTCAAGGATTTGAAGTGATTTGATCATGATTTAGGCTAAGTCCACTAAAATGAATTTAAAGAACTTAGGAAATTTTGGAGTACGGATTTGAATTTTTGAATTAGATTTGATTGATTTATATTTATATTTCATTTATATGTCTGAATATAAATGAGAAAATAAATGAATTATGAGAAAAATCTCATGAATTTGAATTGATTTTATCATGATTTTGGTTAAGTCCTTGAGAAATTAAGGACTTAAGAAAGATTTTAAATTTGGAATTTAATTTTTTGGATTTGATTTGATTGATTTGTATTTATATTTCATTTATATATGTGAACATAAATGAGAATATAAATGAGTTATGAGAAAATCTCATGAGTTTGAATTGATTTAATCATGATTTAAGTCCTTACAAGAAGATTAAGGACTTGAAAGTTTTGGACTTAGGAGTTTCATTCATGGGTTTCAATCATGGATTTCAATCATAGATTTTGATCATGAATTTCAATCATGTGGAGTTGATTTGAATCTGGAGAAAATTAAATAAGATTAATTTGTATTTTTACATGAAGGAAGGAAGGAAGGAAGGTGAGTGATTCAAGTTAAGGGTAGGCAAATTTTCTTAACACCCCTAAGGCATGACCTTTCCTATGGCTCTTCTATAAGTCTCAAGTTGAGTGTCCACCTAATCACTAGATTAAGATTATGGAACTCTTAAAGTCTAAGAGGAGTCCTATGCCTAAGATGGAGGGGTTGAGAGCTCATTCTCAAAATGAGGTCAACAAATTCATTTAAGGAAATTTAAAAGTTTATGATGCATGATTTTCATTAGGTAACAAAGGGATTCCTTATCCAATTTTCACATGCACACATTAAGGTAAGAAAGGCATAAGTGAGTATAGTGTCATTGTTAACTAGAGGTGTAAGGTACAAGACCTACTTAGGGCTACTTAAAGCCTCACAATCTCGAGGTTGTCTAGACTAATATACTACTTTCCTTAAATACAAATATGTGTATAAAAGAATTGAATGGAAAAGAAAGAATGCAAAAATTAGTATTAGTTGATTTATTTTGTTTATGCAAGTTATATGTGCAAGCATAGGTATCCTTCTTAAGTGATAGTATAGGAATGAGTAGGATATGGAATTAGGCAAGTGTTAGGTTCTTTTCAAATGAACCATGCACCTTGCCAAATCCTATTCAAAACTATACTAAAGAGAAGAAAAGGGGAACCTATACTAAGCACATCTTTATATTTTTCTCACATGCTAACTTATAATTAAGATATAAGTAACACACTTTCAATTTTGATGATAAATTTATATATTTTAAAACTAATTTAGATTTAATAATGATAATAGCCACTCATATTCTTACTTTAACCAACACATGCAATTTTGACATAAAGGAAACATTTTCAATTTTTAAATTTGATTTTTGAAAATATGGATGCATGAAGCCACATGATATACATATTTAACATGTTGGGAAAAGAACTAAAGCAATGAAAGCATATAAACACATTCACTTTAATTAAATCCTAAAGACAATCTTATGAAATAAGAAAGCTTAAAGTAAATCAAAGTTCATTTAATATGATTTTTTTTTATTTTGAATTTGATTTAATTTTGAAAAATGTGAGTTGATTTTGTTGTTCCTAACCCATTCCCACATGTGTTTGACAGTTTTATTTAATATTTAGGTGATTAGATTCATTTTATATTTTTATTAGGTTAAGGTATGAATTAAGCATGTTAATTATCCCTTACCACACCACCTTAGCATAGTTAACCAAATAATTATAAGCCAATGAGATGACATAAAACCTCACAAAAAATTAAAATTTATGATGCACCTAGGAAGAAAGGGGCATAATGCAATTTGGCTCATGATTAATGATTAATTAAGCTAAGGGGTTTAACTTAAGTAATTTCAAAACACCCTCACACATATGAGTTAAATTTTTATTTACTTAATTGAACTTAGGCTCTTGAACACAGCATCTATCTAAAGTAGATTAATTAAGTTCGGAAAGTTTTAGAATTTTTAGAAATTAATTAAGAGGTAATTAGTGAATTATCCTTTAATTAAAAGAGGATTAAGAAGGAAAAGGGGTTTAAGGAATACCAGGAAAATTCCCAAAATTATTCCTTGAACTTCCTATTCACTAGATCAAGCCTTAATCAACTTCAATAAGAGATTAAAACACTAATCAAACCCTTAATTATTCTTAATTACATAGAGGGGGTAATTAGGAAATGAATTTGCAATTCCCCCAATTAAGCCACCAACCAATCCCAAGAAAATTAGGGGAGGCAGAAGTCATCCCCCAAAATGTAACTAAGAAGTTTGAGATTAATTAATTGGATTAATTAGGGAATAGTAAATTAAAATTTCCAATAAAACCCAAAATCAAAGAAAGATAATATTCAAAATCCATTAAAACCAATTTTAGAATATTATAGATTGAATTATCTTTCAGTGGAAATTTATCTCATATTTTTTTTTATTTTTATTTAGTGATATATAAATTTATGAAGTTTAGAGGATTAATTAGAATTATTTAAAAACTAATTAATCCCTTAATCCATTCAGCATGACACATAGTCGCTGAGTCAGGTGCACATTCCATGCGTCACCCAATGAGTGGCCACTTAAATGTCACGTCACAGTAGGCATGGTGGTGGTGTTATGCGGTTTTTTATCATTGATCGAATGGCGTGAATTATGGTTTTAAAAGGTAAAATGGGATTTAAAATGTGCATCTAATCTTGGTCGTTCATCCAAAATGTGCAGATGGACGGTCAAGATCATCGCTATTCTTACTTGAGGAATAATGGAGATCATCCACTTTTAAAGGAAGATCCGAGCTCGATCGAGCTTGGATTGGAATGAAATCTTGTACACACCATCTAACCCTAATGGAAAGCCTATCTAACATTCAAAATCTCATGCCATTAAAATTTGTTTCACAAAGGACCAACACACATGGAGTTGAGTGGTTGAAAAATGTCTAATCTCATCGGAGGTGATCACCAGCACTCGATTCCCTTAGAGGAGCTTCATCTAGTTGAGACGAAGCTGTGGTGAAAGTATTAGCTCTTGAGGTTGAGTAAATTTGTCTGTGGACCAACCTCTCCTTAGCTCCCTTGTGACTTTAATGGAATTTGATCTCCTCTTGCCTTTAGAGCTTGGGAAAGATGTTGGGTAAGCTCGACTTGGCCCTATGGTGGAGTGTGCAAAGAGAATTTGGTGGAGTTTGAGTGTAGAGGAAATTTGCAATTCAATGGAGGTCCCCTATTTTTACCTAAGGGAAAACTGAGAATGGCAATTTCCAATTCCTTCCAGAGAGCTTAGGATCACTCAAGAATGGTTCCTATGACTCTCTCTTACTCAATTGGAGTGAGGAAATTGAAGAGAATTATGGGGAATATATCTCCCTTATGGAAATCTCTGGCATTGTTTGCCATTTCAATCCAATTGTCAAGATTGAAAGGGTTTGAGTTGTTAGAAGTTTTCACATGGATTTGGGCTAAGGAGTGGAGTGGTAACCTCCTATGTGCTTCAAATTGAGTGGAGGAAGTTTTCCATATGGCCAATTTGAGCTATGTGCTCGATTTTGGCCTTTTCAATTTGGGGCTGACCAAACCCATTGGGTTGGATGCACCCATAGGGTCTACTTGACCTATTAGGAAGGTATCAAGTTGGAAAGAGGACTTCACCAAATTCCCATGGATTTGACCAAAATTTGTTCTATTGCCTAGGGGTAGAATGGTTATTTGGATGATTTTTGAATTTGGATATGTTGGGTATGTTGAAAAAAAAGGTTTGGCCAAGTTTCATTGGATTTGAAGTTCATTTGGTATGGTTTGGCTCATGTTGACCCATTTAGGTCAAAATGGGTCTTGATCAATTGTTAATTGGGTCAAACTAAGGGTTGGTTCAAGTTCATATGATCATTTGAAATGTTTTGGTGGCTTTGGTTTGATTCAATTTGGTTTAGGTTTGAATTTGGTTCATATGACTTCATTTATGTCAAATGGGTCAAGTTGACCAATTTGATTGACCTATTTTTGAGCTAGGTCATGGGTAGGTTTAGGGCTGGTTAGTCATATGATGTGGATTGGTATCTTTGTTTCCAATCAATTTTGGTTAAGTTTGAATTTGGCTCAACATGACCCTTTAGTCAAGTTGGTTCAAGGTCAATTGGGCTAGGTTAGGTCTAGTTGGCTATTGAGGCTTTGGTCAAGTTCAACAAGTGGTTTGGAATGAACTTGACCCATTGGTTTCAATCAATTTTTTGATAAAGTTTTGACACATTTTGACTTTAGGTCTTGGGTCAACTTGGCTAGGTTAGGCTCCAATGTTGACTTGGTCGTTCAAACATAATTGATGAATGAACTTAAATTAATGGTTTCAACCAATTTGGCCTATGGTGAATTTTGGCTATATTGGGTTTCATTTTGGCTAAGTGTTGACTTGGTCAACCCTTAGGTTTGACTTTTTGTGCAAATTGGGTGATTGATCATCCCATGATGATTGTTGATCATGATGAGAGGCATAGGTGAGTTTGATTCAATCCAATTTGTTTAGGATTAGAATTTGGCTCATAATGGTACTTTAGGTCACATTGGATTAAGTGAGCCTAAGTGGGTCAAATGGCTTGGTCAAAGCTTGATTTTAGTTTGATTAAACTCATATATAGACTTATGATTGAAATATAAATCCATTTGCAATTGGTTTGAAGTCAAATGGGTTATTATTCATTTGAGAATTTCATATTCAAAGGAAGAACATGAGTGGATTTGAGGTTTGATTTTTGAATTGGATTTTGGTTAAGTGATTAAACTTTGTATTTATACTTAGATTCATGATTATAAGGTTGATTGATTCCTGACGGAAAATCAAGAGTTTGGCTTGATTTGAAGTTGATTTGGCTAAGTTCAAGATTTTGACTTGAAAGGCTTATGTTGGATTTTGAGTGGATTTGAGTTTGATTTTTGGAAGTGGTTTTGATTGTTTGAATTTATATTTCATTTAAATATGTGAATATAAATGTCAATATAAATGGGTGATGAGAAAATTTGATGAATTTGATCATGATTTAGGCTAAGACCATTAAAAGAAATTTAAAGGGCTTAAGAAATTTTAGAGCAGGGATTTGAATTTTGGATTTAGATTTGATTGATTTATATTTATATTTCATTTATATATGTGCATATAAATGAGAATATAAATGAGTTATAAAAAAATCTCATGAGTTTGAATTACTTTGATCATGATTTATGCTATGTCCTTAAAAGGAAAATTAAGGACTTAAGAAGGATTTTAAATTTGGAATTAGACTTCTGGATTTGATTTGATTGATTTGTGTTTATATTTCATTTATATATGAATATAAATGAGAATATAAATGAATTATGAGAAAATCTCATGAGTTTGAATTGGTTTGAATATGATTTAGGCTAAGTCCATGAAGGAAAATTTAAAGGACTTAGGAAATTTCATGAATTGATTTTGAATTTTGAGTTTAGTTTGATTGGTTTGAATTTATATTTTATTTATATATGTAAATATAAATGAGAATATAAATGAATTATGAGAAAATCTCATGAATTTGAATTGATTTGATCATGATTTTGGATAAGTCCTTAAAAGGAAATGGACTTAGGAAATTTTGGAGTTTGAAATTTCATTCATGGGTTTCATCATGGATTTCAATCATGGCATTGATTTGAGTTTGGAGAAAATCAAATAGGATTGATTTGGAACTTGACTTGAAGGAAGGAAGGTGAGGAGTGGTTCAAGCTAAGGGTATGCAAGTTTTCCTAACACCCATAAGGCATGACATATTCCTATGGCTAACTCTTCTAAGTCTCTAGGGCTAGGTTGAGTGTCCACCTAATCACTAGATTGGTCTTAAGACTAAGGAACTCTTAAAGCCTAAGAGAAATCTTATGTCTAAGATGGAGGGGTTGAGAGCTCATTCTAAAAATGAGGTCAACACATATGCTCGGCTCTTCCCAACCGAACGATTGCACTCTTTCTCTCGGCACTTCACCAATATCACATTGCTTCCTTCTTTGTTTCTTTTCTTTGATCAATGATCCCACTCTTTTCTCTGGCTCCAACTCCTTCAAAGGAATGGTGCATTGCTTCCTTCTTCCTTTTCTCCACCGAACTCTCAAGCGAGGGATGGATCTTCTCCTTTCATTGTGAGAGAGAGAGGCTCCTCCCTCCCTCTTTTCTCTCATTCATCATCCTACCCATGGACAAAACAACTCCCATCCATCTCCTATGACAACTAGCCACCATTATTGCTTTTGGATTGAAGTTTTGGGTTTCTTTATGGCATCTCTATCCATTGTTAATGTTTGATGCAAAGTAAACAACGTTCACAGTGGCTAAGGATTGTATCTTTAGTGGAACCTTCTTAAAGATCTCTAAAAATCTTGGATTTTTTTTTGATTTGATGGAAGGAAGAGGCTCTAAAGAGGATGGAAGGTGGAGTTCTAGATCTGCATATTCTTTCTATTGTCGTGGTAACATTGAAGAATAATATTTGACAGGCATCCCAATGTCTTAGGATGAAGACATCTCGCAAGTACTGAAAGTGGAATGCCAAAGAAGATTTTCTTGGGATTAAAGAAGATAATAATGGTCCAACTATTTTGTTGATTCAGTCATTCAATTAACAAAGAACAACAATACTATATGAATTTCTTGATAATCATCTCTTTCCAAAGATGTTTCTTGTAGTGGGCTTCAAGAAGCTTCTTTCCAAATATTTGTTGGCGCATCATCAAGTCGACCAATTTCTGAAGGAGCTTGTAGACATCCAACAATGTTAAGTTGATGGAGGTGTTTCTCTTAGTGAAGCTCTATTTATATAGGACAAATAGTTGGAAGATGAAGGGATTAAACATAAAATGAGGGGATGGGAGGAGGAGGTTTGAAGGTGTGTGAAAATTATCTGCATATATATGTTTGTGTCTCTTTGTGCAAGTTTGAATGACTCGTCACGCTCATTAGGGTGTAACGAGATAAAAATTGGCTATGGTGTTGCAGCTTCATTGCTCATCGGGGAACGAGTAAGCCAAAACCATTAGATGGCTCCCATGCCAAAATACCAAAATTTTGACTAAATATGAGACTTTAAAAAAAGGAGAAGAATATTTGCATATATGTTTTCTTTTATGCAGGTGATTGAAGGCCTCGTTATGCTCATTAGGGCATAACATAATTAAAATTCAGCTGAGGTGCTTCAAAACACCATTTGTCATACTCATCTATGTGGGTAAAAATAGTTGATCTCTATGGGGCGATGCTAGAGTATTGTTGAAATTCTGCCAGATTTTGGATTAAATTCTAGACTTAGAAGAATCAAAATTCATCTAAAATAAAATTTAAATGTATTAAATTGAAAATTTTAATAGAATAAACATAGAGGTGAATATTAAATTGAAATAAAAAAAGACGAGATTATAATGAACTTAAAAAAGGGACTTTACAACTGAGGCTTGATGCTAACTCTAAATACGTAAGAAATTTGCAATAAATTTACAGTTTGGTTATGTATATTGATATCTTTATGTGGAATTTAAAATAAATTCAAATTCGATTTGAATGCTTTTATATGAAGACTAAATAACTCTTATAAGTGCAAGAATATTATTCGATAGTTTACTCAGCATAACTTGTTGGCTTCGATAGTCATGAATGCTATATTCCAAGTCTACTTGAATTTATTTTCAACAAAACTAAATCATCAAATTTGTTGTGTTATGTTTTATATATATAAAGAGGAGAAATCAAATGAAATTTATAAGAGATCTATGAAGAAGTTAAATTACATGTTGGCAAGCATAGTTAAAGCTCTTTAATGAATGATTGAAAGATTCATACAAGAGCTGTTAATAGTTTGCTTTAAGGTAATTGGAAGATAAATTCTCAAATATGAAAAAATTTGAATCTAATCATAAATGAATTTGAAAGATTGGAAAATTGAAAAATTCATCAAGTAAACTAAGTCAAGTAATGTTTTAAATTAGAACCTAAATCAACCGCCACCGAATCTGCAACTATTCATACAAGCAGACATAAGGTGTTGGCTTAAATTTTGAATAAACTTCAAATGTATTAATTTTGCATAAATTATGGAGCCAACTATCGCTCAATTCAAGTGCTTGAAACTTGTGCAATCATTTGAAAGAAATGAATTGAATGTATGAAATATAAAGCAATCTTCAATTCTATTTGAGCTTTCCAAAATTTTGCAAGTATTCTAAATACCATGGGCCCCACTCTATCTGAATGCTTAAACTTTTGGGCAGGATGATGCAGCTTCGGTTTGGTCTTATGAGGTCTGGGTTAACAACCTTATAAAACCCAATTTTTATAAAAAGTTCAACTTATTATAAAATATTTAAGAAGCTAATTCTGTCATGTGATAGTAGAACTGATCCTCCATTATTAAACTAATAGAGTTGATAGGATCAAGCAAACTCTTAAACCCGATGATGGTATGTTGAATGGTGATTTCAATGGAAGGATAATTACCATCAAAATATGCTCACAAGCTCAAATCAAATTAATCAAATTCAAATATCAAACAATAAATTATGCAAATCACTAAGTTCTAAATGTCAAAGAAATTCAATATTCAATACTTAAAGTTAAAACCCAATCCACCTTCCATAATTTAGGTGATAAATTAAGAAAACTCTAGCTCACAAAGAGTCAATGTCAAATTAAGTGTTCTACTATGTTCAAAATCAATCTCATGTCATAAGGATGTGACCCATATCCTCCATTGCTGGCTAGTAGGTCCACATGTGTGCGTTATGACCGAGTCCTCTCGGTGGTTGCGCCAAATGAAACCATTATATTATGATTACGATCGTCAGATGCTCCCCATTGGCTCTACCCTTTGAGTTGTGAATCATATGGTACAATGGGTAAAATGCCCTCATCAGTTAAGGTAGACTTAAGGTTGTCTTTTTTGATGAACACCACCCAGTCTACAAGTTTCTTGGATGACGTAACATGTGTTTGATAAGGATCCTTTGGTTGGTTGGGCCAATTACCTCCTCTAAGTAGAGTGGGATTACACTGGGATGATGGAACCATGGTATCTAGATCGAGAGTCATCATTCCCCACCATCCGCTTTTGTTAAATGAATTTCATAATCTTAAACTCTAAAACTCCACATTGCTACTAAATGCTATACATTTATTGATCTAACATTTTAATCAAAAGTTCTCTCACACTTATTGGGAGGGGTAATTAACTATAAGTGCTTGCACTTATAGGAAATATGGAACCATATTTAAAGTCCTCACCAAATGAGAATGAAATCTCTAGGTAGTGTCTTATCTACTATCTCATCTGCCTTTTTGAAAATTTCATCAATATTTTAAACCATATTCTCTTCATTTGTCGAGAGGTCGTGTGAATTTTTGAAGCCCACTAAATCCATCTCCATGTTGGTACAGAAGCTCACCATTTTGCAGATTTATATAAGAATCAATGGATTGTTGAAATTGTGAATTAAATGCATAATATTCACTATTCATTTCATTCATATTTTTTTTTTTTGGACATTTGAGTGAATTTAATCTCAAATACACACAATATATATATATATATATATATATATATATATATATATATATATATATATATTATATATATATATATATATATATATATATCAACTAAAACATTTTAGTTTTATACTTTTAATTTCTTATGATTAAAACCCAATAAACTTATAAGAGAGAGAGAGAGAGAGAGAGTACATGAATATAGTAACGATAAAATACCACTATTCTAATATAAGGCATGCCTCCAACCTGACATTTAGAGAAAGTTGACTTAACACTTCATTAACAGTATTTTGAGGATAAAAAAATAAATCTTCATATGATCTAGAAGTTTTATGATGTCTTCGATGTCTCTCCTAAGTAATTCATAAAAATAATGAAATATAAAAGCTTAAAAATTTATAATGATCAAATTAATTTTAAAATGAAAATATAAAATGAAGTTATAGAGAGAGAAAGAGAGAGAGAGATTTGGAAACAAACCGATCAATATCATGAGTTAGTGATGATCATGATCAAATATCTTATTCTACTAATAAAAGGGAAAGTAGGAAACTGAGAACATGGATTTTTGACATCAATAGTTGATGAGCATCACTTATTGGCAGACATTAGATAATGATTAATAAAAATATAATAATTAGAACGACATTTAGCAGTTAACTTGGTTTTTCTCCTAATAGGAGGGGGACCAACCATTAAATTTCTTCAAAATATTTAAATATTTTTATTAATTTTTATATCTATATTTTTAAGTAAAAACAAAACTAAAAAAAAAAGAATCAATAAAGTAGACAAAAAATTAAAGCTTATATAATATCCATCTCAATGTAAACTTTATGCAAGTTTTAAGGAAAAAGTGATTTTGTAGTTCTAGATTGAAAAATGTTAATAATTAATTAGAACTACATTATAGAGATATATACTATTGACCTCCACATAAATTACACAAGTTAAATAGAGCAAGCATCATGAATTTAATGGGCTTCAAATACAATATCGTGCAAATCAAAGTCAAAATACATTGGACATCGTTAAAATTGCTCAAAATAATCTCCAATCAATGAATAACTTCGTGATCACATTCAAAACATCAAAATTGATTAGAATATACATATTGCACAGTCTAACAGTCGACCGATCAAGAGATCGAGCCTTCAAAGCGCCTACATGCATATTAAAGTCGGGAGGTTGCGATGATGCCCAAACAACCTCTGTTTGCAAAATTGATCGCATCATTAAAGTCAAAATCTATCAAACAAGACTATTCGTGCTTGATTTAGACAAGTCTATGTGAGTGTCGAGCAGTTGAAAGAGATGACATGCATTTCTGAACCAAAATTGACCTAATTTCATGCTAACTTGAACCAAACAACCCCTGATCATGAAATAGACTGCATCGTTGAATCTAGAACATCAAAATTACCTAGAATAGACATTCAATTTTATTAAGGTTGTCACACTTAAAATTTTATCAAAATATGCACCTATTTCAAGATAAATCTATCTAATTTTCTCTTAATCACATCCAATCAGCACCTTTGGAACTTGTAGCTGCCCATCCCCATACCTCTACATCCCATTCAGCCAATAATAGGCTGCCATGTCATGTTCCCCATACTACCCACGTGATGGAAAAAATATTACGTCTAGAGTCCGTAAAGCTTCGCGGACTCCGTCTGCGACGCGTAATGGTTTTTCCTGTTTTATCCTTAACGGTGTTATCACTGGATGGACGGTGACCACGCCATTTATCCCGCCCGATCGGCCCGTCGCCTCATTCAAATAGGAGAAGAAAAAAAGAGATGCGTCGTTCGACATTCCTCACCGTATGACAGTTTAGGGCTTTCTCCTCTAGCTCAGCTCCCTCTCTCGATCGGCAAACGTCTGACCATCACTCAATGGTTTAGCAAATCTTATGAATAACTTCCATTGAGGTATTATAGGTGACTACATGAGGTATTTACACCTGTGTTCCTGAACTTTAATGAATTTAGGGTTTTCTCTATTCTTCTCACCGTCTAGTATATGAACATTTTAGAACATTTGAGCTCTTTAAATGAACAAGATGTATTGTAGTAGTTTTTAGATATGTTTTGCATGTGTACTCTCTGTACTGTTAAGATGGTACACGCCATTATTTTTAAAATTTTGAACTGATTAGCCTTGTGAAATATTTAGTATATCACATGGTAGGATGTTTGGTCATGTTTTAAGATGAATTTTGTGGCCTGATTAGGGATGATAGTATGTTCAGTAGATGGAATTAAAATTCTGTCGCTTGATTTCTTCTTCTGTACTCTCTATACTCTCATGAGATTACAGAGCATTATGGTCATTTCTTTCCTATTTCTTTGGCCTGTTTTGAGGAACTATGTTCATTATAATCCATTAGGAACAATTTGGAGGCTGTTTGGTTAATTTTTTAGTGTTATTTTACATCTGTACTCTCTATACTCTCTTGAGAGTATAGAAGATTTTATGGACATTTTTTCCATTTTCTTTGGCCTAGTTGTTCAGATTATGTTCACTACATTTCAGTGGAAGTAATTTGGTGGCTGTTTGGATGATTTAGGGGATTTTGCATCACATGCTCTCTGTCTCATGAGAGTCTGCATTTCATTTTTCCTATTTTTTTGGCTGTTTGGAGGAAATATGTTCATTGCAATCCATTAGAAATAATTTTGAGGCTGTTTGGTTAGTTTTTTAGTGTTATTTTACATCTATACTCTCTGTACTCTCTTGAGAGTATAGATGATTTTGTGGACATTTTTTCCAATTTCTTTGGCCTGGTTGTTCAGATTATGTTCATTACATTACATTTGAAGCAATTTGGAGGGATGTTTGGATGATTTCTGGAGGATTTTTGCATCTGTACTCTCTGTACTCTCTTGAGAGTATAAATGATTTTGTGGACATTTTTTCCAAGTTTCTTTGGCTTAGTTGTTCAGATTATGTTCATTACATTCTAGTGGAAGCAATTTGGTGGCTGTTTGGATGATTTAGATTTTTTTGCATTTGTACTCTCTCTCATGAGAGTATAGAATTTTGTAATTTTTCTATTTCTTTGGCCTTTGAAATATGTTCATTCTCCATGATCAATTTAGTTGTTTGGTTAGTTTTTTAGTGTTATTTTGCATATGTGCTCTCTGTACTCTCTTGAGAGTACAGATGATTTTATGGATATTTTTTTTAGTTTCTTTGGCCTGGTTGTTCAGATTATATTCATTACATTACATTAGAAGCAATTTGGAGGGATGTTTAGATGGTTTCTAGGGGATTTTTGTATCTGTACTCTCTTGAGAGTACAGATGATTTTGTGGACATTTTTTTCTAGTTTCTTTGGTCTAGTTGTTCAGATTATGTTCATTACATTCTAGTGGAAGCAATTTGGTGGCTATTTGGATGGTTTTGAGAGATTTTTTGTATCTCTCTCTGGTCTCATGTTTCTTTGGCGTTTGGAGGAATTGTTCATTGCAATCCATCAATTTGGAGGATTTGTTTGGTTAGTTTTAGTGTTATTTTGCTGTACTCTCTTACTCTCTTGAGAGTACAAATGATTTAATGGCATTTTTTCAGTTTCTTTGGCCTGTTGTTCATTATGTTCATTACATTACATTGGAAGCAATTTGGAGGTGTTTGGATGGTTTTAGATTTTTTGCATCTGTACTCTTTTACTCTTGAGAAATCTGAGATGATTTTTGGACATTTTTCCATTTCTTTGGCACGGTTGTTGATATATGTTCATTACATTCTAGTGAAAGAAATTTGGTGGCTGTTTGGATGGTTTCTAAGGGATTTTTGCATCTGTGCTCTCTGTATAATCATGAGAATACAGAGCATTTTTGGTCATTTTTCTCCTATTTCTTTGGCTTGTTGGGAGAAAATATATTCATTGCAATCCATCAGGAATAATTTGGAGGCTGTTTGGTTGGTTTTTTAGTATTATTTTACATCTGTACTCTCTGTACTCTCTTGAGAGTCTGATGATTTTATGGACATTTTTTCCAGTTTCTTTGGCCTGATTGTTCAGATTATGTTCATTACATTACATTGGAAGCAATTTGGAGGGATGTTTGGATGGTTTCTGGAGGATTTTTACATGTGTACTCACTGTACTCTTATGAGAGTACAAAGAATTTTGGTCATTTTTTTCCTGTTTCTTTGGCCTGTTTGGAGGAAATATGTTCATTACAATCTATTAAGGATAATTTGGAGGCTGTTTGGTTGATTTTTTAGTGTTATTTTGCATCTGTACTCTTTGTACTCTCTTGAGAGTACAGACGATTTGTGGATATTTTTTCAGTTTCTTTGGCCTGGTTGTTCAGATTATGTTCATTACATTACATTGGAAATAATTTGGAGGGATGTTTGGATTATTTTTAGGAGATTTTTGCATCTGTACTCTATGTATTCTCATGAGAGTACAGAGCATTTTGGTCATTTTTTCTGTTTCTTTGGCCTGTTTGTAGGAAATATGTTCATTACAATTCATCAGGGACAATTTGGAGGCCATTTGGTTGGTTTTTTAGTGTTATTTTGCATGTACTCTACTCTGAGAATGAGACAATTGTGGACATTTTTTCCAGTTTCTTTGGCCTGGTTGTTCAGTTTATGTTCATTACATTATATTGGAAGCAATTTGGAGGGATGTTTGGATGGCTTCTGGGAGATTTTTGCATCTATATTTATAGAGCATTAGGGTCAATTTTTTCCTATTTTTTGGCCTTTTTAGAGAAAATATGTTCATTGCAATCCATCAGGAATAATTTGGAGGCTGTTTGGTTGGTTTGTTAGTGTTATTTTGCATCTGTACTCTCTGTACTCTCTTGAGAGTACAGATGATTTTGTGGAAATTTTTTTTCAATTTCTTTGGCCTGGTTGGAGGATTATGTTCATTACAAATCAATTGGGAACAATTTAGAGGCTGATTGGTTATTTTCATGGTTGATTTGCATCTGTACTTTCATTAATTAACTTTTCATTTTGAAGTTTACCATGTCTAGGAAAAGGATAACTTCGAGATGCAGGCCTACCACCGTTAGAGCGTGTTGATAATATTATACATTCTTGATGAAGTCATTGACATTTTAAAGAGGCTTCATCATCAACATTAGACTCCATGGAATTCTAGCCATTACCTCAATCTGTCTTGGGAGATAGAAAGCTTTCTTTCGGTGGTGCATTCCTTTCAAGATAAAGTTCTGATTGTAGATGCAAATAGGGGAGAATGTCTTAATCCCCTTGTCCGATTCGATTCGATTGGACTATAAGACTATGCAGATAGACTTCGTTGCACTGTATTGTCTGATTGTACATACATTTATCTTGTCAAATCTTTTTTTGTATATCAAATTATAGGGTGGCATCGAATTGATTACTGTTGATGACATAGATAAATTCTTTTACTGTGGCCATCACGGGATTCTAGTTTTTTGATGGTATTACATCAAAGATTCATTCCCCAGAGGACACCCGAGTACATGAGTGGATTTGTCACTCTTGTTATGGTATATTTTATATCTTTGATTATGTATTATTTAATGCATTGAAGTTAACTTACATAAATATTAATTGTTGATCTGGGCCGCTGAGCACATAAGAATCATGCTATCTCCATTTTAAAGCCATTATCTTTGCGATGGTAGAAAATAAAATTTCAGATGAAGCCTTCACTAGTTTAGGAGGATACCAGGTGACATATAATAATATCACTTAGTTCTTATAATTATGTATTTATTTATGTTGTAGTCATTACATTTTTTATCAGTTTAACATAGGTCTGCCTTTCATTTGAGGATATATCGAAGAGGGGCACTCCTTGAATCATTTTCCCACTTGACATACATGTTGAGCGATCTCATTCTAAGTCCAGTTCATTGAATCTCCATATGTCTCTCCGATATTCTCCCCATCAATGTGTCGCCCTTCTACTACCCCAGAAGGCTTTGGTGGAGAGGGGACGAAGATAGATATCTTCTTTTCAAGCAATAATGACAGAGAATGGATGGGATTGATTTGCATGTTACTATTATCGAGGAGGTTCTTGCTAGGCAGTGGGGTCCTACCATCCCTACTATTGGGGAAGCTCTTGTGAGGTCTCTTGAGGAGGCACTGGAACTCTTGAGGGAGGCTCCGGGGCACACACATGGAGTACAGAGGAGCTTCCCATGAGGCTAGCATGGGAGTCTCTGTGGAGGCAACTTCTGGCTACACATGGATACTTGGGAAGCTATTGCCCTGTGGATACTTCCACTTTGGAAGGTATCCTCCACTGGGAAGCCCTATGAGTTCAAGAGAAAATTATGGAGGCATCCAATGCACATGAAGATGCTCAAACCCTGTCGGTAATTGAGCGTGGTGTGGCTTCGACATAAGGAAGAGGAAAGTTAGTTCCCCCTTCACACTTACAAAGTCACGAGCAAGAATAAGTGATGTGGTGGCCTCCACTCAAGATGAGAAGCATTAGAGGTATTAAGTTACTTTCTTTTAAATTTGAGATAATAGAAATAGATTTCACTAAATTTTTTTTATAGGTTTAAAGATGAGCCAATAAAGGTCGATGACCCATATCATCGTTGTGGTGGAGGAGCATCGGTATGAATCATCTCAGATCGATCCTTAATTCATAATGAATTTAGCTCTTCATCACTAACTTTCATCGTCGAGTAATTTCGCGAGGCACATCATTTTGTTGAGTTCTCATCCGGAGCTATTACCTTATGCTCCATCTTATTGACACGTCATGCTCGATTTGAGGAGGAAGTCAATCTTCAATCCTTCATACATAAAATAACCTATTCGTTTAATTAAGCTCACTTTAAAATATTTATCACTTGCAGGGGTGATACAGTTTTCATGGCTGGGAATATCATTATTGCGAGGCGGTCGATGAGTTCGACAATTAATATCTCTCGATGTATGTTGATGCCTTAGCCTTCTGGTGAGTATTCTCTCAGGAGATGTATATCCCCTATTTGTACATCTCATGCTTTGCGGGTAAGTTACCCCAATGTAGAATTACAATTTAATCATTATTTGTATAGATGAAAACTACAATTTATAAATGTTCTCTTCTTTTCTTACTATGCAAAATATGGCTACAAGGAAAGCAAAATGTTCATCGACATGTCACTGAGACTGTGTCAAAAGTACTCTTACTTCAATTATAGATAAACCTGGACACTCTGGTTGGGCATATTAATAGGGGCACAGTATTTTTATGACTCATTACCAAAACCAATCCCCATAAGGCCATTCTTCCGAGATTGTAAGAGTTATTTTCAATTTGGTTTTTAAAATAGTTTTTTTACCCCATTATTATACTTATTCATTCAAATTACTTGTTGAAGATGCTGGCCAGTCTTTTGTGAGCGATCCCATAAAATGGCCAATCGAAATGGTGAGTGGGCTCCAAGTCCAAGATAGCAGTGTTGACTGCGGGATGTTTGTCTGCAGTACATGGAAGCGTGATTAGAAAATCCCCACCCACAGCGGTGAAGATTGGCCTAAGAAGATGAATTGCTTTAGGGGCGAGTTACTTATCTTTTGTTTGGGAATGAAAAAGTCAAGCTAAGAACTGTACATTCAAAGTTTGATAAGTAGGAAATAATTATACAGGGTATTTCATTTTTTTCAATATTATTGGGCAGTTTGGATCTTTTATTATTAGATGAGAACACACGCAATTTGGTTGATTTGGAATGCTTTCTTGGGATGTGTTTCATCTGCTCGTACTCTCTAGTACATAGTATTTCATCTATTTTCTTCAATTTTTCTTGGCATTTTGGATAAATTAGCAGAATATCTACAATAATTTGTTTGAAGGCTGGTACTCTCTTGATGTGTTTATCTATACTCTGTCTTGTTATCTTATCTATGCTCTCTATCTCTCTGTATTATGACTCTCTACTTCTGCCTCTATATTATACTCTATACTCTATTCGGTGGTAGTTTGAAGGAAGAATATTTGAGGTCTTATGTAGCTTAACTCTTTATATTCTCCTCATAGTATTTGTATATTTTCTCATTTCCATTTTTTTGCTTTGTGATGAGAGATTGTTCACTATAACCTTAAAAAAGTTGGATGCTCTAGGTTGCCTTTTTTATGAATTTTAGAAGTTTTATGTGTATAATCTCTTACTCTGTACTCTCTCTGTACTTCTCTCTGTACTCTCTACTCTATACTCTTTTGTACTCTCTGTACTCTCATGCCTCTCTGTACTCTTGTCTCACGTACTCTCTTTGTACTCTGTCTCTTGTACTCTGTATATTATAAATTTATATCATATTTTAAATTCAGATCAATGAAAAGGTGAAGCTAAAATTTACATTATCTAAAATTTACGTTATACTCATTATCTCTAAAAGTATGCGGAGAAGCAATATGAACTACTTAGCATGTGAGCGTAATATAAGTAGTGATTACTTTCCTAAATCATTCTTAAAACCTACTTCTCTAAAACTGCATAAAATAGACAAATATCTATCGATGATAAAACCAACATCTTATTCACAAATATAAATTTTGAAGGCGTGTGGAGCAAATTATATATTTTAAGATGATGAATTTTTCAAATAATGTAATAAGCGAAAGTATCATCCGAATTAAATTAATATCATTGATAAATTTATAAATACTAAATTATATCACTAATATAATAATCATCACTGATTTTTTTTTTTCTTTTTCATAAAATGTAGAGTACTTTATAGAGTACATATATCTATGTAATGCACTAATGGAAATCATTCTTGTAAGCAAGGTAGACTCATCAATCAAATCATTTGGTAAAATATGAGAGATTTAGTTGCCAGTAAAAAGATTACTCATATGTATACCTATACTCTCTGTACTCTCCTACAAGTACAGAGCTTTCTTGGCATTTTTATAATAATAGTATGTTTCAGAATAAAGCTTCTCAAAAGAAGAAAGTCATCTAACAAAAATGATTGCCGATGCGGAGCATGAGAAGGTCATCCATGCTCGAGCGGTCTTCTAACGAATCCCATTGAGGCTGGTGTTGGTTAAGTAAAAGAAAGTCATCTTGGAGACTCTAAAGCTTTGCAAAATGATTGCCGTCGAAGAACACATAACTAAATGATATCATGCATTGAAATATTTTCTGTAATATCCATCATCAACTTAGTGTACCCTACAGCCGACTGACTGATTGTTGAGCTCAAGTTGAATTCTTGAGGTAGAACATCATATCAATTAATGATTTTTTAACAGCATCGATGTGTGCTATGCATTACCTCGAAAACACTCGGCATAACAGAGAAAGGTGTTGCAAGGGGTGACGAAACATGTTCTGCGACACTATCAGTTTGAACTTTGGTTTATAACAACAAAAATATGATGGTTTGAAGATTAGCGGATATTTTAAATACTACAAATTAAGAGGCAAATAGAGAATTACTCTTGGCTTTCTTGGATCTCTCCCAATATCCCTTAAGCCTTGCATTGAAACACCCTTTGGATGCTTAAGCGGATCTTCAAGATGTCTTTTCCTTGTGGTGACTTCTTCTTCTCGGCGGAGAATTCCCTTATTATAGAGTCGACATCATCGTATAGTTTTTTTAAGGATTGAAGCATATAGTCCTTTCTTATTACCACATGCCCACACGATATGCATATTGGTAATGTGGTTTCGAAAATAATGCGCATTTCCATCATTATCTTCCACATCTCTTAACTATATATACTATCGATGTAAATATCCCTCTTTGCTGGTAGACCATGAGTAGATACTTATCAATACACTTCCTTCAGAACTCATCTCTGATGGGTAAATCCCATCATTTCAAATTTCTTACAAGTACAAGTTACATCTAGGGTAGTCCCATCGAAATGGAATGTCCATGTTTTGGATGATTTTTTTCTAAGTTTCTCACCAAATACTCTCCATGGGTCATCGACCTGATTATTGATAGGCCTCCCATGCAAAAATTCTTCCTCAAACATAGTATACTGACTTTCTTGTATAAAACATAGCTTTGTTTTAGAATTGGGTGGTATTAACAGAATAATCGATGGCTACACTTGAAGTCTTCATCATGTTCATTGTCATGTCTCCATAACCTTCCAACCCCAAGAAATAATCACTGAACTTGTTGGTTTAGAGATTCCTGACATATATGTTATTGACTCACTACGTTCGTTTGACAAGATGCCCATGCATAATGAGTCTTTCAATGCGGTGGACCACTTGGATCTAATTTTATAAAGCTCGGAAAAGGATGATCATGCAAATTGCCTTCTTCTAGCATGGCGGACCAAGCTTCTTCAAACTCTTCCTCTCTTGCTTGCATGCATAAAATATCTCTTGTACCCTCTTATTACTATTAAAGCGGTATGAACCTTGGAAGGAGCTTTCTTTGAAATATGCCATTGGCACAACTATGACTAGTATCGGTAATCTGATTTTGATAGCTCGTGTAGCCGATGATCGATTGAATATTATGTAGGATAATCATCTCAGAAATGTCTGAATAGCCATGAGAATGACTCAATCTCTTCGATAAAAGGCTACTCAAATAACACATTTTGGTGATGATTCACTTCAATAAGAGAGGGCACAAATAAGATTATATTTATTGAGTTGATAACTTGTATCAAAATTATCACATCACCAAAAGTCATATTCTATCTCTAGACATGTCATTGCTCCAAAAAAACTTAGCAATCGACTCATGTACATCCTAAACATCCGTCCATTTGCCTTTCCTTGAACATTATTAATGCATTCTGCATTAAATTCATAATCCTCGATCTTTTCTCTTTTTTGAATAAAATTGAAAGCTTCTCTTTTGTGAATCAATATTCTCTACACCCAACCTCCTCACTTAGATAGGCGAATGCATCGTTGTCTTTCTACCTCGTCATTATCTTAACACGAAGCCTTTTCATTGCTAATGCATCGTGATCGAGAAGATGTAGGTCAACAGCTTTGAATGATTATGACTTTCTATATATTTTTTAACCATCCGGTTCAGTCCAAGTCAGAGAGAATCTAATCATGGGCGGACAAGCCGTCTATCAATTTTAGAATTTTGCTAAGCCATTTAGTGCGATTTCTTTGACTATAAAAAATCTTTTGATTTCAATTTCTTGGAGTTTGGCCAATAACTAGTATGGTCCTTCAACACGAAGCCGGTTTGATGTCGTAGTCACGCGATGCATACATCGCCTCCGTTTCATTCGAGGTGTTCCCAAATTTGGTTCATTAGACATCACGACTTCATTCGCTCATTGACGCATTCACCTACGATAGCTCAACATAAATGTGACATGTAAAATAGCTCCACAAATAAACATATTCCCTCCAAATAGGCCAAAGAAAGGGGAAAAATGAGCTAAATACAGAGAGTACAGATGCAAAAATCATCTAAACATCCCTCCAAATTGCTTCCAATGTAATGGAATGAACAAATTTACTTCAAATAGGATAAAGAAATTGGAAAAAAATGGCCAAAGTCTACTCTCAGAGAGTACAAAAGAATGTCTGAAATATAAAAAACCAACAATAGCCTCCAAAAAGTAAAGAAATCATCAGAAACATAAATAGTATTATATCAAGTTACCCATGAGTTGAGAAGAACAAAGAGTATAGTACAGTCTGAGTATAGAGTATAAAGTATAGAAAGTACGAGAGTCTGAGAGAGTATAGAGTCTGAGAGGGGCGTCTTCTTTTGAAGGCTTCTTTTGCTTTGTATTTTTTACCTTCAAGATGCTCTTTAAGGGCTTCCTAAGTGCTAACCTCTGAATAGCACATTCCCTATACCATAAGACCTCCCCTCTGTTTAGCATCCTATTCATCTTCATGGGGTGATGCTCTTTAAGGCTTCTTTTGCTTTATAAGGCTTCTTTTGCTTTGTGTTTTTTACCTTCAAGATGCTCTTTAAGGGCTTCCTCTGGAAGTCTTGACCTCAGAATAGCACATTACCTCTATTATAAGACCTTCTCCCCTCATTTGGCATCCTACAATTACTACAACTTCATGGGGTGAAAGGAATGCCACAGAAAGAAAGCTTGCTTCTCTATGTCCCAACAAAGATGAAGCCTGTAAAATGTGATGACTTCATTACTAAAGAGTCTTTTAGTCTCAAAATGCAGATGCAAAATCACCAACCATCTAAAAGCATTGTCAAATTGCTTCCAATGGAATATACTCTCAACAAAGAAAGCGGACAACATGACCAAAATCATATGTACTCTCATGAGAGTACAAAATCTGATTACGTAGAGTACATATGTAAGAAAACACTAACAAATCAACCAAACGACCTCCAAATTGTACTTGAACATATTTTCTCCAAAGCAGCCAAAGAAATAGATAAAAATGACCAAAATGCTCTATACCCTCGGAGTAGAGAGTACATAGAATCTGAGATAATTATAGAAATATGAAAATAATCTCAACAACCAGTCTGAAGAAATTAGAGAAAATGACCAAAAATTATTTGCACTCTACAGATGCAAAATAATACTAAAAAAATAACCAAACAGCCTTCAAATTGTTTCTCATAGATTGTAATGAACATATTTCCTCCAAACAGGCCACAAAAAGTGAAAAAATAAGCCAAAATGCTCTGTACTCTCAGGAGAGTACAGTCTGAATCTGAGATGCAAAATCCTTGAAACCATCCAAAATCTCTCAAAATTGCTTCCATTGGTATGTAATAAACATAATGACAAGCGGAAAAAAATGACAAAATTATGTACTCTCAAGAGAATAAAGTACAGATGCAAAATAACACTAAAAAACCACCAAACGGCCTCTAAATTATTTGTGATGGATTATAATAAACATATTTTCTCTAAACATGCCACACAAAGTGGAAAAAATTTCCCAAAATGCTCTATACTCTCAGGAGAGTATAGAGAGTATAGAGAGTACAGATGGAAATCTCCCATAAAGATTAACCAAACAACCACAAAATTACTTCTAATGGAATGTAATGACCATATTCTCTCCATCCAGGCAAAATAAAGCAAAATATTGAAAATTATCGTACTCTCATGAGAGTCTGAGAATCTGAATGCAAAATCTCTCAAAATAAGCAAAGTTCTCTTGCAAAGAACTCCAAATAGTGTAGGAAATGTACACTAAATCAAAGAATTTCAAGGAATAACACAAACAAACCGCAAAAAAATTGTGCGTACACAATGGTTGAGAAAAATTATCGATGAATTTTTATTTAATGCATCCTCAGCTATTTCCTCAAGGCCTTCATTCTCCATCTTCATGGTTCTTTAGTAAAAAGGAAATGAGAAAATCTCTTTCTCTCTCGAGCTGTTTCGAAAAAATACACCCTAAACCCTAAATCTAGATATATATTTCTTTTAAATTCCTCCATTCACTAATGATTCTTCTCCATTTGTTTGAGCGAGTGGGTCGGCCAGTCGGGCAATGATAAGCGGCATGGTCGTCGATTCTGGATTATAAGCTAAAATGGGAAAAAAACCCTTTGGACACTGCACGGGCTAGGATTGGAGTTTGCATGTAAAGCTACGTGCGGACTTCGGACGTAATATTTTCTCCATATGAAGACTCTTCCCTATTTCATAAAACTCATTTGTCCTATTTGAAAAAAAACAAAACTGAATGATACCCTCTCTTCCATCTCCGATACACAATTCTCGATTCCCATTTTTAGCACCGCATGATAGCAAGCCTCTCCTGCAGTTCATGTCCTACCTGCTTGAGTAAGTCACACCTTCCAACTCCTCTCCACCCACCACTTGTTGCATCTCTTACGATCTAGAAAAGAGGCAAACCCTCCAGCATCTAAGTGACCACCACAACTGATTTGAGAGACATAAAGACTTCATTGAACCAGGTAAATATTGATTCAAGATTCTTATGCGAAGGGATGGTTTATAGCAACACAGTTCGATGCTGCCACTACCTATGCAGGACGCCTTGATAACCACTTGAAATCACCTATTGTGCCACCACAACTATCAAGGTCCTCTTCTTCCGTTATTTTCACTATTCTGTTCATGTGTGAAGAGGGTCGAGTGATGGTGATTCATCCCTATATAACACCATAGACGAAGACCCATTTTCTCTCTTCGATTGTCGGTTTCAGTTCTCATTGGAAATAGCCATTTGATCGACTAAAGGCTTGGCTCGAAGAACACCTCTTAAACCTATTCTTGTTTTATTTAAAGGATTATTTCTGAAGTAATGGAGAAGATTCAAGACTTTAAAGATTCATTAACATATTCAGATGGCGTGAAGTATTTGTTACCTAATTCCCAAAAGAAATGATTTTTTTTTAGAAAGAAGACACTAGTGTATGCCACTCTCAGTGAAGGAAAATATGCTGACTTTTTATTATGGATAGACATGAAGATTTTAGGAAGTATTTGCTGGGGTGACCATCTTCTGGCTTCCTTTTGAATGTATTGGCTACCACTTAGTTACTTTCATCTATCATGCTCTTATAGTTTCACTAGTTGTACTATTTATCTAGTCCAATGTAGCATCATTGATGGGCGCATATTTGAAGATCTCGTTATGCTCAGTTGAGTTAACGAGTTTGAAGACCTCATTAAGCTCAGTAGAGTTAACATGTAGAAGACTACAACCTTGGTATCGCAAGACACTGGTCATTATGCACAGTAGAGTTGACGGGAAGGTCGAATAGCCCCCGATGTAGCCTCCTATGCAGGGACAGCGCCGGGAGGTCCGAAATTTGGACTGATGGAAGACTTAAATAAGATCAAATAAAAGTGTTGATGAGCATAAATTGAACTTATTTGAGAATTATAAATTAAAGATTAAACCTACATATATGCTCTTTTAATGCAAGTATTTGAAGACCATGTTATGCTTAGTAAAGCTAACAGGTAAAAGACTACGACTATAGTGTCACAAGACGCTGACCATTATGCTTAGTAGAGCTGATGGAAAGGTCGAATAGCCCTCGATGCAGCCTCCTATGTGGGGATGACGCTGGGAGGCTATCGAATTTGATGATAAATTAAATAATAAATTTACATATAAAATTCTAAAAGTATTTAAATAAGAATGATGTTACAGGAGACTCAATAGCTCATCAATGAGCATAAATCATATTTCTTATTGAACGATCAAATTATGTTACGATTCATACTGAACAATTGGGCTGAGCTATATACCACATTAAAATCATTCAAAGCAAAAAGAATGTGAATGAGACTTGTGATGAGCTCACGAGCTTGGTTACCCATGTGTAAGGTGCTAAGTCCAAATCATACATATGACTATTTAGGTTGTACGGTGTGTTTAGCTAACACTTATTTTGCAAGTGTAGTTAGATTTACTTTATTATTTTTGATGTAACTATGCATTAGGAATTAAGATTAGTGCTATGGGGGATTAGGATGAACGAAGGCTAGAAGGCTTTATCATGGGAGGCCTCCATGATGCCTTTGGAGCAAGCAAACCCAAATGAAGAAATGGAAGAGATATCAAGAAAGAAGATAAGAATACCCCCCATAGCATTATTCATTTGTAATTATAATTATTTTTTCATATCTGGGTTGTGGGAGAACTTCGGCTACCCATTTTTTTTTTGTGCGACACACCGGCCTTTTATTATTTTACGATAGCAATAAAATGTTTGATGTTATGTTTAGCTTATGCATTAGAAATGGCTTGCCTTTTCATAGTTTCTTTATGATTGGTGTTTCTTGTATGGCTTAGATGCGATTAGGCTCTTAGGAAAAATAAATTTTCTACCCAACTACAACTCATAATTAAATTTTTAAATAACTCATAACCCCACATAAAGCATAGGCATTAAATCAAGATAATTAAAAAATTTAGCAACCTCTTAGCTAAATGGTTGAATGCTTGAGAACATGCATATCATATTATTTCTCTCTTGAAAGTAAGGGATTTCCATTCTTGCACGATAGGGGAATACTTGACCTATGAGGGCATCCTAATAAATAAGGAGTTAGGATATTTGTTGTGAATGGCGACATCATGTTGAATGACCTAGAAGGAGAGATCAGTCAGAGGCTGGGAGGTTAAGGCATTTGGCTCTACATGTGACGGATGAGGTTGGGAGCTCATTGAGCAGAGTCTGAGTTATGGAATGGTTCTTTGGAAGCGTTGATTGGGATGGAGGTGAGGGAAGGAGTCCATTTGAAGTGCTCCCTGGCCAAGGATGGACGAGAGAGAGAGAGAGAGAGCTCTTTTTGTTCACGATAGAGATGGACAAACGAGGAGTTTCACTTATTCATTTTGGTTTTCCTATAGAGGATCACGAGAGCTAGAGAAAGATAGCAGCAGGCTTGTGCTGGAATAGGGATTGCACCATTTCACATGGGGGTAGTATGGGAGGATGATGATGTGTCGGCTATTACTAGTTGGATGGGAGGTGGAGGTATGGGGATGGGTAGCTGTAAGTTCAAAAGTGTTGATTAGGTGCAATTAGGTAGATTTATCTCGAAATACATGCTAATTTTGCAAAATTTTAAGCATGATAACTTTAGTCAAATTGGATATCTATTCTAGATAAATTTGACATTACGGATCTGATGCAATGATCTTTTTTTGCAATCAGAGATCATTTGATTCAAGTCGGCATCAAATCAGATCAATTTTGATTCAAAAAAGCACATTATCGCTTCTGATTGCTTGATGTTTATGTAGCCTCACTTGAATCGAGTGCAAATAATCTCGTTTGATGGATTTAATCATTTTGATGCTAACAACATGATTAATATCATGAATGGAATTTATTTGGGCATCATCGTAGCCTCCTAACTCTGATATGTGTGTTGGCACTTTGACGGCTCGATCTCCTGATTGGTCGACCATCATATTATGCATTATTTATATTTTAGTCAATTTCGATGTTTAGAACATAATGGTGTAGTCTGTTCATTGAATGGAGATCCATTTGACTATTTTTGGAGACATCGAGTGTATTTCAGCTTTGATTTGCACAATATTATTTACGAATCCCATCAAAAAATTTCATAAATTCCATCCAACTCATGGATCATGTGTGGAGGTCAACAGTTCTCCCCAGTCCTGGTGTTTAAAACTAACCTGGTTAGGCAGCGCGTACCACAAATTCAGGCTCCAGTGCACTTTTGGGTTCCTCCAACTTTCTCCAAATCTTGGAGTTCCCCACTGACTTGTATAATAGTGTGTGACCTCCATTGCAGGCTCCAGTTTTCTTTAATCTCAAGGTTTGAAACTAACCTGGTTGGGCAGTGCACATTTTAAATTCAAGCTCCACATTATCTCTTATGGCTGTTAAGTCATATGCCCCAACATAAGAAGTATATATTTTGTATTGTAAAGTTTTGCCCCAAATAAGTATTCTTATATCCTTTTTGGACTTTGACTTTAAAAGGATTATGATTTATATATATCTCAAGACATTTTGGTTTATTATCTTTTGATGTTTTTGCTTTTTAAAGTTTTTATTATACATGTGCATTCTAAGGCTTTTGGCTTCTCAGATTTTTAATGTATGTTTGCCTTCTAAGGATTTTTCCTTTTTAGGTTTTTGATGTACCTATACCTTCTAAGGCTTTTGTCTTCTAAGGTTTTTGATATACATATACCTTCTGAGGCTTTTTTCTTCTGAGTTTTTTGATGTACTTGTACCTTCTGAGGCTTTTTTTGAGATTTTTAATGTACCTGTACCTTCTAAGGCTTTTACCTTTTGAGGTTTTTGATGAGTGAATACCATGTCTACCACTTGCTCTCTTGGAGTCTTTCTAGTGAGGACCTTGTCCACTACTAGCTTTCCATCAAGCCTTCCTTAGGGGTGTGCCTTCTAGGGGAGGAATCCATAAAGCATTTTTGACCTATCTGAGATTGTTTATCAAAGTGTTACTCGGTGACATTTAACCTATGTAGAAGAAGTCAACAGTTTTAAATCTCATCAGAGGTTATTTTGTCAAAGTGTTACTCAATGACGTTAACTTGTGTGGAAGAGGTTAAACATTTTGATTATTCCGAGATTATTTGTTAGTATTACTCGATGGCATTAAGTGTGGAAGAGGTTAAATCAAAACATTCATTTTGCAGAGCCAAAGTTGCTCATTGACCTTTGCCTTATTTTCCATGAGTATGATAGAAGAATCATAATTTGTAAAACCATATATTTTTCAATTTTAAAATTGTCTCTTAATCTTGACTTATTTCAAGCGATAATCAAGTAAAATCTAGAATATTAACATGGATGATCTTTTGATATTAAGGGTTGCCCCCCAACTTCTGATAAGAACTAAAGGATGAGAATTTGATGTTTCTTCATTCATCATATATGTTACTCCCAAGTAAGATTTTCTTCATCATATAAATGGTGTTGCTCTTAACTTGAAGTCATATTGTCAACCATTATGAAAATGTAAAAGGAATATTTCCACATCTGATGTCAAGCTGTATGCAAGAAAACCGATGCTTGAATAAAACTTCACACCTTAGCTTGTATAAAATCCACACATAGATAGATGAAAAGAAAATAAGATGCTAGAATTTTACGTGAAAAAATCGAAGAGAGGAAAAATCACGGGGGCAGGTAAAAAAATCTTTACTATATATGTACAAAGTTTAAGTCTTCATAATAACAGGATTACGAGATTGTATGTATGAAATCTTGATAATTGGAATTTAAAAATTAGGTTACAACAGCTATGCAATGGTAGTTAGGCTGTAACGGTAGTTGGTGGCAGTCGGGGATGACAATAGGAAGCGATCGGTGACAATGGTGGTGATGACAAACTTCGAACTTCTAATTCTCTTTCAGCTTTCTCCCTAGTTTTCTTCTAGCTACTCCTCCCTTAATTATAAGCATGGAGTCCTATTTATACGATTATGAAAGGGGAATTTCGATCATTATAGCTAAAATCCCAAAATACTCCATCAAACAGTGTATCGCTTCATTTGATCATATATAATTTTTTGGTGATTTGGTCATTCAATAATTTTTGATTTGAGTGATCTTAGGTTTGTTGGATTCATCTTATCGAGCTGCTCGATTTGATTATAAGCACGTCAAATTTGGAAGTCATTTGATCATGCAGTCAATGTTTCGAAGGTTTCATATGTAGATTTTGGGCTTGATTTGAGCTCATTTTTGCTCGATTTGACCCAATTCTATCATTGTTGAACTCATCTCACTAAGTCGTTTAATTTGATTGTATACATACTTTAACTTGTATATGCATGATTTATAAATTTTAGAGGGATATATTAATGGATGTATTATAGATTTTTTGTATCATCCCATGTAATTTATCTCGGTTTACTTGCTTTCAAATATTTTATCATTATAATTTTGATGATTTACAAAAAATGTTAATGATAATAAATTTGCCTCAAAGTTAAAGTCCCAAGTTGAGACGATCATCTTACCGTTGAGATCACCTTATTGTTGAGCTTGACAGTTGATGTTGTCAAGTTCTCACACTTAAAATGTACTCGCTAAGAGAACTTGCTATTGATTTCATAGGGAGAATTTACTACTTAACTCACTAGGGATTTGCTAAAGAGTTTATAATGAGAATCACTTTCTTAAATGATCTCATGCTTAGCATAGAATTCATCAAGGATGCCCAAATGCTTCGACAACAATTAGGATTATTTGAAATCACTTTTTATTTATTTTAAAACTTTCTCTTATATTTTGATTTAAAACTTTGCTTAACGCATCTTAAATTTGTGTCATATAAAGGTGAAACTTCTAAACTATGCTTTGGATTCGATGAATTAAAAAATTTTATTTTAATTTTAATTAAAATATTCAAAATATGCCATGCATATTAGTGTTTAATTTAGTTTTATTTTATGAGGTCTATCAAAAGTTCAAAAGTTGATTAAATCAAAAAAGTTTTTTTGTTAAAGTCAATTGTGTCGTCAATCATTTTTTTTTCATTCAATTTTAAGTAAGTCAAGACTACTCTCGATGCACATCATTGAATATGTATATATGATTAGAAATATAAGATAAATTTTAATCATTTTTTATTTATTATATTTATTTAAAATAATTTAGATAATTTTAAGGTTGTCTCTAACAAATGTTTAATCAAAATATTCTAAAGTATATATTTCATGCTATATATATATATATATATATATATCCCCAAGATACAAATTGAGTAGGAATATTTTTAATCTTTAAAGAGTTTTGTGAGTTGGCTTTTGTTACGTAACATACAAGCATATGTTGTGGAGGCACATTTTCATCTTGACTCTTCTCAAGAGCTATGTGAGTTAGCTTTTATTTTTCCATTGTTGTTCATATTTTATTATAGCCACTTGACAATTAATGCTGCTTGGTGGATGATTATGATTGTTCTTTGCTGCATTAAAGTCATTTGATGTAGATGCACTGATGTATGGTCTGCCTTAAAAGTTTTGTTGGAAAGGCAACTTCATTTTTTTATTATTTTATTTTAATTTTTTAATGGGAAAGGTTACAGCATATTTATACCAAGGTTAGAAAAAGTAGGACTGTTTAGGAGTTTCAACAGTTTGCACACAATATGATTTTATTTTATTTTATGAAGTTTATTATAGCTATGTGAATGCATTTGACGCAATTAAGGTTGGTAAACCAAAAACTTTAGCCGGTTTGATTAGACTTTTAGTTGTTCTTTTCTTCTTAGTTTCATATGGACCTTTTTTTTTATACTTATTCAAGTAGAATTTGGATGCTTCAAAGTGTTTGATGTACTCAACAAAGTGCTACCACCATAAATGTTCATGTCATGAATGTTGCGTTATTTTGTTTGCATGTGAATCAACTTTCAAGCATTATATACATGTGGGTTATAAATAAATTGAGTGGGAATTAATGGGGCTAATTATGTCATTGATTTCATGTTGGCCAATTTCTTGAGTGGCCCATCTTCTCTACAAAGAAAGAAGGTGAAGACATGAATTTGATGAGTTGTAGAGACAAAATGATGTAAAAGATCAGAAATTGGAGAAAATTAGAATCATTACTATACACCAATATTTGTAAGAGTCAGATTCTAAAGTCATGTCATCATAATGAATTGGGTTTAGCAAGTTAACGAATTGAATGCTTGAACTAATTCGATAAAAGCTTTAAATCTCTTGAAAATATATTCTATGAAAAGTGTCTTTCTACTAATGGATAGAATAGCCTAACTATGTTGAAATGAAACACTTATATGAGTGCTTAAACCTAATACATTGGGATTCTTCATTTTGTTTCCTACTAATGCATTGCATATTTGAGCGCTATTGAGTTTCTTTTCTCTCCAAAGTTCATAAGGTGTTTTCTTGATGATACATCAAACATTTATTTGAGTTATCACATAGCATAAAATATTAATCACTTTTGTCCAAAGTTATTTGGGTAGGCTAAACTAAGTATAGTCCCGAGCATACAAGTGTCTTATTCTAGCATTTTATTGTACAATTTTACTATGGTGTCCTATGAGCTAAAAAAGCTATATCAAAGCACATAGTCATCACAAAATATTTCAAATTTTTCATGTACAAATTCTCATCCATAATCATTTCCAATGCTAGAAATTATTGATCCATTTTCTTTGTAAGTTCATTTAATCAATTTTGTAAATTTTAATAGGGCATCAACTTATTAAAAACATAATTTCATATATTCTAAAAGTCATTGTTTAGTGCATAGCTAGTTTTTCAAATTTTGTATACTAAGACACATTCTTCATATAAGTGTCAGATATATTATCAATTATAATTTTATTTCTATAGAAGCTATACATCAAATATATTAAAAAAATTAAATAAGAAATTATTGCTAAAACACGTGTGCGGGCGTATTTTATGCACTTTAGAAATTATGTATACTATTTAATTGAGGCAATAGTTAAAGTAATATCTAAGATATTGATAGATTTATAGATTTAAATTATTATTATTTTTTTATAAAATTTTTTTTTGAATGTTACTGAGTAATATAAATAATAATGAGTGATCTAAGTCAATTTTGAATAAAACTCAATCATAAACCCATTTATGTATACTAATTTAAGCTTATATGTTTAAACTTTTTGGCATGAAATATATAATAAGTTGGATTTAATTAAAGCTTAATTAGGGATCATGTTTGATCCCAATAAGAAAACTAACAAATAATGTTGCCTCAAGTTCAGCTCAAATTCAATAAATATATAAATATATAAATTGATCAGGATAGTACTCAACTCGATCTATGTTTAACGTAAACTACGGTTGTGGAGTTAACTCTAGAGATCAAGCTTTTCCATTATGCAATTGGTTAATTAAATGATTCGATATAGGCTATAGATTTCTCTCCCTCAAATTAATAGAAATGCTTTCGAAGAGCAATCACATTATGGAAGCCTTAATGTGATGTCTTGGAGAACTAAATCCATCTCTATGTTGGTATAGGAAGCTCGCCATTCTTGCAAGATTTATATAAGCATCAATGGATCGTTGAATTAAATGCAGCATAATATCACTATTCATTTCATTCCAATTTTTTTTTTTTTTGAGATATTTGAGGGAATTTAATCTCAAACTCATACATATAATATACATAAAAAAACATGAACTAAATATCTCTTAATTTCATATTTCACCTATCAATATTGATATATGCAACCTCTCTCTTGTAGCATCAAACTTATGTTGTTACATCACCTCTCTCTTGCTCGGCCTGAATTTTTAATTTCTTATGATTAAAGCCAATAAACTTATATGAGAGAGAGAAGAGAGAGAGAGAGAGAGAGAGAGAGAGTACGTGAATATAGTAAAGATAAAATACCACTCTTCTAATATATGGCATGCCTCCAACCTGACATTTAGAGAAAGTTGACTTGTCACTCCATTAACAAGATATTGAGGGTAGAAAAATAAATCTTCATATAATCTGAAGTTTTGTGAAGTCTTGATGTCTCACGTAAGTAATTCAAAAAAAAATACAAAAAGTGTGAAATTTATAGCGATCAAATTAACTTTAAAATGAAATATAAAGAATGTGAGAGAGAGAGAGAGAGAGAGAGAGAGAGAGAGAGAGAGAGAGAGAGAGAGAGAGGAGAGGGAATTACAAACGCTCAATATCATGAGTTAGTGATAATCATTATCAAATAACTTATTCTACTAATAAAAGGGAGACAAAACGATAACATGGATTGTTGACATCAATAATTGATGGGCATCACTCATTGGTATACATTGGGTAATGAATAATAAGAAACAAAATAATTAGGACGATGTTTAGCAGTTAACTTGGATTTTCTCCTAAAAGGAGGGAGACCAAGCAATAAATTTCTTTAAAATATTTAAATATATTTATTAATTTCCATATATATATTTTTCAAGTAAAAAACAAAAATGAAAAGAAAGAATAGAATAAAGTAGACAAAAATAATAATTTAAAGCTTATATAATATCCATCTCAATGTAAAATTCATGATAGTTTTTAAGAAAAAAGTGATTTTGTAGTTCTAGATTGAAAATTGTTAATATATTATTGATATATCCCTCTAAAATTTTATATCAAATATAGATTTCAAGTTAAAGCATATATTCAATCAAATTCAATGACTCAATGAGAAGAGTTCAATAATACTAGAATTGGGTCAAATCGAGCCCAAATGAGCTCAAATCAAGCTCAAAAGCTATATATGAAAATTTTGAAATACTGATTGAATGATCAAATAACTTCTAAATTTGATGTGCTTATAGTTGAATCGAAGCTCGACGAGATGAATCCAACAAGTCTAAGATCACTCAGATCAAAGGTCATTTGAATGATCAAATTACCAAAAAACTATCTATGATCAAATGAATCAATACGGACCATCCGATGGAGTGTTTTGGGATTTTGGCTAAACTAACCAAAATTCTCCCTCTCAGAATCTTATAAATAGGACCTCATTCTTATCATGAAGGAGGAAAGATGAGCTAAAAGTGAACTTGGAAGAAAGCTGGGAAAGAACTAGAAATTCGAAGTTCGTCATCACCACTATTGCCGCCAATCATCGCCTATTATCATCGTTGACTGCCACCAACAATCATTAAGGTCCAACCACTATCGCTTAGTTGTTTGTTACCTAATTCTAGAATTCTCATTATCAAGATTACTCACATACAATCTTGTAATCTCGCTGTCGGGTAGACTTAAACTCTGTACTCCAAAGTAGATATATAGTGAAGCATTTTAGCTAGACCCTCGTGATTTTTTCTCCCTCATCCTGGGGTTTTTCCACGTAAAACTTTTGGAGTCTTTTATTCTTTTTTCAACTATCTGCGTGCGTGCTAGATTTTCCAACAAAGCTAAGGCATAAAGTTTTATTATACCGCTAAAAATATTCTAGCACGCAATAGTTTGATACTAGTTGTGAAAAATAGATTCTCATTACTTCATCATGTCAGACAACCAAGTTTCTCAACAAGATTGAAAGTACCAGCCAAGTGGAGCACTTCGTACTTTTAAGTAGTGCATGCGAAGATTGAAGATTCATCAAACTCGATTCTTCAAGCTTTTGTTGGAAACTTGGGGGGAGGGGGGTTGCGCGGCAACTCTTAATCTCAGAAGATCGCACATGTTAATATGCTAAGCATCTAATTGATTACATTTCTAAGTTACAAGTCAAAGTTGGAGGATATTTCAACACTAAAAAAAGATAGTTTGACAATTGTCTTTATATTATAAGGCAAAGATCAAGGAGCAACCTTGGCTACAACCTCAAGTGGGTGTTTTGATTTGACCTCTTTCACACAGGTTAACATCATCGAGTAATACTCTGACAAATAATTTTGGAAAAATCAAAATATTTAACCTCTTTCACACAAATTAACATCATACTTTGACAAAATAACCTTTGATGAGAGTTAAAACTATTCACTTCCTCCATTCAGGTTAAATGTCACCGAATAACACTCTGACAAACAACCTCGGATATGTCATAAGTTTGTACTTACTCCACACAGGTTAACATCATCAAGTAATACTCTGACAAATAATCTCGGAAGAATCAAAATATTTAACCTCTTCTAGACAGATTAACATCATACTTTGACAAAATAACATCGGATGAGAGTTGAAACTATTAACTTCTTCCACACAGGTTAAATGTCGTTGTGTAACACTCTGACAAACAATCTCGGATAGGTCAAAAATTATTCATATATTCCTCCCCTAGAAGGCACACCCCTGAGGAAGTCTCGATGGGAAGTTAGTAGTTGACAATGTCCTTATGAGAAATACTCCAAGAGAGAAAGTGGTTGACACGGTCTCCACTCATCAAAAACCTCAAAAGGAAAAAGCCTCAAAAGGTACAGGTACATCAAAAATCTCAGAAGGCAAAAGCCTCATAAGGTGCAGGTGCATCAAAGCCTCAGAAGGTACAAGTATATTAAAAATCTCAGCAGACAAAAGCCTCATAAGATAAAGGTACATCAAAAATCTCAGTAGATACAGGTACATCAAAAACTTTAGTAGGCAAAAGCCTCAGAAGGTACAGATACATCAAAAATCTAGAAGGCTAAAATCTCAGAAGGTACAGGTACATTAAAAATCTCAGTAGATTAAAGCCTCATAAGGTACAAGTACATCAAAATCTCAAGAGTGTGGTACATCAAAAACCTTAGCAAAAGCCTCGTAGATGTACATAAAAATCTAAGAAGTCAAAAGCCTAAGATAGAGAGACCCCGAAGGAGAGTGAGCTAAATATTTTATGAAGAATAATCAACAAATCATTTGGAAAATGAAACTTCTTCTAAAAGATTATCAAAGTATCACTATTGATAGTTGGTGTTACATCATCGAATATCATCGTCCCTTGATGCTTCCGCAACGCATCATCTTATGCAAGCTTTGCTTGGGAATCTTTAGACATTGTGATATCTATGAGAAGATGCTCACCCATGAAAATATTCATCAGAATTGGAAGCACATTAGAGTTTGAATTCGAGATGCACGCCACCTAACCAAGTCAATTAGAAATCTTGAGATCGGGGAGAACTGGAGCCTGCGAGAGGGGTCGACATAGTTATATAGGTTAGTGGAAGCTATCAAAGAGAAGAAAGCTGAAGTACACTAGAGCTTGAATTGGGATGTACGCAACCAGGGGAAACCCCAAGATTGGGGAGAACTGGAGCCTGTGAGAGGAGTCGCCACCGTTATACAGGTTAGTGGAAGCTACCAAAGAGAAGAAAGTGAAGCACACTAAATCTGATACACGCCAACCAGACAGCTTGGAAACCCGAGATCGGGAGAACTGAGCTCATGAGAGGGTCACACCATTATACAGTGGGAGGCTACAAAAGAGGAGAAAGTGGAAGCACCTGAGCAGAATTGGACGCTACGCAACTGTGGATAGTTGGAAACCCCAAATCGGGAGAACTGGAGCGAGGGGGGTTGGCACCACAGTGGGAGGCCACAATAGAAGAAAGCGAAAGCACACTAGAGCTTAAATTGGATGCACGCCAACCAAGTCGTTGGAAATCCAGATCGGGAGAACTGAGCTGAGAGGGGTCAGCACCATTATACAAGTTAGTGGAGGCCACCAAAAGAGAAGAATCTGAAGGCACACTAGAGCAATTTGGGATACATAACCAGTTAGTTTCAAACTCGACTGAGGAGCCACGTGAGTGGGTCACACACCATCATAAAAGTCGCGGGAGGAATTCAAGATTTTTGAAGAACCCGCGCACACCGGAGCTGAATTTTGGATACACGTCGCATAACCCAGTGTCAATTCCAAACCTTGTGACCAGGGAGAACTAGAAAAGTGAGTCATCGCCTACGTGTTAGGAGGCACTAGGGAGAAAGAGATGTGATTTTTCCCCCATCCCGGGATATTTATACTTGAAAAGAGACTCTTCAAATTATTTAAATTTTAAAAACAAAATAAAATAAAAAACTTTTCATCTTCTTTTAAAAATAATAATAATAAAGAGAAAAAATATTCATATAAAAAACTCTTCATATTCCTCATTAAAAAAATAATTTATATTCCTAAAAAAAATTATTCACATTCCTCATTAAAAAAAAACTCTTTATCTTTTTTTTTCAAAAAAAGAAAAAACTCTTCATATTCCTCATTTAAAAAAAAACTATTTATATTCTTACAAAAAAAACTCTTCACATTCCTGATTAAAAAAAACTCTTCATATTCATCATTTAAAAAAAATTATTTATATTCCTAAAAAAACACTTCACTTCCTCACACATATATATATATGTATATATATATATATATATATATATATATATATATATATATATATATATATATATATATATATATATATATATATATATATATATATGTATATATATATATATATAATTTATGTATAATTATTTATATATATAATATAAATAATTAAATATTAATAATTAATCCTAATAATTTTTATTTAAAGTGATTTTTTTGGATGAAATAAGTTTTATTATCCAAAAATAGGAGAACAAATGATATATCTTTCTAAAATATATAAATAAATCATAAATCTCAAAAAAAAAAATCAATAAATCATGATTAAAACTAAATTAAACAAATTAAGTCAAATAAAATTTCAAATCTTACATGCTAAATTTTGAAACTAACTAATGATTAAATGACTTCCAAATTTGATGCTTAGTCGAATCGACGGCGAATCAACTAACCTAAGATCACTCAGATCGAAGATCATTTGAATGGTCAAATCACTAAAAAACTATCTATGATCAAATGAATCAATACGGACCGTCCGATGGAGTGTTTTGAGATTTTGACTAGGATGACCAAAATGCTCTCTCAGAATACTATAAATAAGATGTCATGAACGGAAGAATGAGCTAGAAGTGAACTTGGGAGAAAGCTGAGAGAGAGCTAGAAGTTCAAAGTTATCATCACCATTGTTGTCGCCATCGCCACCAACAACCATTATCCAACTGTCAGATATTTGTAACGATTCGAATTCTTATTATCAGGATTTATCACATACAACATTGTAATCTTGTTATCGAAAAGATTCAAACTTTGTACTCCAAAGTTGATATATAGTGAAACATCTTTATTCTGCAGTGATTTTTTACCCTCTTCCGGGGTTTTCCGTAAAATTCAGTTTCTTTTATTCTCTTTTCAACTATCACGTGCGGATTTCTAATGAAGCTAAGGCGTGAAGTTTTATTCTACCGCTATAAGTTTAGCGGTATTTATAATTGATTAAGTTTCTCACAATCAATTTGGTTATAATAGATGTATGGACTTGCTATACATTTGTTAAGGTTTGATGGAAAATAGAAAAGAAGGATTACATATGATATTTATTGATTTGCTTGATAAAGTCTAAGATTTCTTTGAAATTCTAAAAAAGAATATTGGTTATATTAAGTTTAAGGATATGTATACAAGATACTTGTGTCCAACACAGGAGGATTGATTAAAATATTTTCCTATTTGGTTGGATTACATCAAGGATCAACATTAAGTATCTTTTTTACTTTAGTTATGGATGTTCTTGGCATTTACAAGAAGATGTATTGGTGTATGTTTTCGATGACATTCTTCTTGTTGATAAGACTAGAAGTCCAACAAAATTGAATTATGGAGGTCAACTTTAGAGTCTAAAGGTTTTCGTTTAAGTAGATCTACGAATATGAGTGTAATTTTTTGTAGAAGTTTTAGTGATATGTTGTGACTTTATGATCAAGTCATTAAAAGAGTGGCTTGATATTTATTTTGTTCAAAATGATGGTGAAATAATTAATAATGTTATTAGTAAATTCAATTAATATGGTTGAATAAATAATTTAAGTGATAGAAAAGTTCCACTTAATAACTTAAGGAAAATTTTATAAGATGGTGGTAAGATACAATAATGACTTATAAGTAATAATAATAAGAATACAAAAGACTAAGTTTTATTACAGAGATAATGCTTGATGATGTTTACCACTTAGAGATAGAATGCAAAATAGTATGTTAAAGAGTTAGTAGCTCATGGTAATAAGATTAAATAATAGATGGTTTACATAATTATAATACAATTAAGAGTAACTTTTAGATTTCTTTATGTTAAAAGAGGTAGATAAAAAAAACTTGGTTAAGATGTATAAAAATGATCTTAGTATACTTGAATTAAATGAAAATTTAAACACATAATGACATAATGGAGAGAAGGATTCATTTGACATTTAAGTGGGATTAAGGCTTCTTGTTGTTGTTGTTGTATAAGTTTTTGGCATTCAACAATTATTATTAGAACTATATTATAGAGATATACTACACATGTAAGACATTGCATATAAAAATTCATCTAAAATTATTATATAAGAAGTATGTTGCTTTAGTTAAGTTATTGTATGACACTTTAGCTCAAATTATTTCAAAGCATTTAGTTGTCTAGATTATAAAATAGAGATAAATTAATTTATTAGCAAGAATATCTAACACATGTATGATAGATATGATAAAAGGTAATAATATTTTATATTAAAAAATCACAAACATAAAGTCAAAAAATCTATTATATAATTAAAGTTACAAAGTTTCTCCCTTAAAATATTGATTACAAAGTTATGATTATCTCCTTTTAGTTTGTAAAATAAATATAACAAAATTTGTTATGTTTATATTTGAAATTATTTTGTTATTTATCATTGTTAAATTCTGTTATGTTATTTCGTTTGAAAATTTTTTTTGTTTGTTAAATTATTTGAATCTATAATAGAAAAATCATTATAAAAATTGAATATGTTTTTTATAACAAAAATTTAATGATAAATATTTTGTGATAAATTAGTTATATTATATATAATAATAATAATAATAATAATAATATGTAATAATAATAATGTAAATAATAATAATAATAATAATAATGTATAATAATAATAATAATAATAAATAATAATAATAATAATTAATAATAAATAATTAATAATAATAATAATAATAATAATAAATAATAATAATGTAATAAATATAATTTTTTATTTATTATCGAATTAATTTACGATTGTTATCATTTCAGTTTATATATCATGAAATATATATGTACGTTTGTTGTTTTTAGTTAATGAATGAAATCCAGCTAATATAACAGAATTTCTTATTTCTTGAACAAACGAACTTTTTTGGATACCTTTGGTCATTACAAGAGGGTTGTTTGATAAAAACATCCACTAAGTGACAATGGTTAGATAATAATATTTTAAAACTAATAATCGACCCACAATTTTTGTATGAATATAATTTAGCTACACAGTTTTTGTATGAATATAATTTAGCTACACAGTAGTGGTGATTTATGAAGATTATTGATGATCGTTAGCTTCAAGCTTTCTTCAAGTGTTTGAATTTCTCTTCTTTTATGTTAAAATGAAGCCATATTTACAAAATTATGGAGTCACTCTTTAATAAATTTAAACAAAATCCTAAAAAACTTTATTAGATGAACCTTGTTGACTTTTGATCATGATAATTATTTTAGTATTTAAGTGTCTTGACTTCAAAATTGCATCTTGAAACTTATTAATTTTTTTTATCAAGTTCTTTGATTTGATCATAAGCAATTAGGAGATTGTTTGATCCTTTGATAATATTTCAAAGCTAATTGCACTTCAAATGCTTGATTTGAGCTAATTTGAATTTAGAATAAATTACTTTTGTTATCAATAGATTGTCTCATGCAGACTTGCAATTTGACTTTAACTTTCTTAAAATTGGAATATCAATGGTCATAAAATTAATTATAGAAAAATCCAATATATATGTATATATATATATATATATATATATATATATATATATGATTTGGAATTTGAATTTAGAATAAATCACTTTTTTATCAATAGGTTTTCTCATCAGACTTGCAATTTGACTTTTAACTTTCTTAAAATTGGAATATAAATGGTCAGATTAATTATATATATATATATATATATATATATATATATATATATATATATATATATATATATATATATATATATATATATATATATATATATATCATTTGTTCTTTTATTTTCAGACATCAAAATTACATAGTATAAAAATGTATTAGATTAATAAAAAATTTTAATTCTAAAATATTATAAAACACAATTACTCTTTGGACATCAACATGAACCCCCCGTCGGGACCATGAATCAAATAAATTTTTAATTATAATTTGAACCTATGTTAAAGTGTGTAAAAGTTGATGAAGAGATTGGCTTCAAATTTAGCAAATTTGTTTAAAAATAATTGTAGAGACTGTATTGGGCTATAAGAGTGTAAAAATAATGTTTGAAATAACAAATAACGATTATGGGGCCCAAAAATATTTAAATCAAACTGTTTGAGACGAAATTTAGGCCCAAACACATATGAGTGGCAAAGTTGGTAATAAAGCCATTTCATGCTTGCTTCATGTGGTGTCGTTGGGCCACCCCCTATGATTGTCTAAAAATGTGGCCCCAATAAATATATATAAAAAAAAGTACACCCATTATGTAGAAAAAATTTAATCATCTGTCTTCTTTTCTTTATTAGTTTTAAATTATTTTATTTAGAAATGTTCTCCATTATCATGTATAGGTGGTGTATAATTCTCTCTATTCATAGGTTTAGTCTTTTATTTATATAGAAGGCGTTAGTAATAAATAAATAGTGCTATCCCTCTTTTCATCTTTAAGATATTTTATGATGATTTATCCCATGTAGAATTGTATTTGATTTGTTGAATAGTTTTCGATTATGATAAAACATCTAAGTTTCGTTAGAAGATATGATCTTACCCATCCAAGAGCATGATAGTGATATTTTGGAAGTAGTCCAAACATCTTATGCTTTGAATACTTATAATTTCAAGTGAGTATAATATTAATAATATTTTTGGATGTAAGATTAATGTATATCTTCAAAGGCATATACCATAAAACTTTTCTAAATTTTGTCTTTTAAAATTATTGTATGTATTTGTACTATTCAAATCTTTTAACTTTATGATGTTTTTTATGTATTTCTATTTTATGAGACTTTAAATTTTTTGAAGTTTTTGATACATTTGTACCTTTTAAGACTTCTATTTAATATTTTTTGATCCATCTCATAAAAAAATGCATTCGAAACTTATTGAATTTGCATTACTTTTCTATAGTAATTGATATACTCGTAAAAATTTGAGGTCCAATATAAAGGTTAATTGTTGAAAAATTTAAACTCTTTAATATCACATCAAAAATATCACTATCAATAGTTCTATTAAAATAAAATACACTTTTCATATATAGAAAAATTATTATTTATGTAAATATAAAAAATTATGTGTTATATATGTGAATGCATAAAAATTGTATCTCTTTAAATAATATAAATCTCAGTTATTAATATTAAAAAGATAAGATTAACATAAGAAATCATCACATGATCTGAAAATTATATATGCCATTTAAATAACTATCACTAAATCTAATTTGCTACTTGACATACTATTCTAATTACTTAACATCCCCATCACTAATCTAATTTAACAATAAAAGCTATTTAGTTTCCACAAATAAGTCGAACAATATCTTTTTGTTTTCTATATTGAAATAATAAAAAATGATGCAAGATAAATTATTATATATATATATATATAGGGCTAACTTGTTTGAAACTTTTCATTTGAGACCTTCAAACAAATAAAATAATTGATATATATATATATATATATATATATATATATATATATATATATATATATATATATATATATATATATATATATATATATATATATATATATATATATATATATATATATGAAATTAAGATGATTGGGATATATAAAGATTAAATATCAATAAATAGAAAGATGAAAGGACTTGAAAATTGATTAGCTTATCATATAATAGTCGGTAATAATTGAAAATGATCAAATAATAATAATACTAATAATAATAATAGTCATAATAATAATAATAATAATAATAATATGTAATAATAATAATAATAATAATAATAATAATGATGATAAATTGGTAATAATATAAACTTATAATGAAGATTAGAAATATTGACGTGGGCCATTCATGCGAATTAAATCAAATTGTAGTTATCTAACATTGGTAAGGATATATGCATGGTACGCGCACATTGTATTTTTATTTTACAAGAAATTTTTTTTATAAAAACGGCATTCTTGTGGCGAGTTCGGTCAAATTATTTTTTAATCCCTAAAATTTATCATGATTTTATTATTTTAGGGGCTGTTTGTAATAATTTTGCTATTTGTTTACAAAAAATATTATATTTAAAAATATTTAATTTAGTTTCTAGATATTTTGAATATTTTTAAAATAAAAGTATCATCAAATATATTTTACTTTTTAAATAATATATAAAAAAATAAAATATAAAATAAAAAAATAAAAAAAAAAATAAAATTGATCCAAACGGCCTCTTAGTCTAAGTTTAATAGTCAACCCGATCAAGTTTTTCAACTTCAAATTATTTTAATCTCATTCCAACTTTCAAATTGAATGACAATTAATGGGGGAAGTTTGATTTCATCCAAACGTAATGTCAAAATGTTGAATTATTGTTTTAATTATGAGTATAAAAAACTTTTAGCCATAGAAAATATGGCCTGCTCTGAATTCTAACAGTGTTCTCTTGTCACAATATTAAATTGAGAGACCTGAAATAGAAACGAACATGCATGTAAAATAATACTAATTTTTTATTTTGAGCTGAAGATGATCGAACAGAGGATTATTCATATTCAGCTAATTTATAAACCAAGTTTAAAATATTTATTTTGTGTTTATTTCGTTTGTAATGATGAGCAAAACTACTTAATGATCGAACACAACAACGCGAGCTTTTGAGAGCAAGTTGGCATGATGAATGAGAAACAAAATTAGTGGATCACTTGCAGAGAGAGAGAGAGAGAGAGAGAGAGAGAGAGAGAGAGAACTTCATGGGTATGTGAAAGCATATTGTGAGTCTATTATATAGTAGGAGACTATGTTTTACATATAAACAACATCTTAATTGATATGACACTTAAAATATACTATAAAGAATCTTGATCTAAAAGCAAGCTGTTAAAGCTGGTGAAATCAAGAACTTAAAATATCATTGTAAACTTTGGTATATCAGTTAAACTCCTAAAAAGCTCTCAACCATGGAGTGTTTATAGTCAAATCGAGTGTCTCGACGAGC
Organism: Cymbidium sinense; assembly: GCA_021442155.1. Classification (NCBI taxonomy): domain Eukaryota; kingdom Viridiplantae; phylum Streptophyta; class Magnoliopsida; order Asparagales; family Orchidaceae; genus Cymbidium; species Cymbidium sinense. Next base: position 76,613,386 of record CM038220.1, read on the forward strand.
TGGATCTAACAAGCCCAAGAACTCAAAATTCTGACTTCATTTGAGCATTCAAATATTTAAAATACATCAAATGATCAAAGGGATCATTTTGAGCCGTCAGATGAAGTGTAGTGGTACGGGTTTGCATATATTTCAGAGCACTCCTCCTCTCTTTCCTCATTCCTCATATGAGAGGCAAGAGAGAGAGAGAGCTCTAAAGCTTGAAGATTCTCCAAACCGCACCACTCGTTGCGTCAACCACGCAGCGTGGCCGAGCCGGCCATATGATTCGTCCGCCATTCCGTGTCTCATTGGTCTATCATGGCATCGTCTCGATATCACTTGTTCATCATCGTACCCTTATACAACCCACGTGACATTATATGTTTGTTTTTGGGATTCCATTGTCTCATATATAATTATGTAATCCCATTATCGGAAAACTTGTACTCAAAATACATATATAGTGGAAGCTTTTTCGTGATTTTCCCTTTTCCGCGTAAAAGTAGGTTTTTTGTTTACTCTTTAAATACCTTTGGATTTCCAAAAAAGTAAAAAACTTGGTTTTCTAACATAGCGGTTTAGTCTGTGAAATTCTCATTATTTCATCTTGTTGACCAAGTTTTCCAACAAGATCAAAACCACCATCGAGGTGGAGCATTTCAAGCTTTTAAGGAGGAAGAATGAAGATTCATCAAACTTGTTCCGATTTTGTCAGCGGGGGCAACTCTTAATCTCAGATCGTCATGTTAAGCATCTAATGATTACCATCCCAACAAGTCAAAGTTGGAGGATATTTCAACATTTGAGAAGAGATATAGCTTTGCAAATTATGACTTTCCAATCACACTCATGGAAAAACAAGACCAAGGTTAAAGCAACTTTGGCTACAACCACAAGTGGATATTTTGATTGACCACTTCCAGTTAACGTCATCGAAAGACTCACAAACAACCTAGGATAAAAAGGTCCTTGGTGGACTTTCCGCGCCTCTTCTAGGTTAGCGTAAAAGAAACTAAACAACCTCGGATAGGTCAAAATCGGCGATTCAATTCGACCTCTTACGTTAACGTCATCGGGTAACACCACGACAAAGAACTCGGATAGGTCAAAATCCTCGGATTCAAGACCTCTTCCATACAAGTTAATGTCATCGGGTAACACTTTGACAAATAACCTCGGATAGGTTAAAAATCCTTAGTGGATTCAATTCGACCTCTTCCATACAGGTTAATGTCATCGGGTAAAACTCTAACAAACAACCTCAGATAGGTCAAAAATCCTTAGCGGATTCAATTACCTCTTCCATACGTTAACCTCATGGGTAACACCACGACAACCTCGGATAGGTCAAAATCCTCGGATTCAATTCAACCTCTTCCATAGGTTGCATCCAGTCACTGAACAATCTCGAATAGGTCAAAATTCTCATGTCCGCACTATCGTCATAAGCCGATCATCATGCAATCTTAGCGATCACCACCATGTGCGGTCATCCCATCGACTACAGGCACTAGTACCATATACCATATTCATTTGCCGTGCTAACGATGTAACCTCGGATAAAACATCTAAGTTTGCGTTAGAAGATATGATCTTCCACCCATCCCAAGAGCAACATGATAGCATTGATATTTTGGAAGTAGATCACAAACATCTTATGCTTTCGAATGCTTACAATTTCAAGTGAGAGTATAATATTAATGATATTTTTGGATGTGAAGATTAATGTATATCTTCAAAGGCATATACCATACATCTTTTCTAAATTTTGTCTTTTAAAATTATTGTATGTGATATGACACTTAAAATACTATTAGTCGAAGCACGAATCTTGATGTTGAAAGCAAGCTGATCCGAAGTTGGCGGTAGATCAAGCTCTTAAAATATCCTTGGAAACTTTGGGATATCAGTTAAACCCCTAAATAGCTCTCAAATATGAAGTGTTTATAGTCAAATCGAGCATCACGCCTTCCAACAAAGAACATTTGATTTCATTTGAGCATTCAAATGCAAAATACATCATATGATCAAGGGATCATTTTGAGTCCAGATAAAGTGGGTTGAGGGTTTTGCATGTATTTATAGAGCCACTCCTTCAATATATAAATAGCCCCTCATTCCTCATATGAGGGGAGGCCAGTGAAGGAAAGGGAGGCAAGCAAGAGAGAGAGCTCTGAGATCACTCGTCGTGCGCCCTGGTGCGCGATCCTCGTAGTCGTCGACCATTCTGCTAGTCATCATCCGAACTATCGTCGATCATCTGTCAACATCATGTCAACATCGCTTCCGTCAACATCGTCCTTTGTCATCAACATCGCATTGTCGCATCGTCATCGAAATTATTCATATGTCAATATTATTACAAGCATTTGTTGTCCATTTCATATACAGTAATCCTAGTATCGGAAGATCTTGTACTCAAATAGATACATAGTGGAAGCTTTTCTTTTTGGGCCAGGTGGTTTTCCCTCTTTTGAGGTTTTCCCGTATAAATTATGGAGTTTTATTGTTAAATCTTTAAATACATGTGTGTCTTTGGACTCCCCAAGAAGCTAAGGTGTAAACTTTTACTCTATGATTGGTAGCACGCGCTTTGGCTATTGGGAAGAGACCCCTTCAATCACAATTCTTATGAACACCCTTGTTATGGCTAATAGGCGCAACAACACTGAGCCTCGAACTCGTCACTCTCGAAACCAATCCTTGAACCAAGGATGCCAACACTTCCTTCCCACGATGGGTGTGACCTATGTGGCATGAAATCTCTTTAGAAGATGGTGTCGGAATAGAAGAGTCTCAAAATGAGATGATCCGACTTTTATGAGGAACACATGACCCTACACACATCTCCCCAAGATCGATCGTTGGTGGGAGGTCAAAATGCTAATTTCATTGAGTTCCTCTGTAGAGAGTGATCTTGATCTCCTTGACGCTAGTTCTACTCATCCATCACGGACTCAATTAATCCACCATTGGTAGCTTGACACATCCTGGGCCCTCTCGTCATGTTATACATGATGCTTAATGCAAGACAATTTCACCTCCAAGATAGAAATCATCTTCCTCAGCGGTTATGAGGAATCACCTCCTTTAATGAAGTTATTCTTCAATATCTTATTCGTGGGTTTCAAGCTTAGAACATTGATTCATGATGTGACATGAACACATCGACTATCATGCATATCCAATGAGCTTGCTTTGTCGGGTCTTTCCGTTACCCTCAAGGGACAAGCACTTGGTTCTACTCCCTTCCAAGGGAATCCATACCTTTAAAGAACTTTTGTTTTCAAGCAAACTAGAGGATCATTAAAGATTCTCCCATCTCTCGGCATTCATCAAAATGAGGGTGAATCACTTAAGAAATACTTCCGAGATTTTCCTTAGAAGCTGCCAAATACACTGAGTAGACCAGAACTATTAAGGAGTTTTCCTTGGAGGACTCCTCAGGAGCCTTCATGCTTGTCACGAGTCGCTCATACCAGTTCATCGTGTGGAAGTAAAATTGCATCATGGCAAACAATCTACGGGAAAATGTAAAGAACCTAGGGAATGCGGACCATTCCTATCAAAAGCAACAAGGAAGTGATCTCCCTCCCGACCCCATATCAGACGTGAACCACGAAAAAGGAATACGTCGAACACACATCGTGTTAACCTCCCTTAGCTATTCGAGATGAAAACATCAAGTGGCATCCAAAAAATTAGAGTAATATTGTCACTTCCATCAGTCATGGACATACTCAGGCATGCAAATAACTCAAAGAAGAAATTGAGAGGCTCATTGAGGATATCTATGTTGATTTGTGAATAATCAATCGACTCAAACAAACATACCTCCAACTAGGGGCAAGACAAATCACGAAATAATAAAACAATCATCAAGCTTGGAGAAATTGAAACAATTGCGGGAGGACCAATACTATCTAATCAAGTTCTGATTATCATCTCAAGAGCCGAGTTAAAGAAGTCTCTGATCATTCCATCACTTTTAACTATTTCGGACTTAGAAGGAGTACATGTTCCTCATCAAGATCCACTTGTCATCGGTAGGGATCGGTGACCCATGCTATAATGTTAAGAGAATTTTGATTGACAATGGGAGTTCATTGATGTCTTATTTTACTCCACATTTCTTAACATGGGCCTAGTTAGGGAAAAGCTCCAACCCGCTGCAGGACCATTGTACGGGTTTGATAATCGCCCTGTGCGAGTAGAGGGGACAATCACCCTTCCTGTTGTCCTTGGTGAATTTCCTCAACAAGTGGCTCATTTAATCCAATTCATGGTGGTCATGTTAGATTCAGCATATAACGCTATCTTTGGAAGGCCCCTTCAATCAATTTTCAGTGCGGTCACTTTAGTATCTCATCTTAAGATGAAATTTCCAACCCCCGTTGGAGTTGGAATGGTCTGTGGAAATCAACAGATAGCACATTCATGTTATCTCAGACAAGCTCAACTACACCCTTCTTTGACCTTCAGCATCGAAGATTTTAATTTTCGAGATGAAGAAGTACCCTAGAAAGCTTCGCCTGTAGAAGACTTGCTTTTTGTTGCATTATCAGATGACCAACCATTATGAACAGTGCAAGTTAGATCTCTGCTCTCAGACGAACAAAGAGAAAAATATATAGACTTCTTGCACAAAAATCAAGACATCTTGCGGAGTCGACATGGACATATGAGTCGATCCATCGATCATCCGTGAAGTTTTGCACGATCGTCCAAGCTATTGAGAAGTTAACAAGCTTCTAGAAGCGGGATTCATATGAGGTACATTACCCTATATGGCTAGAATGTTGTCATGGTTAAAAAAACAAATGGAACATGGAGAATGTGTATTGATTACATCTTAACAAGGCGCAGAAAGATAGTTTTCTCTTCCTCAAATTGTTGGTTGGTTGATGCTACATGGACATCAAATGCTCAATTTTTTGGATACTTACTCAGTTTACAACCAAATAAAATGAACCCAATGGATGAAGAAGCTACTGATTTCAAACATATAAAGGTTTATCTTACCAAGTTATGCCATTTGGATTAAAAAAATCTTTACTATCAATGCTTATGAATAAGGTCTTTAAAGACCTACTAATGGAGGTATATGTGGATGACATGTTAGTGAAAAGCTTAGAATAATCACAACATATTTCTAACTTAGAAATATGCTTTAACCTTCTTTGATGTTATAACATGCGACTCAACCCGACCAAATGTGCTTTTGGGGTTACATCGGGAAAATTTCTTGGATTTATGGTAACCCGCCATGGGATAGAGGCCAATTAAAGCTCTCAAAAATATGACTCCTCAGAAGAATATTAAGGAAGTTCAACATTTGAATGGATGAATTCTGCGTTATCCTTCAGCCCATTAGGGATATATACTTGCCATTCTTTAAAATATTAAAGGGAGCTAAAAATAATAATTTTCAATGGATGAATGTCACTGCTTTTGAGCGACTAAGGGGTATTTAGCATCTCCACCCCAACTATCCAAGCCTATTCAAGGAGAGATGTTATACTTATATCTATCTCTTCCCACGATAAGCTCAATTTTAGTGCGAGAAGAAAGTGGGATACAATGACCAATTTATTATGTCAGCAAAATTCTCTCTGATATAGAAAGTTGTTATCCACTTGTCGATAAGGTGGCTCTAGCTTTATTTTTCTCAGCATAAAAATTGCATCCATACTTTTAAGCTCACACTATCGGCGTTTACACTCATTTACCATTAAGAGCCATCCTACAGAAACCAGAAGCATCTGGGAGGTTAATCAAGTGGTCTGTGGAATTGGGAGAGTTTGATATAAATTTTCTACCTCGCCCTGCTATAAAGTCTCAAGTACTTTTTATAATGGAATCAACTCTAGAGGAGCTATCTACATGCCTTTTGTCTCCTCAATGGACCCTATGTTGATGGAGCTTAGGAAAATCGGTGTGCGGAATCTTACTTATTTCCCTCGGTAATACCCAGTATGGACTTCACCTAAAATTTCACGCAACTAATAATATGGGCTGAATATGAGGCTCTTATAGCGGTTGAGAGCCATCGATTTGAAAGCTCAAAACTTAGTGATACATGACTCTCAACTTGTTGCCTCCCAAGTTGAGGGAAACTTTAATGCTCATAATCCCAGCTGGCACAATACCTCCACTTGGTGAAGTCCCTTGACCATTTCAAGATACATCAAATCATTCACATCTTTGAGAAGAATATGCTCTAAGATTCATTCTACTACTGGGATCTCTTTAAGAGAAGGTATGTTGAAGAAATATATTTTCCAAGTATCCAAGGGTCATGGGTAATTCAAGCAATTAATGAGATAAAGGAACATTCATGGATGGACCCCATCTGTCTTTTCTAAGAAGGAACTCTTCCAGACCCAACTTCATTCATCTCAAGACAAGCTTCAAACTTTACTATTATCAGTGAACTATACAAGCGAGCTGGACCGTGCCTCAAATGCCTCTCACCTTGAGGAGGACATTACATACTCAGGGTTATGTGGAGAACACCTAGGAGGAAGGGCTAGCCCTTAAAATTATAAGGAAAGGGTTCTATTGGCCTGATGAAAGCCTTGGAGTTCACAAAAAAATGTGCTAGTTGTTGCACCTCTCTCATCGCATCTGAGCTCTCATCTCTTCAAAGCCCGTGGCCTTTTGCTCGATGGGGATTGATATCATGGGACCTTTTCCAATAGCATCGGAGCGAAAGTTTATCATTTTATCGACTACTTCACTAAATGGGTGGAAGCCAAACCACTCGCTAAAATTACGAGGCAAATGCTAAACAATTTGTTTGGAAAAATATATATGTCGATTGGTCTTCCGCAAAGATCATCCGACAATGGAACTCAATTCTTGGAAAAGTCTTTATGTCCTTTTGCAAAGATCTTCACATTCATTTCGCATCTGGTAGCACATCCTTAAACTAACGGGCAGATTGAAGCTACCAACAGGACTATACTCAAAGGACTAAAAACACGTCTCGAGAAGGTTGGGGGCAATGGGTTGATGAGCTTTCTAATGTTCTTTGGGCTTACCACACTATATGAATATAAATCAAATAGAAAGAATTAATGTGTGTGTGTGTGAGAGAGAGAGAGAGAGAGAGAGAGAGAGAGAGAGAGAGAGTCTTCAAAATATTTCAAAGGAAGACATTATTTACTTCATCTAGAAGCACAATATTATAACTCAATCCTTGATTATTTTATATATTGAAAAAAGGTCGATGGTTTAGAATTTACTACATAGTTTATTAAATAAAAAAAAGCATTTGATGTAGCCTCAATATAATTAGCTCTGTGGTGGGTGAGTTTGATTTTGTAGTTATTTATTAGGTGTGAACCTAAAATTAAATAAGTACTATCAGGGAATCCTCCTAATGAAAATTCTTATTCAACTAATGCATGCAAAGACAATTAAGTATCAAGTCCCTTGAACAAGTAGGTTTGTTGAGTGGAAAGCATATGACATTTCTTTGTTGAGTAACTCAAGGATTTAGATGAGTTCTAACTATGAGCTTTGAGTTACAAGAAGTTTAGTTTTGTTAATAATAAGCCACATGATGAACTGGTGTATTATAAAGACTTGATCATTATAATCTTGATAAATATGAGGGTACATCCCTTTCTCAATTATTTTGTTCCTCTTGAAAAGCTAGCAAGGTTAGGAGGAAAAAATTAATTTGACCTAAGTGATATGAACTAGATTTGAAGAACTGCTCTACAAATTACATGCTTAAATCTTATACATGTTGAAAATTCATTAACATTGATGCCTATAAACGTTAGGACCATAGGTCATTTTGAAGATCTTATTATTTTTTCTTCAAGTGTTATTAGTTGAAGCTATATATGAACTTTTGAATAGTCTAAAAATTAAAAAGTTTGAAGGATTTTTTAGTTTTATCTTATTGAGTTCAATAAAAATACATGGATGTTATTAAGCATAAGTTTTAGTTGGTGACATAAGAAGGTGCATTCATAAAGATGACTCTTTTGAAGAAGGTAATTTATGATGAAGTATTAATAGATAGGAAGGATATTACTCTGGAAACTTCTTTTGGTAGAGAGGTGTTTACTAAGAAAGCATGCAAGACAAAGAAGGGTTTTATTGAGAAGACTCTTTGTAACACAGCAATACCATTTGTGGTTGTTATTAATGAAGTACTCAGAAAAATTGTTAAAGGTGTCATAAAGGGTTCTTACTAGTGGTGGATATCCTTTTGGAGATATTAAGGGATAGAAAAAAATTTGAATCTTTATATTAATGTTTAAATATGGGATCTGAAATTTTTAGATGAAATATTGAGGGGTTTAGTTTTGTCTTCTAGTGAAACTTTCAAGACAAGTCCAGCTTGAATTAGTTGGGGTTGATTTGGAAGATTTAATTGAAAAATAAATTTTAGATTTGAGAAATGGGTGAAAATGATTATTAATGGTTAGCTTAAGATGTGAACTAAGAAATTAAAATAAATGGTTTGATTTGGTTGAGTATATGATGGTGTCGAGGGTAAAAGAAAGTGACTAAGTCTTGGTCTTACCTAGTTTGGTTAAAAGTTCTACATGAAACTATGAGGTGGATGAGATATTTTAGATGGGTGATGGCTAGTCATGGAGGATCTTAGGAATGTAAAAAAAGGTGTAATATAGTTAAGAAAAAAGTATTAAGAGAGTAAAGTCAAATATAAAATAGAATAAGGGAAACTATCTTATCTCACCAAAAAGGTAAAATTTGACTCACCAAATTAATGTGAGAAGAGCAATACTTAACTCAAAATGATTTAATTAACAATTGAAGTTACAAAACATTTTAACTTATATTCATAGGCATTACAATACTTTAGGGCTAAAGCTTTTAGTGGGAAGAAGTTGATGGAAAAAAAAGGAATTCAAAAGAAAACGAGGGATTAATGGCCATTTATAAAGGGGATATTTTAATCACTCAACTTTAATGTATTTTTCATATCATGACCTACCGTACAACCTCCTAGATGAGAAATAAAAATATATAAAAAAATCAAAATACAAGATACATTTAAATTATTCTACATTATGTGGCCTTTATTTAGGCTTTAGTTTAGGCTTTTGTAATTGGATCAATTCTTTATTCTTTTCCTTGGACTTTAACATTAGCTTTTATAATTTAATCTTTAATTTAATTATCTTCATGATGCTACATTAATTCTTTAATAATGTTGATTAGAGCTAGATTACCTTAGGAAGCATGACCAAGAGAGTTCAACACTAATATATAAGCCTTAATTTTAAGAAAAATCAATAATTTCCTTAAAGGTTTAGGGTTTGATAAGCCTCAAATAAAATCCATGGTTCCTAAGCTAATTTTCAAAGTCCTAAACAAGATAAAGAAGATTCAAGCAATTTTAATCAAAAGTGGGGTAGAGTTTCCTTAAGTCTTTGTACATAAGCAAAGTTGTTGGAGGTTGCCCATTGAAGAAGACTTTATTGAAGGAAAGTCATCGATGAGGTAAGAGTGGAGAGAAATGACACATGTTATGGGCTCCAAAATTCACCACCGATCTCTCGATGAAGAGAATATATTTTAAGTGTTGGTGAAATTTTTAGAAGGCATATGAGATAGTAGATAAGACACTACCTAGATATTTCACCCTCATTTTGTGAGGACTTTAGATCTAGTTCTAGGTTTCTTATAGGCGCAAGCACATATAGTTAATTACCCCTCTCAATGCTAAGAGAGAACTTTTGATTAAAGCTAGTCGTTAGATTGCTAAATGCATGGCGTATAGTAATAGCATGTGGAGTTTAAAATTTGGGATTTAGAATTTATGAAATTCATCATTATTAGCTTAAAGTAGATGGTTGGGGGAATTCTGACATACCCGATCTAGATCCCATGGTTCCATCATCCCAGGCTATCGTGGTCCCTAATCTACTTAGTCAGAGGAGGTAGTCAACCCAACCTGACCAAAAGATCCTTATCAGCAGCCATGGGTTATGCCATCCAAGGAATCCTTGTAGACTTGGGGTAGTGTTTTCTAAGGAGATAGCCTTAAGTCTACCTTAGCTGACAGAGAGCTTTTTTTCCTATCATATGTACCATATGATTCACCTCTCAAGGAAAAGAATCATTGGGGAGTATATGGGCTACAATCATGATCATAATATAATGGTGTTATTTGGCGACAACTACCCGATCGAAGACCGGTCGCATCATATATGGAGCCTGCCAAAGGCAGAGGACGAACTACATCCCTTTGCGGCATGATATTGATTGAGAGCGAATATAGAAATATACTTGACTTGACATTAGTTTCTTTATGAGCTAGAGTTTTCTTAATTTATCACCTTTAACAAACAGTTGTGGAAGGTGGATTGAGTTAGATTTTGCTTTTTTAAGTTTTTAAAGATTAAATTTCATTTAAGCATTTAACACTTAGTAATTTATCTGATTTTATATTTGTATTGATAATTGATTTTGATTAATTCAATTTAAGCTTGCAAGTATATTTTGATGGTAAGTATCTCCTCTAGTTGAAATCTCGATTCGACATAGTAATCATTTGGGGTGGATATATTATTTGATCTTTTAATTTAACATTTTAGATCCCACTATATCAGCTTAATAAAATAGGATTGGATCTATTGACATATGATAGAATTAGCTTCTCAGATATTTTAATAAGTTAAAATTCTTATAATAATTGAATTTTTAAGTTTTGTTAACCTCGACCTGATCCTAAGACAAAACTAGGAAGCAACCGTAGCATCCTCAGACACTAAGTTTAAGCATTCAACATAGTGTTGGGGTCCATGTGGGTATTTAATAATTCAGATAATTTTATTTATAAATCATGAGATTAATTTTATATTTTCAGTTAATTCCAACTTAACCTACGCCTTTCCAAAAATTAAAATTTGCACTCTGAATTTCCATGTCTAAGCACATGCAGATATTTATAGCTTAGATAATTTCATCTAGTTAATGAAATCATTGACTTTAAAATCATAATTAGAATGAAATTCTTTAATTTTTGGATTGAAAGAAGCTCCATAATTCATGGAGACTTTAATTTAGCATCGCCTTCTCTTTGCTTGTACGAAGAATTATAGATCTGGTAGCATATTGTATCATAGAATTAGGTTTGTATTTGCACTTAAAAAGTTGTATCTTTGCTTTCATTTTATTTATTCACATAATTCCTAAACTTCAATGGCTGACTTCTTCTCATTAAAGACCTATTAGATCTTTGTAAATTCAACATTCAAATTTGATATTCACTCATACGAGCTATTATACTTCCTTTAAGCAAGCTTATTTGATTTCAAGCTTCCTTTGAATACAAGTTGATTATTCAATAAGAAGTCTCAATTATGCTTGCTAATAGCCTTTAGTTATAGTGAAAACCTCTTATGAATTTTATTTGGTTTTTACTTTAGTTTGAAAATAGCACTCAACAAATTCTATGTGCTTTAATTTCATGTCCATTGAGAGCCTTCTTCAATCCCTTTTAAAATAGACATTGCCATGTAAGAAGGCATGTTCTTTATGAACATTACTCTAGAGTTTGATTTGGGCTCTACCCCATTTGAGGATTAGCCTTTTAGCTTCATACAACCTTCCTATAAGTTTGACATGAATTCAAAATCATGTCTGAATTTGGCTTATTCTCTTTCAACCATATTCATGCCTGATATAATGTAAGCTACAAAGTTCAATTAGTTCTTCTTAGCCAACTAACCATTGCTATAGTATGTAAATGAGTTATTTAATCTTGTGTTCCTCAATTATTATCATATTTCAATCTCATATTTAGCATATATATTTTTATTCATAATCATTCTCACTTAGCTCATTCTTGTTTAATATTAATATTCTTTGAGCTCGTTTAGACTCAATCTTCATGAATTTATTTTATTTTAAGACTTTATGTTTCATCATTAATTTAATATCAAATTAATTTTAAATTTAAGTCTCAAAATTTGATAAAATTTTGGCAGCATTTTGACAGTATTCTGACGTCATCCCCATGTAAGGAGGCTACATCAGAACTATTTTGGCTTACATGTCACACCCTGATGAGCATGATGATTGGTGTTATGAAGCACCTTTATGCTCGGATGAGTATAACAGGGCCTTCAATCACCTACATAAAAGAAAATATATATGCAACTTTTACACATTTAAAATCTCACTTTAGATTATTTATTTTTGATGTGATTGATTTCTTTTTAAGTAAATCTTAATTCTTTCCCCTTTTTTCAGTCCAAAATTTTGTCAAACTTTTGGTTGTATTTCAACATAGGAGTGCAACATCTTATAGTTTTTGGGCCTACTCATTATGCCCTCGTAAGTGTAATGGTAAGTGTCTTGAAATATCTCAGCCGATTTTCATCTCGTCATGCCCTGATGAGCGTGACGGGGTCTTTAAACCTACATAAAAAAAGGAAAATAAATATAATGATAATTTCCATGCATTCAAGCTTATCTCTATCTTGTTACACATTCACCAATATCCATGAATCATTTATTTCAAAAATTAGCACATTGACTCCCATAAGCCGCCTTCTTGCAATAAGTTTATCTTCTTAATAAGGCAAATACATATAAAATAGGAAATTGAGATAGAGAGGAACCCATCTGATGATGAAGTTTTTCTTGCTGTGAAGGGAAGGATCGCATCTTAGGCTCGCAATTTTGCTGAATGGAACAGAAGAAGGATCCAGATGAGGAAATAGGAAGGGAAATCAGAGAAGAAGGACTAGGCATATAGTTTGAGGGAGATCGATGGGTTGAGGCTTGCGATTCCCTTGCAGTTGGTGGAGACAAAATTCTTGTGGCTTGGTGAAAGACAAACAGAGAGTGGAAATGGGCTTTTGAGATGAAAAATTTGTGAGGGGACGAGCAGATGCTTATGGCTTGTGGGAATCACTTGGCATTGTGCAGTTTCTTGCGGCTGAGGGAGACAAAACCAAGAGAGGGAAGTGAGGGCAAATGCTGTGAGGTGGAGTGAATGAGGGAGTTCTTTACGGTTCCTTGCAGTTTTAGGTGTTGCGAAGGTTGCATTTGGGTTCTACTCTTACTTGAAAGTAGATATTCAGACATATTGTAGATCCCATATGCTACAACCTTAAATTCAATTGAAGCCTTCTTCAATTCATTTGAATCAAGATACTACAATATATGCATTCAATAAGATAGCTTATTGGTGAGCTTCCCAATTTGTTGTGAGTCTTATTTATATTTCTCCAATTTAATTTCAAATTTATTCAACACAATTCACTTGTTATAAGTCATTTTGTGGATTTCATTTGGATTTCATTAATTTTGAAGATAAGCAATAGATATATCACAAGTGCTTCAAATTTATCTTTAAATGTAAGCTCCAAATGATCTTTTAAAGGCTACATTCTTGGTTGCTAATGAGTTTCTAATTGAACTTGTGCATGTAAGAAAGTTATCAAATTGCTTACACACTTTTATTTTCAATTTGGAATTGAACATTTGAATTTACCACCAATCATTTGTCCTTTGGTATTAAATTGAAATCCTTACTTCACTTGATGTCAAATGTGATTATTTAAACATTGAATTGATTTTATTCATATTGATTATTTGTTAATGAATTTAACAATTCAATTGTTCAAATAGAAGCTTACTTTTACTTACATGAAAAGACATACAATCTAATATGGATTTATCCTCAACTCCACATTAAATTTCATGCTTGTTAAATAATCAAACTTCAAACTTGCTATAAGTCTTATGTGAGTTTAGTATTGGCCTCCTCAAATTTTACTCGTATTTTAAATAAGTGTTCTATTCTTTCAAAAAATTTTCTTTAAGTGCTCTCACTCTATTTCTCTTTGCTTTAACATTTATCTTCATATTTATCGTATATCTTCTTGTTTAACTTAAGTTTAGATGATTTTCATTTGAATTTGTTTAAGTCTTGAATTTTAGTCTAAATTTTAGCATTTGATTGATTCTGCCTCATCCCGCAAGGGGCTACATAATTATTTTGGCCTATCTATCGATGAACTTGGTGTTTTGAAGCACCTCTGAATTTCAATCGTCATGCTAATGAGCATAAGGAGGCCTTCAATCTATATAAAGCAAATATATATGCAAAATTCTTCTCCCCTATTTAAGTCCCAGATTTAGTCAATATTTGGTAGCATTTTGGCATAGGTGTGCCACATGTGCCTATGAGCATGATGGTTGGTATTTTGAAACACCTCGGCCAATTTTCATCTCGTCATGCCTTGATGAGCATGACGAGACCTTCAAACCTGCATAAAGATATGCATGCATACCTTCTTTCGCACATTCATCAAACACCTTGCTTATGACATTTTCAACATAAATGGAGCCTGCGTCGCGCCATGGCATTAATCTTTCACCTACAGATATTTCATCCTCATCACACATCACATTCACACATCCATAACTATTTATCATTGACATTAGAAGAGCGAGTTGAAGGAATGGGTAGTGCGGAAGTCGATTCCATGGTTTGCTATGCTAAGAGTGCAATAAACTCCATTTGCGAGGGCTTTTTCTACAAGATGATGCAAGGTTAGTGGCACACCATCCTCCCAGTAATCCCCATTGACTTTCGGTGAAGAACTCCATCATAACCACTCCAAAGCTAAATACATCCACCATTATGGTCAACATTCACATATAAGAAAACTTTGGTGCCATATATCCTATGGTTCCTTTAAATGCTGATGAAGTGGAATTGCTAGATTTTTTAAGTAAATGAACATCGAGCATGTGACAAGTGACAGTCACTAATATATACTTCACAATCTTTATGTAGATAAGTATTTGAAGGCTTGAGATCACAATGAAAAATGGGGGAGTCATATGGACCTTTGAACTAAGAGTAAAAAGAAAGAAACCTGCCCTGATGTTGGTGTAATTTTCAGATTTAGGTCCTCAGTGGAAAATGGTTTGACTTTAGATCTGGACATACCTTTAATATCTTAGACCACAAGCAAATCATACATAAATTTCAGTATTGGAGATATTGAAGATAAGCATTTTTATTATCCTCTTAGATCTATCGTTTGAACACAAGCATTTCCAATATCTCTCTTATTGTATGCCCTAATGTTGGTAGACATCCTCTTAGATCGGTGTTCAATATCTCTTTCATTGTATGCTCTTTTATTGTGTTAAATATCTTGGCCAAGAACTAAAATCATCTTCAAATGGTATGCTCTTCAATATCTCCACCCTTCCTTACTACTCGTGTTCTGCTGCTCCATCTTCATGATCATGTATAACAAAGCCAACTCATACTCTTCTAGTGTCATCGGCATCACGATTCAAAATTCTTTGATGAGAACCATTATTGCAGGAGGAAGGGAGGTTTACAGGAGAATGACGGAGGCTAGAGGAGGAGATGCTTATGGCTTGAGGAAAAATGAGAGAGAGGACAAGAGAGTCAGGAGAATCACCTAACCTTATGGTTGTTCGGCTTTTAGCAAAGATGAAGCGGGAGGAGGCTCGTTCGGTGCTTACGAGTTACTGAAAATGAGTAGTCTTATCGTGCCAACTAAAATAGGAGAAGGAATAGAAGAGCCGATGCTTGCCAGTTTGATTTCCTTTGGTTCGGAAAAGCGAGCGAGAGAGTGGGAAAATGAAAAAAAAAATTTCTTTGTTGAGGGAAATCAAATGAGGGCTTCTATTAGAAAGGGAGGATCGATGGGTATGGGAGAAAATAAGGATTAAATACCTTAATTAATTAATTTCCCACTTTTTTTATCCAAACTAAACTTAATTAACTTCATATTGTATTTTTGAAAATTTTTAATTAATTTTAGAATAAATTAATTTTTAAAATTGTGTCTAATCGGGTTAAAATAAACACATTATTTTTATTTTATTTGTACGGCTCGATTGCATTGAGATTAGTGCAAAATCTTGCCAAAATCAAACCCATATAATATGGGTGTCATTTCTAGGTAAATTTGACATTCTACATTCAATGGTATAGTCCATTTTGCAATCGAGGTTAGTTTGAGTTGAGTCAAAGAGATTAGATTTTTAACTCAAAATTGCGCATTGTCGCTTCCAACCGCTCGACATTTGTATATACTTATTTGAATTGAGCGCAGATAGTTTTATTTGAAAGGTTTTGACATTTTGAGGCTAAAAGCATAATCAATTTCATGAAAAGATATCATTTGAATATCGTCGCAGCTTCCCGACTCTGATATGCATGTCGGCACATTGATAGCTCCATCATTTGATCGGTTGATCATTAGATTATGCAATATTTATATTTTTACCAATTTCAATGTTTTGAACATGATGATAAAGTCTATTCATCAATTAGAGATCATTTTGGGCATCATCATAGCCTCCCAACTCTGATATATGTTGGCACATTGACAGCTCGATTGCTTAATTGATTGATAATTAGATTGTGCAATATTTATATTCTAACCAATTTTGATGTTCTGAATGTGATAGTGAAGTATGTTCATTGATCAAAAGTTATTTTAACTGATTTTGATAATGTTTGGTGCATCTCAGCTCTGATTTATGAGCTGTTACATCAAAAGTTCTTTATATTTGGCTTATAAGCTTAACTCGACTCATGTATCATATATGGAGGTAAATAAATGCCCTCAATAAATGATTCTGCATAGAGTAGATCATGTTTGTTGAAAATTGGCTGAGCATTTGAGTTGATCAAAGATCTTGAATCATTATTGCTTCAATTTTAAACATGGAGTTTTGATGGAATTTGTCATCAGCATGATGCCTTATGTTTAGATGAGCTAAATGGCAAAATTGCTCAATTTGTCCTGATTAACTTATCGGATTAAGAGCTTCTTCTACCATCTACTCTCTACTTCAATGGGTTTGTTGAAGATCTCTTTCTTCTATGTCATTGTAGATTTGAATTTCCTTTGACCCTAGCTTCATGCTTGCTTAGGTTTGATAGAGGAATTGGTTTATTTATTTTGAGATTTGAAATTCCTTCTATCCTAGCTTTAAGCTTGATGGACTTGAAGAAGGACTGACCTGATTTGTCCATATTGACTTGTCAAGAAGTGTATGTACCAAATCTGCTTACTACTTTTTGAGATTTGTTGAAGGGTGCATACATGACCTAATTTCCGGCTTATACTAGGTCTATGTTGAGTTATCACTTATGTGTGCTATAACTTGAATAACTATAAAATTTCTTTAATTTGGCCATCGACATGAACTAAGGAATTTTTCCTCGCGGCATTCTACTTTGACGGGCTTAATGAAGGATTGACCTGATTTGTCCACATTGACTTGTCAAGAAGTGTACGTATATCCTCAACCCTATACTTGCTACTTTGATGAACTTATTGAAGGATGTGTACAGATGACCTAGCCTTCCGGCTTATATTAGGTCTATAATGTTGAGTTATCAACTTAGCAATGTGTACTTTAACAGACTGAATAACTACAAAAAATTTTTAGTTCGGCCTTTGACTTTGTATGAACTGTGAAATTACTTCCTCAGCCCTGTGCTTTCTACTTTGATGGACTTGATGAAGAGATTGGCTTTGATCTATGCTTTGTGCTTGATCAGATCATTTGAGAATAAATTGAAATATCACCCTGCAGGTAATATAAAGATGGACTTGAGGTGCATTAAGAGTGTTCTCATATTATCTTGGTCTATCGATCAGGTAGAAAGATCTCTTGGATTCTGATTGCTTGTAGTCACTAAGCAGGATCTAGTTTGAGATTCAACAACTATCATCAATGGATTGATGAGCATGAGATTTTTCACCACGACCTTTTCTTACGGCTTGTTAAGTGAGGAGAGTATTAGCAACTTGATCATTTATAGGCTTGTTGATCTCACTTTTGGAGCGAGCTTTCAACTTCCTCATCATAGGTCTAGACACTTATAGAAACTAAGAGTTCCTTAGTCTTAAGACACTTCTAGTGATTAGGTGAACACTTAACCTAACCCTAGAGACTTAGAAGAGCTAGGCATAGGAATAGGTTGTGCCTTAGGGATTTAGGAGGACTTGCCTACCCTATAGCCTAAAATTGATCCTTGCTTCCTTCTCTCAAAACCAAGCCTCAAATTGAAATTCAAATTCTAAAATCAAATCCAACTATCCAATGATTGAAATCCATCACCAAAATTCAAACTCCAAATCCCTTCCTAAGCCCTTTTGATTTTATCTTATGGACTTAGCCTTAACCAAATCCAAATCAACCACAACCCAATTTATTTTCTCAATTATCAAATCCAATCTCAAATCAAATTCCAAATCACAAGTCAATCTCATATTCCAAATGATTGAAATCCATGATCAACTCCAAATTCCAAATTTCAAAAATCTCCTCCTAAGCCATATGAGCCACCTTCATGTGCTTAGCCAAAATTACTTCAAATCAACTCAAACTTGGTTGATTTCTTTATGAATTCATTCCTTCATTTATATTCATAAATATAAATGAAACCCACCCTCCAATGACCAAAAATAAATTAAACCAAATCAAAACCCAAATTAGCCCTTTTCAACCTACATCCCTAAGCTTAATCAAATTTGCTTTCAAATCACTCCAAAATCAAGTGATTTTCTCATGACCCATTTATATCTTCATTCATATTCACAAATATAAATGAAATATAAATTCAAATGACCAAAACCAAACTCAAATCAAACAAAATTCTTGATTTTACCCCCTTTAGCTGAATTTCTGAACTTGGCTAAATGAAACCCAAATCAACTCAAAACTCATGGATTTCTTCATGATTCAATTATTTCTACAGTCATTGATCCAAATATGAACATAAACCACCATTATCAAACCAAATCCAAGTCAACCCAAATCAAACCTAAATTGACCCTTATGACTTGAAATTGTCATATGAATCAAAACCCACTTGGCTCCAAACCAATTGCAATTGGATTTATATTTCAATCTTAAGTCCATATGTTAAATTCAATTAAACTTAAATCAAGCCTTGATCAATTGACCCATTTAGGCTCACTTGACCCAAAGTGACCTAAAGGATATTTTGAGCCAAGTTCTCCAAATTGGATTGAACTAAGCCCATCTAAATCTCAATCGATCATGATCAACAATCATCATGGGGTGATCAATCACATTGAATTGGGTCAAACCAAGTCAAACCTAGCCTTTGATCAAGTCAACACTTAGCTGCAAATGAAAAACTAGCATGCCAAATTTTTTGATCAAACCAATCCGGCCTAATTGACCATGACCAAAATTGGCCAAAGTTATAATGAATCATGATTCAACCCAAATTGATTGCAACCAATGGCTCAAGTTCCAAATCACTTCTTGAACTTGACCAAAGCCATGATTGATCCCAAGTTGACTAATTGGTCAACTTGACCTCAATTGACCTCGCCAAAATTCAAATTAATTCCAAATTAAACCAAACCAAAGCCTGCAATATTCAATCAACTAATTTAACTTGACTCAACACCCAACCCAATTTGGTCATGTTGGTCAACTTGACCAATTTGACCCATTTGAATCCAAATGAGTCAAATTCAAACCTAAGCCAAACCATACCAAATTAATCACACCAAAACATTTCAAATCATGATTTAGACCTAACCCAACCCTTAGTTTGACCCAATTTCACCAATTGGTCATCCCAACCCAACTTAATCCAAATGAACCCATTTGAACAAGTGAAGCCAAATCACTTCAAACTAAGCCATTGGACCTTAGGAGCTGGCTAGACCTAACCCAAACCAAACCTAACCCATTCTCAAATCAACTCAAAGCTTGGTGGACCCCACCCAAAGGGGATAAACTAAGGTGCCAAGCTCTTTTACCTTGGATTCTTGCCTAAAATGGCTAAGTCCACCCTTGTCTCCCCATAACAACCATCAAAATCCTCAAAGAGAGCCTCTATAGTATCCCTAGCCCAACCTAAGCCACTCTAAAAATTGCTATGGACCAAAAGAACCAACCCAGGTGCTTGGGGGAAAAATGGCAACCCCAAATCAGGGCTTGAGCCTCTTGCCACACACTCCCCCAACCATGGTGTGCCATGTGATAGTCGAGGGTCAATGAGGCCCATGGGTCAAAATGGATGACCAATCCCATATCCATCACACTCAATTTAGGGGTATACACCCTCAATTCAAACAAAAAACACATGATAGAGCTTTGTGAGACTCCCTAAAGCAATTTTGAATCCTCATAAAGCTTTCCCAAGGTCTCTGAGCTCCCTCGATTGATATTTCTTTTCTATATGCAAAGCCGAAATAGGGCATCCCCATTCTGAGCAATACTCCGTCCTCACTTCACCAAACCCAAATTCCTTTTACACTCACCACACCTCGTCGAGCTCTAGGGGTCTCATTTCCAAAACATAAAAAATTGACTTTCACTTAACAATTCCATTTTGTTAAGAGAGGGTCTCATTTTCAAAGGAAAATACATTTAGGCTTTCACTTAGCATACCCAATATTGCTAAGTAAGTGTCTCATTTTCAAAGCATATGTTTGGTTCTATCTAGCGCATCAAAATTGTTGAGTAAGAACCACATAACCATGTCATATTGGATTTCCACTTAACATAACCAAATTTGTTAAAGTGAGAATCCCATTCTCAAGTCATATCATACTTTGATTCCCACTTAACACACCAAATTATTAAGTGGGAGTCCCATTTTCAAGAAATATATTAAACACATTTTAAGCTTTCACTTAACATACCAAATTTGTTAAGTGAGGGTCTCTTTTTCAACACACATCTGATCCCTATTTTAACATATCAAATTTGTTAAATAAGGATCCAATTTTTCATATCAAACACTTAACATACCAAATTTGTTAAGTGAGAGTCTCATTTTTAAAGGAAAAAAAAACATATCTTAAATAAATATGGGGCTTTCACCTAACATACCAAATTTGTTAAGTGGGACTCCCATCTTGAAAGAAAATAAATCTCATAAATCTAACACATGTGGCCTCTACTTAATATACCAAATTTGTTAAGTAGGAGACTCCACTTTCAAATCAAAATATCACACAATCGGATCTTCTCAAGCAAAAAAATATTTCAAGCACAAAATCACAACCTCTACTTAGCATACCCATATTTTCTAAGAGGTTTTCCAAACTATCCATATTTTCAAACAAGAAACATAAAAATCAAATGAAAGAAATCTCTCCCAAAATTTTGCCTCAAACATCATCTCTCCAATGAACCTCCAAAACATCTAAACATGAACCCCATATTTAAATTTGAGTGGGTTCAAAACTCCAAACTTCTATTACTTGTGTGGGACAAATATCAAGGCAGGAATCTGATACAAGCTATGTTTCAACAAATGCAGATGTACAACTCAGAGAAGTTAGCGTAGTCTTTGTTGTTTTCACACACGGCCTCTCAAAAGTTTGTGTTCACTTTTTCGTTTGAGATGGATTTGGCCCTGGATCAAGCTAGCTTCCCTCAGACTGACTCCACCCATCTAGTGTTTTTTGGCTAGGGATTTGAAGGAGCCCGCATCACTTGCGAGGGGGCGACCATCACTACTATTAGCTGGGATGAGGTGGCTAAGCTCATCACGGATTGAATTGCCTTCAACAGTATCCTTCCCTGAAGAGGAAGGCAATTGAGGTTTTGGCCAGTTCAAACTCGTATTCCCACTGCCTGTGCATGCTAGCACCTCCTCGATGGTCCCCTCTAAGGGAAAGGCTATCCTGGCTTCAGAGATAGCCTCCCCTACTTTCGAGGTAAGATCTAGCTCTCGCCTTACTAAGTTTACCGCGATCTTTTGCCTTGACAAATAGGGCCAAGATCAAGCGGCACCATGATGCGTCGAGAGATGGATGCGACATCACATGTAGAAGAAGGTTCCCCCTGTGAGGTTTCCCCATTATTTACTAGTTCCACTCTCTCTCATCATCAAATGGAGAGGAGGACTATCGAGGATAGCTGTATTGCCTCCACCTCCAACATACCACGAGGCTCCAGGTTGGGATAGGAGGAAGTCCTATGCTAGTCTACGTATGGTATTATGGTAGGTAAGGGTACACAGACTTTCAGAGTCTGGTACATTATTCTATTTGAGGTAAGTCATCCCCAAGAGTGTTATCAGGTGCATTCATAGTGATAGAGCATCAAAGGCTCAGGTAGCAGTTGGAGGGAGAGCGAGGTTTTCCAGATAGTCAACGGCCTCCGCTTTAGTTGATTTTCCTAGTCATCAGGCCACCAGGGTCGACAAGACTAATAACATACTACTAACAGGTACTACCAACTATAGGGGGAAAGCCCAGAGAGATTAGAGCTGGTGTTTTCTCCACCACGATCCACTCCTCCACCATCAATTAGGTCCCACCATCCACTGTGCCTACAAAGGCATAGAGGATAATATCTGGGGAGAAGAAAGCCACATTGGTGATCTGGCTATGGCCAAAGGATCCCACTTCATCTACTCCACCGACTGAGGTGAGGATGAGTTCATTTACTCGACCTCTACTTAGTCTTGGTGAAGAAGGTGCGACCCCGCATATAGTCATCGCCACCACCAACCTCAAAGCGGTGAAGAAAGAAGGGGAAGAGAACGCTTACGTGATAGGCGGTGTTAAGTGGATCTCATAGCCCCTCCGGTCGGCAACGTATTCATGCTGGTTAGATCGTTCCCTGAGATTTTGGCACATAATTTTGTAGAAAGAGGGAGCATCTAGGGAGTGACCATTATGATGAGGAAAGGTCACCTTCAATCTAGATGAGGATGATCTCTTTGAGGACTCCACCAAAGTTCACATGGTATTACTAGGGATCCCTTGGAGGATCAACAGAAGGTATTATAGTTGAAGAGGATGATGTCATCCATTCAACTCAGCACCTCCTCCACCAACTTAGATAGAGGGATGATCATATTGATCAAATGGGAAAGAAGATCAAAGAGTTGATGGTAGTAGTGTCAAAATTACATTCAACTCCGCAAGCTTCTCCCATAGTGGTCGATAGAGCAGAGTTGACACACACTCTAGATCATCCTAGATGCATTCATGTAGAGGAAGATAGCGGTAACCTGCATAGGAAGGTGGTGGATAGCACCTCCATGCATGAAAAAGACATCAAACATATGGTGGAGCAACAAGTGAGGGATGTGTTGGCCCAAGCCTGAGGTGGCTCATCTATTCCAAAGGGTAGACCTTACCTAGAGGAATTTGATGGTTTCCAATACCCTAAGGACTTTGTGCCTCCGTCCTTCAAAATTTTTGATGGCAGTGGGAACCCCCGGTAGCACATAGCATATTTTAGAGCCAGATGTTGCAATGTCGGTGGCAGTGATGCACTCCTATTTTGCCTCTTTGTCAACAGCTTAATGGGCATTGCATTCGATTGGTATGTTAAACTGTCCAATGGTTCAGTAAAGACATTTATTGAGTTAGAGCAGCTCTTTATTAAAAGATTTGCTGGAGCTCAGCAAAGGGTAACTATGGGCAATCTTGTTGTAGCACAACAACACACCGGTGAGTCCTTTGTTGGTTACATTCTTAGATGGATCAATTTAAGTATGAAATATGAACCACAGCTATGTGAATAGCAATCCATTGAAATTCTGCCCAAGAATATTCATGGCCCCATCACCTTCATGCTTAAAGGGTTCACCATTAAGACATTTAAGAAATTAATCAACAAAAAGGCTAGTCTATAAGAAGAGGTCAAACAATTACCTTTCCAAGATCATTCCGCCAAGACAAAAGGCATTTCAAAAAAAGCTGGGGTAGTCCTAGTTGATAAGGGGAAACGACATTAGGGTTGGTCAGACAAACCTCGTGACCTCCTCTACCACCTCCTTTTTCACTACCTTGGCTGTCATATCGGCCACCTCAGCTGCCACAGTGGCCTACGCCGCCACTTGCTTAGTAGTATCCCCCTCCACAGCATCAGCAGCAGCATTCTTATCCACCATCGGGTAACTACCACTTACCTATTTTTCTGACAAAATGAATAGAACTTATTTATTCAAAAGGGAGGTAGTCAGGAAGATCTTCAAGAACCTCTTGATGAAGCGATTTTTTAGTTACCAGCTGGGAGGGGAGGATGTGGGCAAGAGTCATAATCCAAACTATTGCCCCTACCACCACATGTTAGGATATGTCTTGGAAGATTGCTTTACCTTTAAGGGGTGAGCATAGCTTCAAGTAGGGTGCCATTGTTATCCCTATGGAATACCTATTAGAACAACCCTCTAGTTCTATTTGAGTAATCCTTGGGGATACACATGATCTCCTCAAGATAGAGGAAGGTTGGGATATCTCCCTATCTTGAACCTCCAAGAAAATAATTTCTAAGATCATAAAGTTACCCTTGTAGGTGCCTGAAGCAACTCAAACCTCCAACTCTAAGGAAGGTTTGCAAGTTGCCAAAAAAACTTGAGGAAGGTAGAAGCTCGAGAAGCGGTGATAGCTTCCACTTGCAGATAACACATTAGCAACCCACCACCGAGTCCGACTCTTTCTTCAGTTGTAGCCATAGTTCCTTCAACTGTTCTTCTTCTAGCAGTTGTACTGTATGAGGGGGGTGCCAAATCCCTCACTCAGCTTACTTTACTTGATTTCTACTTTGTACCTTCATTCAAATCTAAGAAATCAATGAAGAAGACTGATTCGCTTACATTCTCTACTTTTGATGATCTTGATGATTTTATTCTTGTAGAAAGCTCTCACTACTAATAATTATAACAATTTTGATCTAGTCCCAATTTTGAAATGGATCACCCATTTCTAAATCACCGGTTCACCCATTGAGATAGACTTGGAGTCATCTAACTCGATGATCCTATAGAGAAAGCGTAGGTGAACGATGAGCGGTGAACTTTCCACTAAACTATCTCATGAAGTCACGGATGTCAACCTTCGTAGTGGCAAAGTTCTACCTCCTAGGGTAGCACCTCAGGATAAGGGTAAATAAGTCATTGGTTCTAATTATCAAGAAGTCCCTCCATAGGATGCTCCACCTATGGATATGCTTGTGAAGGATCAGCCCAGAGTTGACTACAATGTCCTGACTCATCTGAGAAAGTTGCCAGCTAAACTAGGCATATATGATGCCCTTATCTTATCCAAAGAGATGAGGGAGTCATTGATCAAGGCCCTTCTTGATCTAGAAATATGCTTAGCTCAACTAACCATTATTAGAGAGGAGGCATGCTTTTCAAGAGAAGCCCGAGAGTTACATTCACCGATGAAGACCTTCTTTTGGGGACGATGGAGCATAAGTCTCCTCACATCACGGTGGATATGGGCGATTGAGACTCTCCGGTGTTAGTTGATCAATGTGCATCGTGAATATTATGAGTCTAAAACCCTTGCCTACTTGAGGATCAACCTCGAACTAGGAGATCAAATGATGTTGAAAGAATTCAATGAACAAGGGAGGGTTTTAGGCTCCATAGTGTTTAGAGATAGATGACGGAAGATAGAAGCCAAGTTCTACATAATAGATTCAAATACATCTTTCACTTTGCTTTTCTCGGAGCCTTAAATATATGCAAACAAGGTTCCATCTTCTTTGCACCAGTGCATCAAATTTAGAAGAGGTGTAATCGAGTATTATGTCAAAGGAGATTTAAAGCCATTCTTAGTTAGAGAGATCAAGATTTATGAAGATGCAACCTACTATCTTCCTCCAAACCAAAAAGTATATTCTCGTGAACTTGGTGAAAGTTCAAAATAAAAAAAAAATAGAAAGAGAAAAATAAATTGAAAAAGAAAAAGAAAACACAAGTGAACAAGAATCAGACACCGAGGAAGAGGTAGAGCCAGATGTTATAATTGTTCCTCCATATGAACACATGGGTAGAACAACTCAACCTCAACTAGGTAGGGGAAGAGGAAAATTCAGAGGCAATTCCATAGGTGGAAGACCTCTTTGCTGGTGGTCACCCAGTAGGAGCTATGTTCCACTCCGAGTACCCACTATCCATAGACTTAGAGTCCAGTTTAGAGGATGAGTCTCATATGGTTAGCACACCAACCAACCCCTCTCAGTGGGTCCCTTTAGAGGTGACGTTCAAGCTAGACAATGGTGAAGACCAGGCTTCCAAGCAAAGAATGAATGTATCTGAATCATTATATAGAACAATCAATCAGCAGTTGGGAACTTTAGCTCTAACCACACTTTCTTCCTAGAAAGTCAAAGGTTTGGTAGTTAAGGAGGCCCCAAGTCATCCACAGATGTTAGACTAAAGAGGTTTTTGTTTGATGCATCTTCCTCAAGTCAGGGAGCCAATGTAGAACTTGAGGATGATTCATATAAAGATTTAATACAACTACCTCTTGATTGGTATTCCTGTTATTAACTTAGAAAATAAGGGATTAATCCACATACTAGCTCACAGTCAAACTATTTTGAAAGATTATGGGACAACCAAAGTAGACACTTTAAGATCGACTAGGATTTGACTAGTCAGTCCGATGATAACCATTGTAGTCATCACCACTCATTTGGGGTCTAATATGTTCTCCTCAAATCATGCTAACTCTTATGAGGAGGCATGTTTAGAAACTTCAAATCACCCAAATGAGCCTGAAGTCAAAGATGCACCACCAGAGTTTGAAGAAGAAATCAGATGAACCATGAGAACTCAAGGAAATTAACTTAGAAATAAAAGAAGATCCAACATACGCCTTCCTTGTTGAATGAAGAAGAAACCAATGACTTAGTTAGGCTATTAGGCGAGTTTAAGGACTATTTTGCATGGAGTTATGAAGAAATGCGGTTTATTTTTTGATGTGGTCCACATGCTAGCAATAAATCTAATGCTAACCCTATCAAGAAAGCTCCTAATGCATGCGATTAGAAATTGAACAATACTTCTAAAATTAAGAAATTGATCGATGCTGATTTTATCAGGGAAGAAAAATACCTTACCTGGTTAGCTAGTGTCATCCTAGTTAAGAAAAAGAATGTCCAAATTCACATATGCATCAATTTTAAGGATCTAAACAAGGCATGTCCTAAAGATAAATTTCCACTTTCTATACTAGAATTGATGGTGGACATTGCCTCATCTCATACAGTATTCTCCTTTATGGATGGGTCATCTGGCTACAACCAAATCAAGATGGCCCTCGATGATGAAAGAAACACTACTTTTTGAACCCCGATCAAAATCTTTTGTTATAAGGTCATGCCTTTTAGCCTTAAAATGCTAGTGCTACATACTGGCGGGCCATGACTCATATTTTCAATGAACTTATTCATCATCAAGTTAAATGATATGTTGATGATCTAGTGGTCAAAAGCAAAGAAAAGGAAGACCATCTCTTTGACTTGAGAGTAGTTTTTGAATGGTTAAGAAAATTTAACCTCAAAATGAATCCCATGAAGTGTGTATTTGGAGTGGCTTGGAAATTTTTTAGGTTTGTTGTTCAACACCGGGGAATAGAGATCAACTCGGAGAAGATCAAGGTTATCTTAGAAATACCACCCTAAAAGTCTGACTCAACTCAGATCATTTCAAGGGCAGTTGGCATATCTAAGATGCTTCATATCCAACCTATCAGGAAGATGCCATTCTCAGCACTTATCAAAAGGATGTCAAGTTCAGGTGGGATGATAAGTGCTAGCATGCCTTTGAAAACATCAAGCACTACGATGGCCTTTATTTCAGTAGCCTATCCCGAAGCCATTGATCCTCACACCACTACATTAGATGACTCCCTGATGCATTGTTGGCTCAAGCCAAATGATGGAAAAAATGCCCTACTACCTTATTCATTATATAATCCCTACTAAGGTAAACTACCCACCTATTGAGAAGCACTGCCTAGCTTTAATCTTTGCATCCCAAAAGCTGACCTACATGCTTTTTTCATGAGGTGAATCGATCTCTAGAATCAATCCACTATAATATCTCATGACGGCCAACATTATGACATTGGCATGATGGTCCATGATTTTATCGCGGTCATTCATTAGGTGTTGTGGAAGGATAGGCACTAGATTTCTTAGCACACTTTTGTTGATTCTCCACTTAGTGATGACCTCCTCGATGAACAAATCATGAACTTATGGGACACTAGCATTCACCATTGGGAGATGTATTTTGATGGTGCAGCTTCCTCTCAAAAAGGAGAAGACTCACGATCTACTCTTCAATGGAAGGCAAGGGTAAGAGTAATTCTACTAACTATGCACCACAATGTAATGAAATTCTCATATCATCTATCCAATCCATGCACCAACAATGAAACTAAATATGAGGGTGATTGCTACATGCGAGTTAGTCGTTACATTATGCATCCAGTGTCGATCTTTGGGATTCTTAGCTCATCAACCAAATTGCTAGGTCCTATAAAGTTCTAAAGCCTAAGCTCCATCATTACCACAAGTACACCATGGAGTTGTTGGCCCATATCCCAGAAGTCACTATCTATAAGATTCCTCAAGGATATAATGCTATAGAAGATGCATTGGCCAAGCTCGCCAAGGAGTTGGCATGCCCAGAAGATGAGTCCATTTCAATAAGGGTTCAAAATAGACAAGTTTTATCCCTTATTGATGCTGAACTCATCGATAGACTCTCTTTGAAGGGAGGTTACCGGTTTCCAAAAGGAGGATGAGTTAGATTGGAGGCAACCATTCATGGATTACTTAAACATGGGAAAACTACCTCAAGATAAGTCATTAGCTCATGGGGTGAGAGCTCTCTTCTATGCTCTGGATGGCACTTTATATCGATGATCTTTCGATCATATATGGTTATGTTGTTTAGAAGCCCATAAGATCATAAACACTCAGTTTGCGTCAAATAGGTCCAAGATGAAAGCCAATATCAAAAGACTAAGATACTACTGGTCCATGATGATTACAGATTGCATGGATGTAGCTAGGAGGTGCCACCAATGTTAGGTGAATGGTGTGGTGTTGCATCAACCACCTAACATTCTACATTTGTTTTGGTCTGGCCATTTTGTTGGGGCACTAACATTGTGGGTTTGATTGATCCTCCTTCTTCCAAGGGTCACCAGTTCATTCTAGCTACCAACAACTACTTTTCCAAGTGGGCGAAGGAAATCTCACTTAGAGAGATCACAGCTCAGTATGTGCTCCAATTTTTTGAGGAACCATATCATATATAGGTTTGGGGTGCCTCGACAATAATATCGATAACCGCATTCAAGAGCACCAAAATCAGCTTTTCGAGACATAGATTAGAGATACTCCATTCTACTACAAAAAATAGTCTAGCAGAAGCATTAAATAAAACTCTCATCCAAATATTGAAGAAGACACTCGATGACAACAAAAGACAGTGGCATGAGTAGTTGGTTGAAGCCTTGTGGGCCTACCACACCACATATAAAACTCCAACTCAATCTACCCCATTTTCCCTAATGTATGGGTCGTTCTACCATTAGAAGTTCAACTCCCATCACTCAGGATAGTTGTGGGTAGTAAGATTATAGAAAATAAAGGCAGTTAGAAGGTTTGGAGGAGAGACACTGTGTGTGTTATTTTGTAAGATTGTGGTTGAGTTGGACACATAGATCTGTACTTATTAGCGTGATGGGTATGACATTGAGGAATGATGTACTATCTGATAGATAAGTCACCATCTATAATAAACCTAATCACTTAATAAATACTCTAAGGACAATGGGTCTTTGATGTACGAGATCTTCCCTACTTTACATAGAAAAGTAAAGTAGGGTTTATTTTTGGGTTCATTAAGTTCCTTTGGAGGCAAGCCTCCATAGTTAATTACACACCAAGGGAGATTCATAAGAATACTCTCGATTAAGGTAAATGATCATTCTCTTCAAAGATTTTTAAGATAGGACTATCAATCAATTGGTTATTTTTAGAAAATCAAGTGGGATTGATCAAAAGGAGGGAGTTATTTTCAAAACCAAAAGAAGATGAATAGGAGATGCTCATGATATTAGGAAGCCCAGTGAGCATCCCAAACTACCCTATGGTTGGGCTTTATATTTTTTAATTTGAGGAGAATTATATGTTTTGAGTTCAATTTCTATTAAAAATCTAGGGCTTACAATTCCACAACACAAGATTGTAGAAATGCCTAAGAGGTGAGAATTTATGCTTGTAGCCTACGAAGGAAAACCGCAACCTCAGATCCTAAATCTAGGGAGCTTTGGTGAGGGCCAAAGCCCGACCTAAATCTAAGACAAAAATTAGCATATGGTTTACCTCCACAAGAGAGAATAAATCATCCGACTGTTGGACTAACAATTTGGGGGTGGCCACCAACTCTTCCTATGATTTTAAATACATGTAGGCAAGTCTTATGCTTTTAAGATAGCTATTGTTTATTTTAGAAAGGAGACTAAGTCCTTAAACTCACTCTCTAAGAGACTAGATCATGAGGGGCATGAATGATGACTTAATCTAATGCAAATTTTGTTAAGATTTATTTTGATTTTTGGACATTATTATTTGACACAAGCTATGGGATTTTATACCTAATGCATGAGAAGATTGGTTATGGGCCAAAATCAAAAGAAGGAGGTGTGTTTCCACCATGGCTCTCAAAGGTCAAGCCATTTTCTCTAGCAAAGGTGGAAGCCCTCCATTAGCAAGAGTGAAGCAATATGATTTATGCATGATGTGAGACATACAATATCCAGCTAAGGGGTTGCTAAATATTTTATTATCTTGATTTATATCCTAGGCTTTAGGTGAGATTATGAGTTGTTTAATTTAATTTTGAGTTAATTAATTGGATAGAAAATTTATTTTTTTCCAAAGAGTCTAATCATATCCAGGCCATTCAACAACCATCAAACAATTAAGAAATTTGGAAGATCATGCCATCTTATTTGCGCAATCATAAACAAAACATCAATCAATGTATAAAATTAGCATAAAAGAATAAGAGGCCTGATGTGGTGGGTTCCACCACACAACCCGAAAAAGGAAAATGGGTAGCCGAGCTCTACCCTTATACAACCCAGATTATAAATGAATAATTACAATTAAAAGGAATTCATGTTATGGGAGTCTTCATTCTTCACCCTTCATTCTTCATTTTGATTTGCTTCTTTTCTTCCTTTTGGCTTGATTGGAATATGGTTGCTCTAAAGGCATCACATGGTGCATAAGACTTAGTTTTATGACCAATGTTGATCCTAATCCCCCATAAAATTCATTCCAAATCTTAATTGCAAAATTTACATCAAAATGGGAAAGGTAAATCTAACTAAACCTGCAAAACAAAGGTTAGTTAAATATACCACACAACCCAAGCAGTTATATGAATAAGTTGGACTTAGCACCCCACATATGGGTAACCAAGTCCACCTGTCCTAGTTTGGATTATGCTTAGGGGTATAAGCAACCTACACAACAAAAGCATTTATATTTTTATTACAACACCCCTTAAGCATAATCCCCTACAGAATATATGATTAGGCTAAGATGCCTATCATCCCTCTATGCACATACACCTAACATTCGGTCTAAAATATTACATCACAAAACAAATCGCATCAAACCATGCATTGCCCTAACATAGAGCTAGAAATGGTGACTTAGCCTAATGTGTGTGCCATTAAAAGCCTGTGTGGCATGTCTTAGGTAGGCATTAAGATTATAATATTCTAAGTGTGATAGGTTTAACTTAGAGGATGGTTTTAGTTTAAGTGATTTTAGTTGATTTATCAATTTTAGTTGATGATTTGATTTGGTTTGAATGAACCAACACTTAGTGACTAAATGTTATGAAGAGAGAAGAAAGAGGAGAACTCTCTTTCATCCCTACCTTAAAAGTATTTCTAAGGTAGATTCATTAATTGATTTCCTTTAGTGAATAATTTATTATGTATTTTAATTGACCCTAAGTTTAGATTCTTTCTAAATAGTCCTATTCAATAAGAAAGGCCTCTCAAGATTAGTTAGGGTGGATTACTATCACATAACACACACCCATTCATTTATTTGACCATGTATACCATGCATATGAATAATCCTAAGCATAGCTATACATGCAATCCAAATCTTAGTATGCCTTGATGATGGATGCAAAGAGATATGGTTTGAAAATTTGGATATTCCATGAATGCATGTCTTTATTATGTAGAAAAGATAGACTCTTTTATCCACTAGCTAAATGCACATCCACAGTATATAAGTTATAAGTGAGAATGATGCCATTATTTTTTACACTAGGAGCGTAAGGTACAAGACCTACTTGGGGCTACTTAAAGCCTTGCAGCCCCGGGATGTCCAGACTGATATACCACTTTTCTTAAATACATGTAGATGTACAAAAAGAACCAAATGGATGAAGAATCATGCAAGAGATTTATGTTTGATTTGAATGTAAGATTTACATGTGTAATATGAAGGTCCTTTCTAAGTTCTAATATAGAGATGCATAGGAATAGATTTAGGCAAGTGTTGTATTCTTTTCAAATGAGTTATACACTTGCAAATCCTATGTAAATCCATACTAAGAGAAGGAAAGAGAACTTCATAATACACGTCTTATGCTATCATCATATGCAAGCTTATGAATATTCATAACTAACATCACTTCATTTATAATTTTTGATTTATAAGTTTTGAAAAGTAATTCTTGATTTAATAATGATAATAGCCACTCATATTCTTAATTTTAGCCAACACATGCAATTTGACATAAAAAAACATTTTCTTTAATTAATTTTTTAAAAAAAATGAATGCATGATTTCATATGGCAAGCAATATTTAGCATGATTGAAAAGAAATAAAGGAATATAAGCACATGACTTCATTCACCCTAATTAATTTCTAAGGATAATCCTAAGAAAATAAGATCATTTAAAATGAATCAAAATTCTTTAAGGAGATTTTTATCTTTGAATTTGATTTGACTTAGGAAATGTGATAGTGGTTTGCTAATCCTAACCCATTCCCCCATGTATGAATTATTTTAGCTTAATTTGGAACAATTAAGTTGATTTTATATTTTGATTAATTATGCCTTACCTATACCACTTTAGCATAATTATCTAAGTAATTATGAGCCAACATATGATATGCAACCACATAGAAATTAAATCAACAATGCACCTAAGAAATAAAGGGGCCTAATGCAATTGTCTCCCATTATTGGTTAATTAAGCTAAAGGGTTTAATTAAGTACTTTTATAACTCTCCCACACATGTAGTTTGATTATAATTTCCTTTGAAAACTCTTAGGTTATTGAAAGATTACCCAAATGATTGGAATGATTTGGTTTTGAGTTTGATTAATTGAATTAATTAATGAAGTGATTAGGCCATTAATTAATTACAACTTAATTAAGTGTTTATCCAAATGAAATAGACTTAGGGAAAAGATTGGAAAAGAAGTCCTAATCTCATTCCCTAAATCCATTCATTATTTAATGATGATTAATAAGCTTAATTAGTGAATTTATCACTATTTAACATGTTAATTAATAATTTAATTAATTAAGAATTTGATTAGGGATGAAACAAGCAATTCTCCCATTAGTCAAATAATAAATTCCAAGAAAATCATGGGAGGCAGGTCATCCCACCAATTAATCTCAAAAGTTTAGAGTTAATGGCGAAAATAGAGAGTAGCTTAATTATATTTCTAATAAAACTTAAATTGAGTTAAAATTACTATTCAATAATAATTAATTTTAATTTTATATTATTCTTCTCTAAATTATCTTTAAAATGAACCTGAGTTTGCATTTTTTGGATTTTTCTATAATTAGTTATGAATTTTAGAAGTTTTAGCATTAAAATTGAATTAATTAAGCCTAATTAACCCCCCCATCCGCGGGCCATGGAGAGCTGGCGCACGCTTTCTACATAGCACAATGGGATAGGTTATTTATGTTATCACATCCATCTGCTAAGTCAACGTGGATGCTTTCTCTATGGGCTGTCCGATCTAAGATCGGACGACCAAGATTAATCCTGTGGTTTAGTTTTAAATCAAATGGGATCTAGCATGATCTAATCATAGCCGTCCACTCCAATCATGCGGAATGGATGGCAGGTGATCCTTCTCCTTCACGAATGAGAGATGATTCAAACTCACTTTAGCTGGATTGGGATCAAAATGATCCACACCTTGAGGAATGCACATCCAATGGTCAAGATCCAATAGGGTGACACTTTTCTTCAAAAGGACCAAGAAAATTTTCTTAAAATTTCGAAATTACCTCGCCAGAGACTATCACCGGTGCTTCCAACGGAGGAAGTAGCTTCGTCTAGTAGAGATGAAACCTTGTTGAAGGAATTAGGTCTTGATTTGAAGTGGATGGTTCGATTGACCAAGCTCCCCTTCAATGGAGATTGGCTTTGATTGAAGTGATGCATCCCATGGCTTGAAGACTTGGGAAATGACTTGGTTGAGCTCAACAAAGTCCACTAATGGTGTGTTCAAGGTTAATTTGGTTTTGATGGAGAATTGGATGAGTTGAGCTGATTGATCTTACTATTTTGGCTTTAAGTGAAACCAAGAATGGGATATCAATGGAGCTTAGGAATGGCTTGGAAAAGCTTAGGGAGGCTTTGATCGAATCACCTTAGCTCTGTGGAAATGATTGCTTATCATTTGAGTGAGAATGAGGGGGAGTATATCTCTCCCCTCCTTGGATCAGACGGTGATGGGCTATTTTGCCATTTTTGATCAATGGCAAGGATTGGAAGCATGATTTGAGTTGCCAATCACATGGGTCATTTTGAGTAGTGGAGGGAAGGAGAGTGGGTTCCCATGTGCTAGGTGAGTGCATTTGGAATTCCAAGTGTTCAATTTCCATTGGTCAGTTTGGCCTTGGCTTGGGTCATGGCCGACCCAAGCTCATTGGGTCATGTTCACCACCTCCTTAGTGCCCATGTGGACCAATGGAAGGATGTCAAGCGCCTTGAGAGAAATGACCAAATTCTAAGTGAATTTAGTCATAGGATACCCTTTGACCTAAGAGCAAAGTGGTCATTTGGCCATGATTTTGATTTGGGCAGATTTTAAATGATTCAAAAATGGGTTGGGCCAATTTTCAAGTGATTTGGAGTTCATTTGATTTGATTTGGTTCAATTTGATCCATTTAGGTCAAGTTGGGCCAAATTGGGTTAGGTTGACCAATTGGTCAAATTGGGTCAAACCATGAGTTAGGTCAAGTTCAAATGATCATTTGGAGCCTATGGGTGTCATTGGTTTGGTTCAATTTGATTTAGATTTGGTATTGGTTAATATAGGTTCATTTAGATCAAATGGGTCAAGTTGACTAATTTGACCCATTTGATGATGGGTTAGGTCATGGGTTGGTTTAGGCTTGGTTGATCATTTGAAATGTATTACAAGCTTTGGTTTTAATTAATTTTGATTTGGTTTGATTTCAAGTTGATTTGACCTTTTAGGTCAAGTTGAGTTCATGGTCAATTGGGCTAGGTTGGGTCTAATTGGTCAATTGAAGCTTTGGTCAAGTTCAACAAGTGATTTGAAATGAATTTGGCCCATTGGTTGCAATCAATTTGGCTTAGATCAAGATTTGACCCATTTGACTTTTTAGATCAATTTAGGTCAAATTAGGTCAAGTGGCCAATTAGGCTTGGTTTGGCTCAATTGATGGCTTGATCATGTTCAATCATTGATTATGGATTGGTTTAGATCAATGATTTTAATCAATTTGGCTTATAGTGAATTTTGGCTTGTTTAGGTTTCATTTGGGCTAAGTGTTGACTTGGTCAAAGGCTAGGTTTGACTTAGTTTGATCCAATTTGAGTGATTGATCATCCTAGGATGATTGTTGCTCACAATGTGAGGCTTAGATGGGCTTAGTTCAATCTAATTGAGGTTGGATTAGAATTTAGCTCAAAAAGGTCTTTTAGGTCACTTTGGGTCAAGTGAGCTTAAATGGGTTAATTGGCTTGATCAAGGCTTGATTTATGTTTGGTTGAACTCACATATGGACTTATGATGAAAATATAAATCCAATTGCAAGTGATTTGGAGTCAAACGGATTTTGGTTCATTTGACAATTTCAATTCAAAAGGGTGAACATGGGTTTGACTTGGGTTAGTTTGATTTTGATTTGGTGATTGTAGTTTATGTTTATATTTGAGCATTGAAGGAAGTAATCATTTGAAGAAAAATCAAGAGTTTGGATTGATTTGAGAATGGATTGGCTAAGTTCAAGGATTTGACTTGAAATGGTGTAAATTGGATTTTGGTTTAACTTTAGGTTTAGTTTTGGTTATTTGAATTTATACTTTATTTATATTTGTGAATATAAATGAGAATATAAATGGGTTATGAGAAAATCTTTTAAGTTTTGAGTGATATGGATTTGGTTTGAGCTAAGTTCGAAGATTTGACTTGAAAGAGTATAAGTTGGATTTTAGTTAGATTTGGATTTGAGTTCTGAATTTATTTTGGTTATTTGAATTTATATTTCATTTATATTTATGAATATAAATGACAATATATATGGGTTATGAGAAAATCTTTTGAGTTTTGAGTGATTTGGATTTGGTTTGAGCAAAGTCCATAAGGTTAAATAAAAGAGCTTATGAAAGATTTTGGGATTTGAATTCAATCGTGGGTTTCAATCATTTGATTTAGAATTGATTCATGATTCAGATTTTGGAATTAATTTATGATTTGAGAAAATCAATTGAGTTGGAATTGATTCAAGATTTCATTTGGATTGGTTTGAAGGATAGAGGTAAGGATTTGGTTCGAGCTCTAGGGTAGACAAATCTTCCTAATACCCCTAAGGAATCACCTTTTCCTATGGTGTGAGCTTTCAAATTCTCCATCTTCCTAATGCCCAATAGGTGTGGCATGACAGACAAGGCATACCGCACATATTGGTGTTGTGATGATCAAAAAATGACCGACAATCTGGCACTAAGTGAAACACCTACTCTAAATCCAAAGTGTAGAAGGAACCAAGATCTTGGTGCAATAGCTCAACTTATGTCAAAGACATAGAGAGTGAAGGAGGAATCCATTAGGGATTGAGTATGAGCCTTCCAGGGGAAGGTTCAAGTTATCCACAGGGATAAGAGGT
This sequence comes from Cymbidium sinense, assembly GCA_021442155.1. Classification (NCBI taxonomy): domain Eukaryota; kingdom Viridiplantae; phylum Streptophyta; class Magnoliopsida; order Asparagales; family Orchidaceae; genus Cymbidium; species Cymbidium sinense. The sequence goes on from CM038220.1 coordinate 76,650,362, forward strand.
GGTGAAATCCACTAGGGGATTTGAATTTGATAAAAGTGTGAACACTCCACTAGGGGAGCAAGTTCAAGTTGGACTGAATTGATTCCACTAGGGGAATTGGAAAGATTTGCATCTCACTGAGGAGAAGTTGATTGATTTGATTGTTTAATTTGACTCCACTATGAAGGTTGGTTAGTTTGTTTCATATTTTAAATTTTAAAATTTTGCGATGGTCCCTATTAGTTTGCGATGGACGATACTGAGTAGGGGCCATATCGACTTTGGCCTACTTCAAATTTACCAATCAAAAGGGGTAGTCTACCAACCACATAGTAGGACTATCCAACTAAAGGGGTTTCCTTTTGGTGTGCAACATATACTAGGAAGAAAGCACCATACTTACATCTTCCAAAGTGGATTATTTGGGTGACACATTGGTGAATGATCAACCTTAGTCTCTTGAGTGAATGCCACTGGAGGACTTAAATCAACTCAAAGATAGTCAAAATTAATTCCATTTTTAATTATATTTGATGGATCCCGTCAGTTTGTGATGGACAACACTGAGAAGGGCCATGTTGGCCTTGGCCTACTTTAGATCTACTGATCCAAATGGAGTAGTTTCCAGTGAGGGAGATTTATCCAACCAAAGGGGTGTCTTTTTAGTTTGCAATGATTAATTCAGGGAAAGAAAGCATGGGGACTCACATCTTTCATGAATAAAAGGCCAGGCAACATATTAGCAAGGTAACATGTGTGACCTAGGCTGCCCATTGGTTTGCGATAGTCATGCTAGAAAGAATGCATAGTAGGCCTACATCTTCCAGAGTGAAATGATCATCGGGGTAACCTGTTTGTGGCAAAATAGATTAAACCCGACCTAAGGTGACTACTGAGAGTGTGCTGACCCAGAGACTTATCTCCACTAAAGAGTAGTGAAGTAATTCCTATAGGGAGTTCTGGTGACACTGCCCTAAAGATAGGATGCCTGCTTGGGAAAGGGGTCATTGGGGGCTTGAATTCTTAATCCACAAGCGAATAAATTTATTTATTTATTTGTTTGTTTGTTTATCATGGACCCTGTTGGTTTGCAAGGGATCACACTGAGAAGGAGCATATATCGACCTAGACTATCTCATTTTGAACTAGAGAATTTCATGCATCGTTGAATAAATTATCCAACCACAGGGATGGATACTAGGAAAGGGGGACTGTCCAATCCAAGAGTAACCCAAGTAGTGTCTAAATGGGGTCACTAAGGACATAATCCAAATAGAGTTCCCATAGGGGAGGGGCCACTAAGGGCTTTATCCAAAACCCTGGAGAAGATAATGTCTATAGGTATTCGGTGGCCAACTCAAGGAGAAAGTGTGGGGACTCATATCTGTCAAGAGTGTTGTATCCTCAGTCATAGTGAACATAAACCAACCTAAGATGCCCATCGGTTTGTGACAATCGCCTAGAAGAAAGCATCAAGGACTCACATCCTCCTACAGTGGGCTGATAGTATGTCTTGACTTGACAGTGCTACCGACCTAGGGCGACTCGAGTGAATGCCACTAGGGAATTATATCAACTCAAAAGTAGTCAAGAGGAAAAGAGCCACTAGGAGACTTATGCTAAGCTTCAAATATACTCAACCTAGTCAGTGAATGATAGCTAGTTCAAGAAGAAAGTGTGTGACATCCTCTTAAAGAGTCAACATGAGGTAGCTTCCTGGCTTAGGTGGTCTACCAACTAACAAGACCCTCATCGATTCATGGTCAAGTCAGGAAGAAAGCATGGGGACTCACGTTCACTGGACAAGTGACCCGGGCAACATACTCGGTAGCATGTCAGAGCGCTAATGAGCGAGTGTCACAGGGGGCTTTCTCTCACATCAAAATAGCCCGAGATAAAAGATATGTGTTTATTTTTGTGCTTGTGTTTGTGTTAAAGGAGGACAGAATGCCACTTGGGTTCTCTTACACCTAACCTAAAACACGCTTAAGAGTTGATGAAATGGTGCCACGAATGGTAGTTGTGATTCCACCAAGAAAGGATGTCGCTTGGGTTCTCTTACACCTAACTTAGTTATGCTAGTCAAAATAGGATGTTGCTTGGGTTCTCCTACAACTACTTTAGTAGCGTCGGGGAATCATGTTCAATTTGTGTTCATGTTGTGAAAGAAGGATAAGTTGTCTCTTGGGTTCTCTTATACCTACCCTAAAACACGTCATGGCAAATTCGCAAACAAGCAAGCAATGCTTCGAAAGAAGAGAATATTTTGATGAATTGGAACATAATTTTTTAAGATAATTATTTTCAAACAAGATTTTATGGGTAGTATTTCCTCAAATAAAGCCCATTAATTAGAAGCATCAGGTGTTCCACTCTGTCAATAAGTTAATAAGATCCTCCTTAGTAGGCCTTCTCTTTGATAAAAGGGCCTTCCCAAGTGGGTTCAAACTTACCTCCCATCTTTCGACGGGAAAACGTTGGTCTCCTTAGAACTAACACAAGCTCCCCTACTTGAAAAGCTCTGGGGAAGACCAGCTTATTGTGAGCTTGAATCATCTTGGCTTTATATAACTCGAGGTTTTAGCACGTCTGTAGGTGTCTCTCCTCCAAACCTTCTAGCTCTTCTAACCGCAACTTGGCATTCTACTGTGTAGTGATTTTACTACCCATTGTTATTATTAATGATGGGAGCTAAACTTCTAATGGTAGAACGGCTTTGGATCCATATACTAAGGAGAATGGAGTAGATTAAGTTGGAGTTGTATGTGATGACAAGGCTTCAACTAAACTCATGTCTTGTTTCATTTGTCAGTGTTTTCTTTAGTATCCGGATGAGAGTTGAATGCTTCACTAGCCATTCACCACAGGGATAGTAGATAGTGGAGTATCTCCAATCTATATCATGTCTCTTGGCAAAGCTATTGATCTTGAGTGCTTTTGAATGTACCATTATCGGATATAATTTGTCAAAGAACCTATATATGATATGGTTCATGAAAAACTGGAGTACATGTTGAGTTGTGACATCTCTGAGTGGGATTGCCTCCGCCCACTTGGAAAAGTAGTTGGTGGCAGCTAGGATGAACCGATGACTCTTGGAAGAAGGAGGATCAATCGGACCCACAATGTCAATACCTCAACACTCAAATGGCCATGAGGCCAATGTAGGATGTAGAATGTTGGGTGGTTGATGTAGGACCACACCGTGTACCATTGGTGGCAACTCCTAGCCATCCATGCAACGTAATCATCAACAACCAATAATATCCTAGTCTCTTGATCTTTGCTTTCATCTTTGGACAGATTGATGCGCAGACACGAATGTACCTGTCATGATCTTATGGGCTTCGTGTTTGTCTAAATTACATAACCACATTTAATCAAAGATCGTCAGTACAAGGTGCCATCCACAAGAGCATAGGACAGAGCTCTCTGCTTCATCTGATGGGCTTATGATTTCTCTTGAGGTAGTTTGTCTCTAGTCAAGTAATCTGTGAATGGTTGCCATAATCCAGTTCCTCTTACTTTGCAACAATGGCAACCTCCCCTTCAAGAGAAAGTCTCTCGATGAGTTCAACGTCAATAAGAGATAGGACTTGTCTATTCTGGACCCTTATTGAAATGGACTTATCTTCTGGACATGCCAATTCTTTGGCAAGTTTGGCCAAAGTATCTGCTACTGTGTTGTCTCCTCAAGGAACCTTGTAGATGGTGACCTCAGGGATTTGGGCTAACAGCTTCATGGCATACTCATGGTAGTGAAGCTTTTGGTTTTAGTACCTTATAGAACCCGAATGCGGTTGATGACCAGGAGAATCCCACACAGATATTGATGCTTTTGACACACTAATAGTAACTCTAATTAAAGCCTCATATCGCTTTGTTGTTGGTGCATGGATTGGAGAGATAGTATGAGAATCTCATCACATCACGATGCAGAGTTAAAGGATGATTCCTACACCTACCTTTCGGAAGAGTAGATCATGGTTCTTCTCCCTTGAAAGGAAGAGCACCATCAAAATACATCTCCCTGGTGATTACCAACTTCCCTAAGTTCATGATTTGTTCATCGGGAGATCATCACTGGGAATCGTAGGAAGTGGGTATGTTGCTAAAAAATCCACTAGTGCATGTCCTTTCACCGCATGGAGAGTGCATGTAATATCGCTGAGAGAATCATGGACCAGCGTTACCCGATAATGGGTCATTGTTGACCTCACTTTTAGTGTGAGCTCTCAACTTCTCCAACTTAGACATTAGGATTTCCTTAGTCTTAAGACATTTCTACAAGTGATTGGGTGAACACTTCTAACCTAGAGACTTAGAAGAGTTAGCCAAAGAATAGGTTATGCCTTAGGGGTGTTAGGAAAACTTGCCTACCCTGTAGCTTAAACCCAATCTTCACTTTCTTCTTACAAATCAAACTTCAAATCCAAACCAACTCCAAATTCAAATCAAATTCCAACTTAAATGACTTTTCTCAAATCATTCAAATCAATTCCAAAAATCCAAATCAATTCAAACTCAAAAGACTTTCTCTGTATGTATATCTCATTTATATTCACAAATATAAATGAAATATAAAAAGTAACCAAACCAAATCCAAAACTCAAGTCCAAATCTAAAATCTTTCCTAGATTTCATCTTATGGGCTTAGCTCAAATCAAATTCAAATCACTTCAAACTCAAGAGATTTTCTCATAACCCATTTATATTTTCATTTATATTCACTAATATAAATTCAAATAACTAAAACCAACCTATACCCTTTCAAGTCAAATTCTTGAACTTCGCCAAATCATTCCAAGCCTTTGGATTTTCTCTCCAAATAATCAATCCTTCAATCATAAACCAAATATAGACACGAACTTCAATAACCATAACCAAAATCAAACTAACTCAAATCAAACTCTTGTTCATCCTTTGAACTTGAAATTTCAAATGAATCAAAACCCATTTGACTCCAAATCACTTGCAATTGGATTTATATTTCAATCATAAGTCAATATGTGAGTTCAACCAAACTTGAATCAAGCATTGACCAAGTCAATTAACCCACTTAGGCTCACTTGACCCAAAGTGACCTAAAGTACCTTTTTGAGCCAAATTCTAATCCAAGCCAAATTGGTTTGAACTAAGCCCATAAGCCTCACATTATGAGCAACAATCATCTTAGGATGATCAATCACTCAAATTGGGTCAAACCAAGTCAAACCAACCTTGACAAACACTTAACCCAAATGGAACCTAAACTAGCCTAAATCCACCATATGATAAATTGATTGAAACCATTGATCTAAGCCAGTTATGATTAATGATTGAACATGACCAAGTCATCATTTGAGCCAAACCTAATCCAATTGGCTACTTGACCCAAGTTGACCCAAGTTGACCTAAAAAGTTAAAATGTGTCAAATCTTGATCTAAGCCAAATTGATTACAACCAATGTGTCAAATTCATTCTAAATCACTTGTTGAACTTGACCAAAGCCTCAATTGGCCAATTAGACCCAACCAAGCCTAGTTGACCTTAAACCCAACTTGACCTAAAAGGTCAAATCAAGCCAAAATCAAATCAAACTAAAATTTATTGAAACTAAAGCTTGCAAAACATTTCAAATGATCAACCAAGCCTAAACCAACCCATGACCAAACCCAATTGGGTCAAATGGGTCAAATTGGTCAACCTGACCCATTTGACCTAAGTGAACTCAAATGAACTAAAACCAAATATAAACCAAATTGAACCAAACCAATGATACCAAAACACTTCAAATGGTCATATGAACTTTAACCCTTGGTTTGACCCAATTTGACCAATTAGTCAACTTGAGTTGACCCATTTTGACCTAAATGGGTCAACATGAGCCAAATCATATCAAATAAACTCCAAATTCATTGGAAATTGGCACAACCCATTTTCAATCATTCCAAATATGTCCAAATCAAGATCAAAGCCAAATGACCATTTCACCCTAGGTCAAAGGGTAACCTATAATCAAATTCACTTGGAATTTGATCATATTCCAACTCAAGACCACTTGGCACCCTCCTAGTGGACCATTTGGACACCAAGGAGGGTGGTGCACATGACCCAAACGTTTTGGGTCAGCCTAACCCAACCTAAAGCCAAAAATTGACTACCCCACTCAAATTTCTCCACATGGATCACCTCCCACACTCATTTTAGCACATGTGCACCTCCACACTCCCACTGCTCTACCAAAGCCTAACCACATGGCACTCCTAACAACCTAGAAAACCTTTTAAATCTCATCAAATTGATCAAAATGGTAAAATAAACTTTGACATCGATTCAAGTAGGGGAGATATACTCCCCTCATTCCATTCCAATTCACCTTGCATTTGGTGCTCAGGAGGATCAAGGCAAGCATCAACAAGCTTCCAAGGATTCCTAAGCTCATTTGAAATTCTCATTCTCAATTTGCCTAAGTCAAAATAGGGAGGTGAGGAGAGTTCAACTTACTCAATACCCAACCAAAGTTCCTCTTGCAAGCACCATGAAGGCACTAAGTCGAGCTCATCCAAAGCAAATCCCAAGCATCCAAGCCAAGAAGGGGAGTTAGACCAAAGCATAAAGCCAATGAAGCAAGCTTTGATCAATTGGAAGATCCATTGAAATTGAACCTCAAACCTTCAAGGCTTTGTCTCCACTAGGCTACCTCATGGTTGGGAGCAGGTGATAGCCTCGAGGTATGCCTCAAAAAGAGCTTAAGTTCAAAATTCTTCATCTTTTTGTGAAGGGAAATGTAATCCCAATAGAATTCTACCATTGGATATTGTTCTCCTTACTTTATGGTGTGGGTTGAATCCTAGCCCAAAAAGTAACATCGGATCAAGCCATGGATGATGGATGGTCTTCGTCTCCCGTAGGCGAGTGCAGGGATGAATCATGGACCATCCATCCCACGTGTTCTTGATAGACGGTTCTGATTAGAACACACTAGATCCACATATTAATCCTTTTGAAACTATGAGTTTAATCTTGATCGTCTGATCCTTGATTGGATGACCAAAAGAGCGCGTCGATGCATCATCGATTTAACAACCAATCTTGTCGCCATGTGGAACTACATCAATTAACCCAATGGCAGATGGGATTAGTTAATTAATTAATGACCTATTAATCACATAAACTTTAAAAATTCATAACTAAATAAAAAAATCCAAAAAAATGCAAACTCAACTTCATTTTAAAGATAAGTCAAGGGGAATAATATAAAATTAATTTTGATTAATTTTGATAATTCATTCAATTTGCATTTTGAGAATGTAATTATGTTAATTACTTCAATAAATAATTTCAAACTCCTAGAGTTAATTAGTGGGATGACCTCTTGCCTAAGATTTTCTTGGAATTTATTATTGGATTAATTTAGGTAATTTGTTATTTCATCTCTAATCACTCCCTTAACCAATTAAATGATTAATTAACCTATTAAATTGTGAAAACTTCATTAATTAAGCTTGTTAATCATCTTAGAATAGTAGATAGACTTAGTGAATGAGATTAGGATGTCTTTTCCAAATCTTTTCCCTTAAATCTATTTCATTTGAATGAAGACTTAATTAATTTATAAATTGATTAATGATTTAATTATTTTATTAAATAGCTTAATTAACCAAACCCAAAACAAAAAATAATCCAAAAACTTAATCACTTAATCTCTCCCAATCTTGGGTAGATCCTTAGGTGTTCAAAAGCCTAAGGTAAGCTTAAGAAAATCAAATCCAACCCACATGTGTAGGAAGGGTTATGAAAGTACTTAATTAAACCCCTTTAGCTTAATTAACCATTAATTGTGAGCCAATTGCATTAGGCCTCTTTCCTTCTTAGGAGCATTGCTGATTTAAATTCCATGTGGTTTGCATATCATATGTTGGCTCATAATTAGTTGGTTAATTATGTTAAAGTGGTTTAGGTAAGGGTTAATTAATGGATTTAATTTTTAACCTAAACAAAATATAAAATCAATCTAATGATTCTAAAAATTAAATTAAATCAATTCACACATGGAGAAATGGGTTAGGACCAGGAAACTCTTCTCACTTTTCCTAAGTCAAATTTAAATCTCAAAATAAAATAAAAATCTCTTTAAACAATTTTGATTCACTTTAAATAATATTATGTCATAGGATTGTCCTTACGAATTAATTTGGGTGAATGAAATTACATGCTTGCATCACTTTATCTCTTTCCAAGTATGTTAAATGTTGTACCTTTTGAAAAATCAAATTAAAATGAAATGTTTCCTTTATGTCAAATTGCATGATTTGGCTAAAGTAAGAATATGAATGGCTATTATCACTACTAAATCAAAATTATTTTCAAAATTTATAAATCAAAGCTCATAAGTGAAAGTATGCTACTTATAAATATTTATAAGCTTGCATGTTATTATAGTATAGAAATGTGTTTTATGTGGTTTTCTTCGCTTCTCTTAACATGGGTTTGTATAGGATTTTCCAGGTGTATAGTTCATTTGAAAAGAACATAACACTTGCTTAAGTTCTTTCCTATGCACTCCCATGTCATGAATTAAGAAGGATCTTCATACTACATATATAAACCAAATCAAACAAAAAAGCAAATAAATAAAATATTTTTTACATTCTTCTTCCATTCATTTTCTTTTGTACATGCACATGCATTTAAGAAAAGTTGTATATTATATTGGATATCCGGGGTTTGAGGCTTTAAGTATCCCAAGTAGGTCTTGCACCTTACACCCAGTGTAGAAAATAATATGTACTCACTTATGTCTTTCATACATGTAAATGTGCATTTGATTAATGGATAAAAGAATCCCTCTCTTTTTTACTTAACCAAATCATGCATTCATGAAATATCCAAATTTTCTTAAACAACATCTCTTTGCATTCATCATTAAGGTGTGCTAAGGCTTTGCATTTGTATGTATAGCTATGCTTAGGATACATTCATATGCATGATACACATGTTGGAAAGAATTAAATGGTTGTGTGTTTTGTGATAGTAATTCACTTTAATTAGTCTAAAATGACATTCTTATTTGAATAGGTTTATTTAGAAAATCTAAACTTATGATTAATTAAAATACATAATAAAACATTCACTAAAGAAAAATCACTAATGAATCTATCTTAGAAATTACTTAAGGTAGGGATGAAAGAGAAGTTTTCTTATCTTTTCTTCTCTTTACAACTTTTAATTAAAATAGGTTAATTCAAACTAAATCAAATCACCAAATAAAATTGACAAATCAACTAAATCACTTAAAATGAAATCACCCTCTAAGTTGAACCCTTTCAAACTTAGAAAATTCCAACCCTAAAGCCTAGCTAAGACATACCACCAAGCTTTAAAATGGCACACATTAAGGTTCCATTTCTAGTCCTATGTTAGGGAGATGCATGGTTTGATGCTTGATTTTGTTTGGTGGTGTAATGTTTTAGACTGGATGTTAGGGTGTATGTGCGTAGACTGAATGGTAGGCGATCTTAGTCTAACCATGTCTTCTAGATTATGCTTAAGGGGCTTGTAATAAAATATAAATACTTTTTTTTTGCTATGCAGGTTGCTTATACCCCTAAGCATAATCCAAAAATAGGCTAGGTGGACTTGGTTACCCATGTGTGAGGTGCTAAGTCCAATTTATTCATATACATGCTTGGGATGTGCGGTGTGTTTAGCCAATCTCTATTTTGCAGGTTTTAGTTAGATTTACTTTTCCCATTTTACATTGAATTTTTGCAATTAGGATTTGGAATAAATGATATGGGGAAGTGGAGGTGAACATTGGTCACAAGACTATATCTTATGTACCATGTGAAGCCTTTGGAGTGACCACAATCCAACCAAGTCAAAAGGAAGAAAGGAAAGAAGTAAATCAAACATGAAGAAAGAAGAAATGAAGAAATGAAGAATGAAGACCGCCATAACATAAATTCCTTCTAAATTGTAATTATTCATTTGTAATCGGGTTGTATAAGGGTAGAGATTGGCTACCCTTATTTATTTTTGAGTTTGTGCAGTGGAGCCCGACCACAAAGGCCTTTTATTCTTTTGCGCTAACTTTATAAAATTATTTGATGTTTGTTTATCTTGTGCATTAAGATGGCATGTTTTTCCTAGTTTCTTTCTTACTTTGATCAATGGCACGGATGCGATTAGGCTCTAGGAAAAATAAGTTTTCTATCAATTAATAAACTCAAAATTAAAATTAACAACTCATAACCTCACCTAAAGCCTAGGATATAAATCAAGAAATAAAAGATTTAGCAACCCCTTAGCTGGATGTTGTATGTCTCACATCATGCATGAAAAGCATCTTGTTTCACTCTTCCTTATGGAGGGCTTCCACCTTTTCTAGAGAATATGGCTTGACTTTTGAGAGCCATGGTGGAAACACACCTCCTTCTTGCTGATTTTGGCTCATAACCAATTTCTCATGCATTGGGCATATGAATCTCATAGCCTGTGTCAAATTAATTATTCAGAAATGAAAATAAACTTAATAAAATTTACATTAGATTAAGTCATGAGTTCATACCCTACATGATATAGTCTCTTAAGGAGTGAGTTTAAGGACTTGGCCTTCTTTCTAAATAAACAACAACCTAGCTATCTTATTAAAAAAGTATAAGACTTGCCTACATGTATTTAAAATAATAGGAGTTAGTTGGCGGCCACCCCTAGGCGATTGTAAGTCCAACAATCGGGTGGTTTACTCTCCCTTGTGGAGGTAAACCATATGACCATTTTTTCCTTAGATTTAAGTCATGCTTTGGCCCTCGCCAAAGCTCCCTAGATTTAGGATCTGAGGTCGCTCTTTCCCTTTGCGGGCTACAAGCATAAATCCTCACCTCTTAGGTATTTCCATGATCTTGTATCATGGAATTGTAAGTCCTAGCTACTTAGTCTTCTTTCTAAATAAATAATAGCCTAGCTATCTTGCAAAAAAAGCATAAGACTTGCCTACATGTATTTAAAATCATAGGAGAAGTTAGTTGGCTGCCACCCCCAGGTGGTTGTAAGTCCAACAGTCGAGTGGTTTATCCTCTCTTGTGGAGGTAAACCATATGTTCATTTTTTCCTTAGATTTAAGTCATGCTTTGGCCCTCACCAAAGCTCCCTAAATTTAGGATATGAGGTCGTTGTTTCCTTTTGTTGGCTACAAGCATAAATCCTCACCTCTTAGGTATTTCCATGATCTTGTATCATGGAATTATAAGTCCTAGATTTCTAATAACTCAAACAAATAATTCTTTTCAAATTCAAAAATATAAAGCCCAACCATGGGATAGTTTGGGATGCTCGCTAGGCTTCCTAGCAATGTGAGCATCTCTTTCTTATCTTCCTTTGGTTTCAATAATAACTCCCTCCTTTTGATCAATCCCATTTGATCTTCCAAAAATAACCAATTGATTAATAGTCCTATTTTTGAAATCTTTAAAGACAATGATCATTTACCTTAATCAAGAGTATTCTTAAGAAATCTCATTTCTTAAGATATAATTAACTATAGGGGCTTGCCTACTTAATGAACCTAATTTAAAATAAACCCTACTTTACTTTTCCATGTAAAGTAAGGGAAGAATCTCTAGTACATTCAAAGACCCATTATCTTTAGGAGTCCTTATTAAGGTGATTACATGGTGACTTCCTTCGAGATACATATTCCTCAATATTGTACGATCATCTAATAAGAACATTTTTTTTGGATCTATGTGGTGTCCAACAAAAGAATATTTTATTTTTGTTTTCATTTAATTTATTTTTTGGTGAAGATAAAATAAAATTTCACCACAATGCTCATGAGATCTGCGTGGATTGATTCTTGAAATCAAGTTTACCTTATGAGAAAGCATGTTGTGTAGGGGATGCAAAGATTAAAGCTAGGCAATGTTTCTCAATAGGTAGTTTGCTTCAACAGGATCGATGGCGATTGAGGTAGTAGAGAGCATTCTCCTTCCCTTCCTTGGTTGGTTTGGGCCAACAAAGCACCAAGTCATCGTCAGAGTGTAGAGGATAAGTGGCTTGCCCAGGATAGGGGTTGCTAGAACTGGCAGCTTCACCAAATACTATTTGATGTCTTCAAAAGCATGCTAGCACTTGTCATCCCACTTTAACTTAGCATCCTTTTTGACAAGTGCTGAAAATGGCTTGCATCTCTCTGATAGATTAGAGATAAAGCACCTTAGATACACCAACTACCCTTGGAAAGATCTGAGTTGAGTTAGACTTTTAAGGGGTGGAATTTCTAAGATAGCTTTGATCTTTTCTAGGTCGATCTGTATTCCCGTGTCATACAACAAACCCAAGGAACTTCCCTGAAGCTACTCTGAATGCACACTTTAGGGGGTTCATTTTGAGATTGAATTATCTTAACCGTTAGAAAACTACTCTCAAGTCAAAGAGATGGACTTGCTTTTCTTTGCTTTTGACTACTATATCATCAACATAGTATTCAACTTGATGATGAATGAGTTCATTGAAGATCTGAGTCATGGCCCATTGGTATGTAGCACCAGCATTTTTAAGGCCAAAAGGCATGACCTTATAACAATAGATTTTGATCGGGGTTTGAAAAGCAATGTTTCTTTCATCCTGGCTATCTTAATTTAGTTGTAGCCAGATGACCCATCCATTAAGGATAATATTGCATGAGATGAGGTGATGTCCACCATTAATTCTGGTATATGAAGTGGAAATTCATCCTTAGGACATGGCTTATTTAAGTCCCTAAAATTGACGCATATGCGAATTTAGCATTTTTTTTCTTAACTAGCATGACACTGGCTAACCAGGTAGGGTATTTTTCTTACCTGATAAAACTATCATCGATCAATTTCTTGACTTCAAAAATGACCTGTTCTTTGATTTACAATTGCATGCGTCTAGGAGCTTGCTTGATAGGGTTAGCATTTGGGTCTTTTGCTAGTTTGTGGACTACTATGTCAGAAGATAATCTGGGAATTTCTTCATAGCTCCATGCAAATTAGTTTTTACACTCAGTCAATAGCCTAACTAAAGCATTGGTTTCTTCTTCAATAGAGAACTGATGTATGTGAGGCATGGATCTTCTTCTATCCAGAGGTTAATTTCTTTGAGCTTATCGATAGTTGAATGGATTCCCTCTTCAAATTCAGGAGGTGCATCTTTGGTTTGAAGATCATCGATCAACAAGTTCTAAACACCTCCTCATAAGAGTTAAGTGTGGTTTGAGAAGATCTATCCAAATGATTGGTGATAACTAGCATAACCATCATCATCGGGACCCACTATATCAAATCCTAATCTAGTCTTGATTATCCATCCCTACCTTGTTGTTCCATAGCTTCTCAATACTCGACCTATGCTTGACCATGTATAAGAAACCAAAACTTTCTTTGCAAGATTATGAACACAATGTACCAATCAAAAGGTAATTCCATTAAATCTTTATATGAGTTATCCTCAAGTTCTACATCTACTTGGACTTGGGATGATGATCCCAATAAGAATCTCTTTGGCTTGACATCCATGGAAGACCTAGGGACTTCTTAACTACTAAAACCCTTAACTTTTTTGAGAAGAAACTGTGGTTAGAGCTAAAGTTCCCAACTGTTGCCCAATGGTTTTACATAATCCTGATTTGAATACATTCGTGCTTTCCTTAGAGGCTGTGTCTTCACCATTATCTAGCTCAAGTGTGACCTCCAATGAGACCCACTGAGAGGGTTAGTTGGGGTGCTAATCACATGAGACTCATCCTTTGAGCTGGATTCCAAGTCTATGTGAATAGCAGGAGTACACTTGTGAACAGGAACATAGCCCCTGTTGGTTGGCTGCCAACTAGGGGGTCTTCCTCCTGAATTGCCTTTGTACCTACCTCTACCTCTACCTAGTGGAGGTCGAGTCATCCACCCATATATGCGTATGGTGGGATGAACTGTGGAATGTAACATCGGTCTCCTGTCCCTTTTTTTGCTCACTTGTATCTTTCTTTTCCTTTCTTTTTTTTTTCTTTTGTACTAGAATTTTTACCTAGTTCATGAGAATAGACATTTTGGTTTTGAGAAAGATAGTAGGTCGCATCTTCATATATCTTGATCTCTCTAACCAAAATGACTTTTCATCTCCTTTGACACATATTGATTCCATCTCTCTGAACTTGATGCATGAAGGGAGGATGTAATCATCTTATTGTGTATCCAAGGCCTACCAAGAAAAGCAGTGAATGATGTATTCGAATCAATTATATAGAACTTTGCTTAGTCTTCTATTCCTATTTCCAAAGGTAACACTATGGAGCCTAAAGCTCTCTCGCCTTGTTCATTGAATCCTCTTAACATCATCCAATATCCTCAGAGTTCAGAGATGTCAATCCTCAAATAGATAAGGGTTTTCAAGCTCATAATGTTCACTGATGCACCTGGATCAACCAACACCCTAGAAAGTCTGAATCTGCCCATATCCAATGTGATGTAGAGGGGATGGTTGTGCTCCATATCCCCTAGAAGAAGGTCTTCATCGATGAATGTGACTCCCTAAGCTTCTCTTCAATATTGTGCCTCCTCTCCAATAGTGGTCAACTAAGTTAAGCATATTTCTAGATCAAGAAAGGCCTTGATTAATGATTCCCTCATCTCCTTGGATAAGACAAGGCATCATATATGATTAACTTAGCTGACAACTTTCTTAGGTGAGCGAGGACATTATAATCAACTTTGGGCTGATCCTACACAAGCATATCTATGTATGGAGCATCCTGTGGAGGGGATTCTTTCTAGTTGGTACCAATGACTTATTTTCCCTTATCTTGAGGTGCTGCTAGGAGATAGAAACTTGCCACTATGGAGGTTAACTTCAGTGATCTCTTATGGCAGTTTAGTGGAAGATTCTACCTGCTCATCAGGCTCACCTATAGCTTCTCTTATAGGACCCTCAAAATCAAATGATTCCAAGTCTATCTCAAGAGGAGAACCCATAGTATTCATAAAAGGAAAGTCCATTTTTGAATCAGAAAGAGGATGATTGGAGTTGTTATAATTATTAAGACTTGAAGAGTTTTTTAAAGGAGTAGAATCAGATAACCCATCATAAGTGATGGATGTAATTCAAACTAGCTTTATTCTTTGATTTCTTAGATTTAAAAGGTGTAGTAGAAATCTAGTAAAGTAAGTGGGGTGAGGGATTTGATTCCCTCATCCATTGATACAAGATGTCTACTAGAAGAAGAAACAAGTAGTGTGCCTAAAGTAGTAGCACAATGGTGGAATGAAGGCTAGGCTAGGGTGGTTGTGCTACTTGGCTATCCAGCAAGTAAGGGATGCTTTCGAGCTCCTACTTTCCCAAGTTGTCTTTGGCAACTTGCAAACCTTGATGTTGGAGGTTGAGCGCCTGTGCACCTATAAGGAAAGTTTTATAATTTTAGAGGTTGGGATAAAAATATCAACCTTCTTTTATTTTGAGAGGATCACATGCATCCCCAAGGATTACCCTAACAGGATGGTTGTTCTACTATAGATATTCCTTAGGGATAACTATAGTGCCTGCCTTGTAGCTATGCCCAAGCCAATCCTTAAATGTAAAGCAATCCTCCAAAACATGGCCTAGCATGCGGTGGTAGGGGCAAAAGTTAGGATCATTACTCTTGCCCACTTTCCTCTAGTTTTCTAGGTTCAGGTAGCTGAAAATTAGGTTTCTTTAAGAGGTTCTTAAAGATTTTTCTGACTACCTCCCTCTTAAATGAATAAGGTTTATTTAATTTATCCAAAAGATTAGGTGGATGATAACTACCTAGGGGCAGGTATGTATACCACTACTAAGAGTATGGCTGAGGAGGAGGCATCGAAGGCCGTAGAGGCTGCTATAATGGCCGATAAGATCACCAAGGCAGTTGTAAAGGAGATGGAAGCAATGACTGTGGAGCTCGAGGTCTCTCATATTGATCTCTAGTCAGTTTCTTCTTATCCAATGCTACTACTACCCATGGCTTCTTTTCATAAGCTTTAGTTTTGGCTTTGATGACTATCATGAAAAGATAATTTTGGTCTCTCCTTGTAGACTAACCACCTTATTGATTAGCTTCTTGTCTTAATGGTGAAACCTTTAAGAATGAAGGTGATCAGACCATGAATATTCTTTAATAGAATTTCAATAGCATGTTGTTCAGACAACTACGATTCACATTTAATACTCAAATTATGCTATATAAGAATATAATCAATGAGGAACTCACCGAGGTGTTGTTATGCTATAACGAGATCGCCCACAGTTACCCTTTGTTGAGCTCCAGCAAACTTTTTAATAAAGAGTTTCTCCAACTCAGCAAAAGACTTCACTCAATCATTAGGGAGTTCAGCGTACCAATCAAAGGCTATGCCCATTAAATTGCTGACAAAGAGACTGAACAATAGTGCATCACTGCCACTAGCATTGCAGTAGCTGGCCCTGAAGTGTGCTATATGTTGGAGAGGGTTTTCGCCATCAAAACTCTTGAAAGAAGGAGTCACAAAACCCTTAGGATATTGGATAGCATCAAATTCCTCTAGGTAGGGTCTATCCTTTGGAACTAATGAACCACCTCGGGCTTGTGCCAACACTTCTTTCACTTATTTTTCAACCATGAGTTTGATATATTTTTCTTGTATGGAGGTACTGTCCACTACCTTCCTATGCATGCTAGTGCTACCTCTATTGGAGGCAAACTCTTGGGTTGATCTAGGACATGCAACTGACTAGTCTCCCAATGGTAGGATGTCTTCTGGGCTTAATGAAGTGCTAAAACTATACAAATCTTCAAGTCTCTTTCCCATCTTATCGATCTGCTCATCCTTTTGTTTGAGTTATTGAAGGAGGTGTTGGGTCGAATAGGCTGTATCATCCTATTCAGCCACAACACCTTCTCTAACGAGAACCTCTAGTATCAACCATATGCACCTCACAAGTCTTCCAACAAATCATCTTCATTGGCATTAAAGCTAACCTTCTCCTCTTCGAGGTCAGACAAATCATACCTAGGATTTCTCTCTTCTCATTGAGATATTATACTATGATATCATCCAAGGAGCGGTCCAACTATGCAAGTAAAATTGCTCGCGGCTGATCGGTGGTGGGATCATGCTCATGAATAGAGATATATCTGACCTCCCACCAAAAGATAATCTGTGAGGGCTACTCAGGAGGATACATGCTCATGACTATCACTTGATATGGGTGGAGTGTTACTCTTGGGAGGATCTACTACCATGGGGATAATAGAATTGTCTCCTTCTCCCTCTACTGCTGCTATATTCATGATCTGCTGAGGTGGTGGTGGTGATGGCATGAATACAATGCTACGAGGTTGCCACTCCCTCTTCACCACAACTAAAGTAAGAGGTCGAGCAGGAGAGCTCACCCTCACCTCAATCAGCGGCATAGATGAAATGGGATCCCTTGGCCATCGTCGGATCACCAGTGGGGCTTTCTTCTCCCCTGATGCTGCTCTCATGGCTGAGTGGAATTATGGAAGATGGAACCTAAACCGGTGATGGCGGATGTGGAGTAGAGTGGTGTGGTGGAGGCAACACTAACTCTCTTTGTGCGGAGGCTCTCCTCCCATGATGGGAGGTACCACAATAAAAATACTATCAATTATGACCGCAGCACACGATCGAGAAATATATGAGGCGGGTAACTACTAGCATATCTTCACCTCTCTCTACTAGTAACATGAATTGATACTCGAGCCTCTCTAGCCCTCTCCTGATAGATCTACTCACCTACACCACGAGGAATAACTGATTGTAGATCAAACTGGGCTTTGGACTCTGACCATCCATAAGCCCTGCCAACATGGCGCAAAACTATCCAGAGGCCAGCATATGACCTCATCCTATCTCTAATAGTGCCTGTAATGAACGGGTCAAGGTGATACTGTAATTCTCCTGACATCTTCCTCCCCTTCAGAACCAGAAAGAGGATGGAACTTATTCTGCGTAAGCAAAGGAGATGCTACCCTGGGTGACTCCTCTACTGTAATGTGAGACAATGTCTCCATCTCTTTAGTAATGCGCACATGATGTCGCTTGATCTTGCAGCTCTTATTGTAACTGGGTCTGGGTGGAGCAGCAATATGGGGCTAGACCCTACCTCAAAGGTAGGGAGACTATCCCCAAGCTATGGTAGCCTTCCCCTTAGAGGAAGCGGTGAGTGGACTAGCCCAGAGGCGTGATGGGAACAATGTATGGGCATTGGGCACTTGGACTTCTACCACCTCTTTAGTGAGGAAATTGAATCGAGGGCATTTCAATATGGATGATTGGCTTACGCCCACCACCACTCTGATAGTGGTGAGGGTTGTCCCCTCATAAGCCCCTCAAATCCTCGGCCAAAGTGTATCAGATGAGCAAAGTCAATTTGGGGAGGCTGGCCTGATCCAAGGCCAAATCCATCCCAAAGGGGAAAGTGAACACATACTTTTGATAATCCATTTGCATTGTACTGAACTGAGTAAAAGTTGGCTGAGACTAAGCTGAAATTCTATAATTTTTGAAAATAAACTCAAATCAGATTTTCTGCTTTGGTATTCTGCTATCTTTTTAGATTTAATTTAAGAGTTTGAACCCACACTCTACAATTTGAATACGTTAAGTGGGGCTCATTGAATTTAGGAGAGATTTTGAATAGATTGAAGGAGAGATTTTGAGTTCATTTGAGTTTTAGAATCCACATTCAACAAATTTGTATATGTTGAATGGAGTCAAGTATTTTGGAGAGACTTTTAATGCTTCCATTGGTTCATATTTGAATCTGATTTTTATGTTTGGAGACCCTTTATTTAACAAATTTGAGTATGTTAAATAGAGGGTCATTTGATTTTTTTTAGATTTGATTTTGTGATTTTACTCATTTAGCAAATTTGAGTATGCTATATGAGATGTTTGAAAACAATTTTCTTTTTGCTTGTTTTCCCATGATGTGTATCATGTGTGAATTTAGAAATGGAATCTTTACTTAGCAAATTTGTGTATGCTAAATAAAGCCCAAATGTGTTTGATTTTTTTGTTGATTTTGTGTTATTTTTGAAAGGAAGGATTTCTATTTAACAAACATGGTGTGTTAAATAGAATCTAATTTATTTTTGATTTCCTTTTTTTTATTTTTCTTTTAAAAAATGAAACTCTTATTTGACAAATTTGGGTATGTCAAATAGAATTCCAATGTATTTTGAATCTCATGATTTTTGCAAAGTAGATTCCCATTTAATAAATTTGGTTATGTGAAATGTAAGACAATTTTTTATTTTCAAAGATGAAATTTATGTGTGATTATTGCTTTTGAAAAGAAAGAAATTCAACTTAACATGTGGAATGTGTTGAGTGGAGTTTCAAATGGTGTGATTTTATTTCAAAAAAAACCTCCATTCAACAAATTGGTATGTTCAACGAAGATGCTTATTTTTAAATTTGTACTTTTTTTTGAAAAAGGAAAGAAACTCCAACTCTAATATATATATGAGATATATTGAATGGAGTTTCAATTTTATGAAATAAATTTATTTGAAAAAGAGATCTTCATTTAATAAATTTGGGTATATTGAATGAAGATGTTCATTTTTAAATATGTGCTTTTTTGAAAGGAAGAAACTCCAATTTCAACATATGTGAGATATATTGAATGGAGTTTCAATTTTATGAAATGATTTTATTTGGAAAGAGATCTTCATTCAATAAATTTGGGTGTATTGAATGAGGATTTTGATTTTCAAATATGTGCTTTTGAAAAATGATTTTTGATTTTGATTTTGAAAAGAACCCACATGTAATATGAAGATTGTTAGATGGGGTTGAGTTATATATATTTTGTGAAAATTTTGTACAAATATTTTATTATGTGAACTTTTTTGAAAGTGCTTTTGAAAAGTGATATTTTTATAAAGGATTTATTTTTCTTTATTTTTTTTTTTTTGGAATGAACTTTACCTTACCATAGAGATGGTAAGAAAAAGGGCTTTAGTCATCTCTTTTGATTAAATTTTATTTTCACCTATTGGGGTTGGGGGGCCAACAGGGGTTTTAAGACCTACATTGAGTGAGATCCTAAAACCTAAAAGATGTTGGCTACCTAAGCTTAAGAATGAAATGAGCTATGTGCCAATGGAAAAGAGGGATAATCTTGGACTCATATGAAATACAAATCCACTATCGATACTTTAGAGATAATGATACTTTACCAAAGATGGAGAGAGGAAACATCCCCAACGGAGTCGCAAAAAAAAATCTGTGGTGTTTTATTTTGTGGGATTATGGTTGAGTTGGATATCACATAGATTCATAGATGTACTTATTAGGGTGATCGAGTATGACATTGAGGAATGATGTACTATCTCGAGAGACAAAAGTCACCATCCTACAATGGACCTAATCACCTAATAAGGACTCCAATAATGGGTCTTGAATGTACAGAGATCTTTCCTCTACATGGAAAAGTAATGTTGGGTTTATTTTAAAACCAAGTTTGTTAAGTTCCCTATGGAGGCAAGCCCCAGTTAATTACATCCTAAGAAATGAGATTTCTTAGAATACTCTCGATTAAGGTAAATGATCATTATCTCCAAAGATTTCAAGATAATCAATCAATTAGTTATTGTTTAGAAATTCAAGTGGGATTGATCAAAAGGAGGGAGTTATTATCAAAACCAAAGGAAAATGAATTGGGGATGCTCATGATACTAGGAAGCCTAGTGAGCATCCCAAAACTATGGTTGGGCTTTATATTTTTGAATTTGAGGAGAATTCTATGTTTTGAGTTGAATTTTTATTAGAAATCTATGGCTTACAATTCCAACATAAGATTGTAGAAATTCTAAGAGGTGAGGATTTATGCTTGTAGCAAAGGAAAACCATAATCTCAAATCCTAAATCTAGGGAGCTTTGGCAGAGCCAAAGCATGACCTAAATCTAAGGAAAATGGGCATATGGTTTACCTCCACAGAGAGAATAAACCACCCGATTGTTGGACTTACAACTACTTACTAACTAACTCCTATGCTTTTAAATACATGTAGGCAAGTCTTATGCTTTACAAAGATAGTTAGGTTGTTGTTTACTATAGAAAAGAGACTAAGTCCTTAAACTTACTCCCTAAGATACTAGATCATTAGTGGCATGAATGATGACTTAATCTAATACAAATTTTTTTTATCTTTTATTTTGATTTTTGGACATTGTAATTTGACAGAGGCTATGGAATTTCATATGCCTAATGCATGAGAAGATTGGTTATGGGCCAAAATAAGAAAGATGGAGGTGTGTTTCTACCATGGCTCTTAAAGGTCAAGCCATTTTCTCTAGCAAAGGTGGAAGCCTCCATTAGCAAGAGTGAAGCAATATGATTTATGCATGTGAGACATACAACATCCATAAGGGGATGATAAATATTTTATTATCTTGATATATATCCTATTCTTAGGTGAGGTTATGCATTATTTAATTTAATTTTGAGTTGATTAATTGAACAGAAGTTATATTTTTTTTCGAGGAGCCTAATCGCATTCAGGCCATTCAACAACCATCAAACATTAAGAAACTAGGAAGATCATATCTATTTGCATAAACATAAACAAAATATCAATCAATTTATAAAATTAGAATAAAAGAATAAGAGGCGATATGGTGGGGTTCCTAACAAAAAAGGAAAATGGGTAGTCAAACTCTACCCTTTATACAACCATTACAAAAGAATAATTATTAAAAGGAATTCATGTTATGGGAGTCTTCATTCTTCATTTTGATTTTGCTTTTTTTTACCTTTTGATTGGAATTTGGTTGATCAAAGGCATCATATGGTGCATAATACTTGGTCTTATGACCAATGTTCATCCTAATCCCCCATAACATTCATTCCAAATCTTAATTACAAAATTTACATCAAAATGGGAAAGGTAAAACTAACTAAACTTGCAAAATAAAGGTTCATTAAACATACCACACAACCCAAGCTGTTATATGAATAAGTTGGACTTAGCACCCCACATATGGGTAACCAAGTCCAACTGTCTTAATTTGGATTATGCTTAGGGGTATAAGCAACCTGCACAGCAAAGTATTTATATTTTTATTACAAAGCTCTTAAGCACAATCCCCTACAGAAGACATGAATAGGCTAAGATCGTCCTATCATCCAGTCTACGCACATACACTCTAACATCTAGTCTAAAAAAATTACATCACAAATAAAATTAGGCATCAAACCATGCATTTGCCTATAGCTAGAAATGGTGACTTAGCCTAATGTGTGCCATTTATGTGGCATGTCTTAGGTAGGCTTTAAGATTAGAATTTTCTAAGTGTGAGAGGTTTAACTTGGAGGGTGGTTTTAATTTAAGTGATTTTAGTTGATTTGTCAATTTTAGTTGATGATTTGATTTGGTTTGAATGAACCTACACTTAGTGACTAAATGTTATAAAGAGAAGAAAAGAGAGGAGAACTCTCTTTCATCCCTACATTAAAGCATTTCTAAGGTAGATTCATTAATGGATTTCCTTTAGTGAATGATTTATTATGTATTTTAATTGACCATAAGTTTAGATTCTTTCTAAATAGCCCTATTCAATAAGAAAGGCCTCAAAATTAGTTAAGTTGGATTACTAACATAACACACACCCATTCATTTCTTTCCACCATGTATACCATGCATATGAATAATCCTAAGCATAGCTATACATGCAATGCAAATCTTAACACACCTTGATGATGGATGCGAAGAGATATGATTTGAAATTTTGGATATTATGAATGCATGTCTTTATTATGTAGAAAAGAGGGACTCTTTTATCCACTAATGCACATCCACATGTATAAAAGTTATAAGTTAGTATGCCAATATTTTTTACACTAGTGTAAGTACAAGACTTACTTGGGGCTACTTAAAGCCTCTCTGGATGTCGGGATATACCACTTTTCTTAAATACATGCAGATGTACAAAAAGAACCAAATGGATGAAGAATCATGCAAGTTATTTATGTTTGATTTGATTATAAGATTTACATGTGTAATATCAAGGTCCTTTCTAAGTCTTAACATAGAGATGCATAGGAATAGATTTAGGCAAGTGTTGTATTCTTTTCAAATGAATTATACACTTGCAAATCCTATGTAAATCCATACTAAGAGAAGGAAGAGAACTTCATAATACACATCTTATGCTATCATCACATGCAAGCTTATGAATATTCATAACTAGCATCACTTCATTTATAATTTTGATTTATAAGTTTTGAAAAGTAATTCTTGATTTAATAATGATAATAGCCACTCATATTCTTAATTTTAGCCAACACATGTAATTTGACATAAAGGAAAACATTTTGTTAATTAATTTTTAAAAGAAATGAATGCATAATTTCATGTGGGAAACAATATTTAGCATGATTGAAAAGAAATGGAAGAATTTAGGTACATGATTTCATTCACCCTAATTAATTCCTTTGGACAATCCTAAAAAAATAAGATCATTTAAAATGAATCAAAATTCTTTAAGGAGATTTTATTTTGAATTTGATTTGACTTAGGAAATGTGAGAGAGGTTTGCTAATCTAACCCATTCCCAAAGTATGAATTGGTTTAGTTTAATTTGGAACAATAAAGTTGATTTTATATTTTGATTAGGTTAAGGTATGAATTAAATCCATTAATTATGCCTTACCTATACCACTTTAGCATAATTATCCAAGTAATTATGAGCCAACATATGATATGCAACCACATGGAAATTAAATCAATAATGCACATAAGAAATAAAGGGGCCTAATGCAATTGGCTCACAATTATTAGTTAATTAAGCTAAAGGGTTTAATTAAGTACTTTTATAACCCTCTACACATGTAGTTTGATTATAATTTCCTTTGGAAAACTCTTAGGTTATTGAACACCTAAGGATCTACCCAAGAATTGAATGATTAAGTTCTGGAATGATTTGGTTTTGATTTTGATTAATTTAATTAAGTGATTAGGCCATTAATTATAACTTAGTTAAGTGTTTATCCAAATGAAATAGACTTAGGGGAAAAGATTGGACAAGAAGTCCTAATCTCATTCCCTAAATCCATTCACGTTTAATGATGGTTAGCAAGCTTAACTAATGAATTTATCACTATGTTAATAATGTTAATTAATTAAGAAAGTGATTAAGGATGAAACAAATAATTTTCCTAATTAATCAAGCAATAAATTCTGAGAAAATAATGGGAGGTAGAGGTCATCCCTCCAATTAATCTCAAAAAGTTTGGAGTTAATTGCCTGATTAATTAGAGAGTAATTAGCTTAATTATATTTCTAATAAAACTCAAATTAAGTAAAAATCACTATTCAAATTTAATTAATTTTAATTTTCTATTATTCTTCTCTGAATTATCTTTAAAATGAACATGAGTTTGTATTTTTTGGATTTTTTATATTTAGTTATGAACTTTGGAAGTTTAAACATTAAAATCAAATTAATTAAGCCTAATTAACCCTAATCCCATCGAGCCACATGGCGGCTGATGCGGCGCGCTTTCCACGTGGCATGATGAGATAGGTTATTTTAAGTTGTCACATCTGTCTACTAAGTCAGCTGGCAGTGGACGTGCTTTCTCTACGGGTCATCCGATCTAAGATCGGATGGTCGAGATTAATCTCGCAGTTTAGGCTTAAATCAAAGGGGATCTAGCGTGATCTAATCACAGCCGTCCATTCTAATCACATAGAATGGATGGCGTGTTCTTCTCCTTGCAAGTGATGAGACAAACACCATTCATCTCTCTCATTCAATTGAGCTCACTCGAGCTTGGATAGGAAATGATCCCACACCTTGAAGGAGGGGATGCACATCCAATGGTCAAGATCCAATGGGGTGACACTTTTCTTCAAAAAGGACCAAGCAAATTTTCCTAAGCCTATGGTTTCAAGCAATTACATCATCGGAGGCTATCACCGGTGCTTCTAATGGAGGAGGTAGCTTTGTCTAGTAGAGATGAAGCCCTATTGAAGAAATTAGATCTTAATTTGAAGTGGATGGTTCGGTTGACCAAGCTCCCCTTCAATGGAGATCAACATTGATCGAAGTGATGCTTCCCATGACTTGGAGACTTGGGAAATGACTTGGTTGAGCTCGATGAAGTCCACTGATGGTGTGTGCAAGGTTAATTTAGTTTTGATAGAGAATTGGATGAGTTGAGCTCGGGATTGATCTCCCCTATTTTGGCTTTGAGTGAAACCAAGAATGGGAAATCAATGGAGCTTGGGAATGGCTTGGAAAAGCTTGGGGATGCTTCGATCAAATCTCCTTAGCTCTGTGGAATTGAGTGCTTGTCATTTGAGTGAGAATGAGGGGGAGTATATCTCCCCACTCCTTGATCAGACGGTTATGAGCAATTTTGCCATTTTTGATCAATGGCAAGGGTTGGAAGCATGGTTTGAGCTATCAATCACCCCACATGGGTCATTTTGAGTAGTGGAGGGAAGGAGAGTGGGTTCCCATGTGCTAGGTGAGTGCATTTGGAATTCCAAGTGCTCAATTTCCATTGGTGAGGTCAGTTTGGCCTTGGCTTGAGTCATGGCCGACCCAAGCTCATTGGGTCATGTTCACCACCTCCCTTGGTGCCCATGTGGACCAATGGAAGGATGCCAAGTGGCCTTGAGAGAGAAATGACCAAATTTTAAGTGAATTCGATCATAAGATACCCTTGGACCTAAGGGCAAAGTGGTCATTTGGCTATGATTTTGATTTGGGCAGATTTTAAATGATTCAAAATGGATAATTTCAAGTGATTTGGAGTTCATTTGATTTGATTTGGTTCAATTTGATCCATTTAGGTCAAGTTGGGCCAAATTAATTGACAATTGGTCAAATTGGGTCAAACCATGGGTTAGGTCAAGTTCAAAAAATCATTTGGAACCTATGGGTGTTATTGGTTTGGTTCAATTTGGTTTAGATTTAGTTTCGATTCATTTAGGTTCATTTAGGTCAAATGGGTCAAGTTGACCAATTTGACCCATTTGATGTAATTGGGTTAGGTCATGGGTTGGTTTAGGCTTGGTTGATCATTTAAAATGTATTGCAAGCTTTCGTTTTAATCAATTTTGATTTGGTTTGATTTCAAGTTGATTTGACCTTTTAGGTCAAGTTGGGTTTATGGTTAACTGGGCTAGGTTGGGTCTAATTGTTCAATTGAAGCTTTGGTCAAGTTCAACAAGTAATTTGGAATGAATTTGAGTTATCAATTTGGGTTAGATCAAGATTTAACCTGACTTTTTTAGGTCAATTTGGGTCAAGTAGGTCAAATTAATTAGGCTTGGTTTAGCTCATGGCATGATCATGTTCAATCATTGATTATGGAATGGTTTCAATCAATTTATCTTATAATGAATTTTGGCTTGTTTAGGTTTCATTTGGGCTAAGTGTTGACTTGGTCAAAGGCTAGGTTTGACTTAGTTTGACCCAATTTGAGTGATTGATCATCCTAGGATGATTGTTGCTCATAATGTGAGCTTAGATGGGCTTAGTTCAATCAATTTGGGTTGGATTAGAATTTGACTCAAAAGGTCCTTTAGGTCACTTTGGGTCAAGTGAGCCTAAATGGGTTAATTGGCTTGATCAAGGCTTTATTTAAGTTTGGTTGAACTCACATATGGACTTATGATGAAAATATAAATCAATTGGTGATTTGGAGTCAAATGGATTTTGGTTCATTTGACAATTTCAAGTCAAAAGGGTGAATATGGGTTTGACTTGGGTTAGTTTGATTTTGGTTTGGTGATTTGTTTATGTTTATATTTGGGCATGTGATTGAAGGAATAATCATTTGAAGAGAAAATCCAAGTTTGGATTGATTTGAGAATGAATTGGCTAAGTTCAAGGAATTTGACTTGAAGGTGTAAGTAGATTTTTGGTTTAACTTTGGGTTTAGTTTTGGTTATTTGAATTTATACTTCATTTATATTTGTGAATATAAATGAGAATATAAATGGGTTATGAGAAAATCTTTTGAGTTTGGAGTGATTTGGATTTGGTTTGAGCTAAGTTCAAAGATTTGACTTGAAAGAGTATAAGTTGGATTTTGGTTAGATTTGGATTTGAGTTTTGAATTGATTTTGGTTGAATTTATATTTCATTTATACTTGTGAATATAAATGAGAATATAAATGAGTTATGAGAAAATCTTTTGAGTTTGGAGTAATTTGGATTTGGTTTGAGCTAAGTCCACATGGTGAAATCAAAGGACTTAGAAAGATTTTGGGATTTGAATTCAATCATGGGCTTCAATCATTTGATTTGGAATTGATTCATGATTTGAATTTTAGAATTGATTTATGATTTGAGAAAATCAATTGAGTTGGAATTGATTCAAGAATTGATTTGGATTTGTTTGAAGGAGAGTGGTAAGGATTAGGTTCAAGCTATAGGGTAGGTAAATCTTCCCTATACCCCATAAATTCCTATGGCTAACTCTTCTAAATCTCTCGGTTAAGTGTTCACCTAATCATTAGAAGTGTCTTAAGACTAAGAAACTCTTAGTGTTTAAAGGATTCCTATGTCTAAGATGGAGAATTTGAAATCTCACTTCAAAAGTGAGGTCAACAACGCCTTAGGGCATGCCAGAACCTTGAGTTGTACAAGGCTAAAATGATTCAAGCTCACAACAAGTTGGTCTGTAGAACTTTTCAAGTAGGAGAGCTTGTTTTAGTTCTAAGGAGAGACTGTTTTGTCGAAAGATGGGAGGTAAGTTTGAACTCACTTGGGAAGGCCCTTTTGTCATAGAGAAGGCATACCAAGGAGGATCTTATCAACTCATAAATTATAAGGGAGAGTGCCCTATGCTTCCAATCAATGGGCTCTACCTAAGAAATACTATCCATAAATCTTGTTTGAAAATAATCATCAATAAAACTTCTTTTCACATCAAATTGTACCTCTTATGTGTTAGAAACATCTTTTGCTTGATCTACCACGATGTGTTTAGGTAGGTGTAAGAGAACCCAAGCGACACAAACCATAGATGATCCTCCGGTGCTACTAAGTTAGGTGTAAAAGAACCCAAGAGGCATCCTATCTCGACCAGTACAACTAAGTTAGGTGTAAGAGAACCCAAGCGGCATCCTTTCTTAGTCGAGTAACATTCTTACATGTTTAGGATAGGTGTGAGAGAACCCAAGCAGCATCCTATTTCTTCTTTCATAACATAAACAAACACATATCTTTTGTCTTGAGTTACTTTGATGTGGGAGCAAGCCCCCATGGCACTCACTCATTAGCACTCTGTCGCTTATATACTACCTAGAGTATGTCACTCCTGGTCACTTGTCTAGAGGATGTGAGTCCTGCTTTATTCCTAACTTGACCACTACAAACCAACGATTGTTAGTTTGGTAGGTCTTACCATGCACTATAGTGTTAACTTTGTTTAAGAGAATGTAAGCCTAAATGCTTTCTTCTTGAACTAGCCATCATACACTAACTAGGTTTAATATATTTTGAGGCTTAGGGTAAGTCCCCTAGAGGCTCCTTTCCTCCTGACTACTTCAAGCTTAGGTTTAGTCCTTACACAAGACTCCCCGCTTAGTAGTCGCCCTAGGTCTAATAGCCCCTGTTGAGACAAAGATAAACTATCCCGGCATCAGTTTCACTTTAGAGAGATATAAGCCTACACGCCTTCTTTCTAATTTTCGCAAACCAACGGGCACCTTAGGTTGGTTGGTTATCACCATGTTGATGGTGATGGATGCACCACTCTTGGCATGAGAGTCCCTGTGCTTTTCTCTGGCAATACCTATAAGCTTTCTTTTACGAGTTTTGGATAATGCCCCAGGTACCTCCCATGAGGCACTCTATTTGGATCACGTCCTTAGTGACATTTAGACACTACCCCAGTTACTCTTAGATTGGATAGTCCCCCTTTCATAGTAGTCATCCCTGTGGTTGAAGAATTTGTTCAGCAGATGCGTAGATTCTCCCTTGGTATAGTAAGTCTGAGATAGGACTAGGCTGATATATGCTTCTTCTCAGTGTGGTCCCTTTCAAACCAACGGGGCCCAGTGGCTCCTTTCCCAAGCAGGCATCCTATCTTTAGGCGGTGTCGAAAACTCCCTAAGGAATTTCCTAACTACTTTAAGTTGAGATAAGTCCCTGGGTGACTCGTAGTTGCCCCAGGTTGAGTTCAACTTGTTGTGCCACCAATGAGTCACCCTGGCAGTTGTCTTTGCTCTGGAAGATATATGTCTATTATGCATTATTTCCAGCATGACCGTAGCAAATCGATAGGCAGCCTTAGGTCGAGTTTGATTTGTTGTGCTATCAACCGATCACCCCAATGGTTCCTTGTGTAGGAAGTTGTGAGTCCCCGTGCTTTCTTCCACTTCGACCATTTGCACGAAAGGCACTCTTTTGGTTGGTTAGCTCTACCCCACGGTAGACTATCCCTTTGGATTTGTAAACCTAAGATAGGTCTAGGCTAATATTAGCTCCTTCTTAGTGGATCCATTGCACACCGATAGGGTCCATCCCAAATTGAATTAATTCTGACTATTCTTGAGTTGATGTGAGTCCACAGTGGCATTCAAATAGTCACCTTAGGTTGGGTTCGATTTGTTGTGCTATCAACCAATTACCCCAGTGGTTCCTTATGTAGAAAGTTGTGAGTCCCACTTTCTTCTTGACTCGACCATTGCACACCAAAAGGCACCCTTTTGGTTGGATAGCTCTACCCCCCGGCCTATAGACTATCCCTTTGGATTTGTAAACCTAAGATAGGTCTAGGCTGATATTAGCCCTTTCTTAGTGGATCCATCACACACTGATAGGCTCCATCTCATCAAATCTATCATCCTCCCTCTAGTGGAGTCCAAATTAAACCAATCTTATCCCCAGTGGATCTAAGCTCACATCTCCAGGAGATGTGCCCTCAAAATCAAATCATCTCCTCTCCCTAGTGGAGCACCAAATCATAAATCAACAAATCAAATCAATTTCTCCCCAATGAGACATTAATCATTTTGACTTCATGGAGTCAATTAAACCCAAATCAAGCTTGCATTCCCAATGAGTGCACCCTTAAAATCTCATCAAACCCCTATCCCTAGTGGATAACTTAAACTGTTTCCCAGTGGAAGGTACACATGCTTGATCGTTGGTGGATCCTTTCTTCCTCCCTTATGCCTTTGGCATGAGTGGAGTTGCATTGCACAAATATTGTGATTCATTCTACACCTCGGGTTTACTAGTAGGTCATTTTCGTTAGTGCTTGCGATCCTTTGAACGTTGTTGATCATCTCACAACACCAATACATGCATCAAGCCTTGTGTCACCACACCTATTGGGCCTTTGTTGACCTCACTTTTGGAGTGAGCTTTCAACTTCCTCATCATAGGTCTAGGACTCTTATAGATACTAAGAGTTCTTTAGTCTTAAGACACTTCTAGTGATTAGGTGAACACTTAACCTAACCCTAGAGACTTATAAGAGTTAGCCATAGGAATAGGTTATGCTTTAGGGATTTAAGAGGACTTGCCTACCCTATAGCCTAAACCCGATCCATGCTTCCTTCTTTCAAAACCAAACATCAAATTCAAATTCTAATTCTAAAATCAAATCCAACTATCTAATGATTGAAATCCATCACCAAAATTCAAACTCCAAATCCCTTCCAAAGACCTTTTGATTTTATCTTATGGACTTAGCCTAAACCAAATCCAAATCAACCCAAACCCAATTGATTTTCTCAATTATCAAATCCAATCTCAAATCAAATTCCAAATCACAAGTCAATCCCAGATTCCAAATGATTGAAATCTATGATCAACTCCAAATTCCAAATTCTAAAATCTCTTCCTAAGCCATATGAGCCACCTTCATGTGCTTAGCCAAAATTCTTCAAATCAACTCAAACTTGGTTAATTTCTTTATGAATCAATCATTCCTTCATTTATATTCATAAATATAAATGAAACCCACCCTGCAATGACCAAAAAATAAATCAAACCAAATCAAAACCCAAATTAGCCCTTTTCAACCTACATCCCTAAGCTTAATCAAATTTGCTTTCAAATCACTCCAAACTCAAGTGATTTTCTCATGACCCATTTATATATTCAATCATATTCACAAATATAAATGAAATATAAATTCAAATGACAAAAACCAAACTCAAATCAAACCAAATTCCCAATTTTACCCCTTTTAGCCAATTTTTTGAACTTGGCTAAATGAAACCCAAATCAACTCAAAACTCATGGATTTCTTCTTGATTCAATTATCCCTACAATCATTGATCCAAATATAAACATAAACCACCATTATCAAACCAAATCCAAGTCAACTCAAATCAAACCTAAATTGACCCTTATGACTTGAAATTATCATATGAATCAAAACCACTTGGCTCCAAACTAGTTATAATTGGATTTATATTTCAATCCTAAGTCCATATGTAAATTCAATTAAACTTAAATCAAGCCTTGATCAAGCCAATTGACCCATTTAGGCTCACTTGACCCAAAGTGACCTAAAGGACCTATTCAAGCCAAGTTCTAATCCAACCCAAATTAGATTGAATGAAGCCCATCAAAACCTCAATCATGATCAACAATCTTCAGGGGTGATCAACCACATTGGGTCGTCAAACCAAGTCAAACCTAACCTTTGACCAAGTCAACACTTAGCCCAAATGAAACCCAAACTAGCTAAAATCCACCATATGCCAAATTGATTAAAACCATTGATCTGAACCCATTCATGGTCAATGATTGAACATGACCAAGTCATCAATTGAGCCAAACCAAGCTTAATTGGCCACTTGACCTAAGTTGACCCAAATTGGCCTAAAAAGCCAAAATGGGTCAAATCTTGATTTAACCCAAATTGATTGCAACCAATAGCTCAAGTTCATTCCAAATCACTTGTGTTGAACCCAAAGCCAAATTGAGCCCAAGTTAACTAATTGGTCAACTTGACCTAGCCTAAATTGACCTAAAAGGTCACATTGACCAAAATTCAAATTAATTCCAAATTAAACCAAAATCAAAGCCTACAATAATTTTCAATCAAACCAATTGAACTTGAATCATCACCTAACCCAACCCAATTTGGTCAAATTGGTCAAATTGGTCAACTTGACCAATTTGACCCTTTTGAATCCAAATGAGTCAAATTCAAACCTAAGCCAAACCATACCAAATTAATCACACTGAAACATTCCAAATCATGATTTAGACCTAACCTAAGCCTTGGTTTGACCCAATTTAACTTGGTCAACCCAACCCAACCTAATCCAAATGAACCATTTTGACCAAGTGAAGCCAAATCAAAAACCAAGCCATGGGACCTTAGGAAATGGCTAGCAACCCAAACCAAACCCATATTCCCAAATTAGTTCAAAGCCTGGACCCAATGGGATAAGCTAAGGGGCCAAGCTCTTTTACCTTGGATTCTTGCCTAAAATGGAAAAGTCCACCCTTGTCTCCCCATGGCATCCATCAAACTCCTCAAAGAGAGCCTCCCTAGCATCCCTAGCCCAACCTAAGCCACTCTAGAACCTGCCATGGACTAAAGGAACCAACCCAAGCACCTCACCGCCATGGCAGAACCCACTTGTGCTTGGGGAAAAATGGCAACCCCAACCCCCCAAATTAGGCCTTGAGCCTCCTACCACGTACTCCCCCAACCATGGTGTGCCATGTGGAGTTGAAGGTGACAGCTCCGGTAGGCCGACAGAGGTGCACGGGTTGAAAATGGATGACCAATCCCATCATCCACCACACTCAATTGAGGGGTATACACCCTCAATTCAAACGAAAAACACATGATAGAGCTTTGTGAGACACCCTAGAGCAATTTTGAATCCTCACAGAGCTTTCCCAAGGCCTCCTCGAGCTCCCTCAATTGGCATTTCTCCTCTATGTGCAAAGCCAAAATAAGGCATCCCCATTCTGAGCAATACTCCCTCCTCACCAAACCCAAATTCCCTTTACTCTTGGCCTCACCACACCTCATTGAGCTCAATCAAATCATTTCCCAAGCTTCCAAGCCACGGGAAGTGCAACTTTGATCAAGATCGATCACCATTGAAGTGGAGCTTGGTCGACTGAGCAACCCACTTCAAATCAAGACCAAATTTCTTCAACATGGCTTCATCTCTACTAGAAGAAGCTACCTCTATCATTAGAAGCATCGATGATAGCCTCAGGCAAGGTAATTGTTCAAAATCGTAGCTATATGCAATTTTCAGTTGGTCTTTTTTGAAGGGAATTGTATGTAATTTTTGAGTTGAATATGCATCCCCTCCTTTAGAAGGTGTGGGATCATTTTGATCCAAATCAAGCTCAGTGAGCTTGATTGAACAAGGAAAGATGAACGTGTTCATTTTTTTTCACCAAAGAGAAGGATCATGTGTTCGACGTGATTGGAATAGGATTGTGATCAAATCACGCTAGATCCAATGTAATTCTTAGCCTAAACTGCTAGTTTAATCTCAGCCATCTGATCTTAGATCGGATGGCATAAAGCATGTCGCCCGAGTTAATGGATGTGGCAACTTAAATAACCAATCTCGTGCTGTTGACCTCATTTTTGGATGAGGTTAATTTGTCAATTAGGAGATCCTAATCTCAAATAGGATTTTCTTAATGCTTACACATGTGAGTAGTCCAAAGAAATGGGCCTTCAATGGCGATTTTATTTCTTAGTTATTTGAATAGGAAGCGGGGACTTACTCTGTGATTAGAAAGAATGACAACTAGGGACTTACTTCTTTCTGATTAGCTAATAAGATGGGGTTAAGGCATGATCCATCCGATTAGCTAAAAGAGAGAGGGTCCTTAAAGACATGATCCAATCCTCAAAAAAGCTGGGACTCTAATGTGATTAGCTAATAAGATGGGGCCATTAAGGGCATGATCCATCTTGATTAGCTAAAAAGAGAGAGGGTCCTTAAAGACATGGTCCAATCCTCAGAATAGGATGCCAATTGGGGACTTACTCCATGTGATTAGCTAATAAGATGGGGATTAAGGGCATGATCCATCCTAAGTTGAAAAGAGGAAATGGGTCCTTAAAAGACATGACCAATCCTCACAAAAGTAGGATGTCGACTGGGGACTTACTCCTAGATGATTAGAAGGAATGTCGATTGGGACTTATATCTTTTTGGCTATTAGAAAGGGGTCATAAAGACTTAATCCAATCTAACTCACCTATGTAACATGAAAGGGGCCTTGGTGGATCCAATCATGTACACAAAAGTAGGATGCCGACTGGGGACTTATATCTTTTTAGCTATTAGAAAGGGGTCATAAATACTTAATCCAATCTAACTTGTCTGTGCAATATGAAGGGGCCTTGATGGCTTGATCCAACCATGTACACAAAGGTAGGATGTCGATTGGGTACTTACTCCTAGATGATTAGAAAGAATGTCAAGGACTTATATCTTTAGCTATTAGAAAGGGATCATACTTAATCTATGAAATCATAAACTTAATCCAATCACTATGTAGCATGAAAGGGGCCTTGGTGATCCAATCATGTACATAAAGGTAGGATGCAGGGACTTGCTCTAGATGATTAGAAAGAATGTCAACTTATCTTATATCTATATTAGAAAGGGTCATAAAGACTTAATCAATCTAACTCCAGCATGAAAGGGGCCTTGATGGCTTGATCCAATCATGTACACAAAAGTAGGATGCTGACTGGGGGACTTACTCCTAGGTGATTAGAAAGAATGCCGACTGAGGACTTATATCTTTCTGGCTATTAGAAAGGGGTCATAAAGACTTAATCCAATCTAACTCGCCTGTGTAGCATGAAAGGGGCCTTGATGGGATCCAATCATGTACACAAAGGTAGGATGTGACGGGACTTACTCTAGATGATTAGAAAGAATTGACTTATATCTAGCTATTAGAAAGGGGTCATAAAGACTTAATCCAATCTAACTCACTGTGCTGAATGAAAGGGCCTTGATGGATTGATCCAATCATGTACACAAAAGTAGGAATGGTTCCATGAAGGCTTGTATACAAAGATAGTTTTTTTTGTGAGAATGGTGCAACCCAAAAGGACATGAAAGGAGCCATAGAGGGCTTGCT
Organism: Cymbidium sinense; assembly: GCA_021442155.1. Taxonomy (NCBI): domain Eukaryota; kingdom Viridiplantae; phylum Streptophyta; class Magnoliopsida; order Asparagales; family Orchidaceae; genus Cymbidium; species Cymbidium sinense. The sequence continues at coordinate 76,685,438 of CM038220.1, forward strand.
CCCATCTCAAGTCATGTATAGGAAAGGTGCCACAAAGGGCTTGCTCCTAACCTATAGGTGATATGGATGAGGAAAAAGGGGTCAAAGTGACTTATTCCTAATCCCAAAGTTTTAACTAATAAGCAAGAGTCTCATGGACTCAATCCTTACTTGATTAGTCTAACTTGATGAAAGGGTGATGGAAGGTTTGCTTCCATTTCTTGATTTCACTAATACTTCTTACACATGAAGCTTTAGTGATGAGGTTTCAAAGAGTTGGAATTTATTTTGAAGGAAGGCTTGGGTATATTTTGGACCCAATACTTTACTATGCCATGAGCATAGAAGTTTATCATTTTTCTTTTATATTCTTTTATCTCAAAGTTACAATAAACCATGTTAGATGTCTATTTCAATGAAAGACATCATAAGATACTAACTTGAGAATTCTACCTCTTTGAGCTTGCATGTGACTGTGTAGTTCTTTAGAAGTAAGAACCAATGTCAACTAGTGCTTCTCAAATGGAATTTCTTTTCTTTTGTTTGGACATGTATTTCATTTTTTCTTTTATTTCAATAGCTTATAAGGCATTCTCTTGGATTCAATGAAGATCAAGAGATTCCTTTAAAGCTTTCTAAAGTGAATGAGAATTAGGATAATCTTTTGGATTCTCATAGAGACACAAAATTCTTATCCCTAATCAATAAGGGAATTGAAAGGATTAACTTATTAGAGAAATTAAGATTCTCCTGATAAGTTTGAAATTGAATTTCTTGAGTTGATTTATTATTATAGGAAATGAAATCTCATAATTGTCTTTGATTAATTTCTTATTTTTGCATTTTGATCCTTCTACATTTTACTACAAGGTCTTTGAAATTACTTCAAAAGTAAATTTCAAGACTCTATATGTAATGTGATTGTTCTTCAAATCATATTGAAGTTTCTTTTATTTTCTTTTCTTTTTTGATAAGATTTTCAATATAACCCTCTACCTAATTGAAAGTGGATTATAAGAAATCTTGATCATGACCCTTTTTGCTAAATTATCCCAATATTTTGAGATTGAATGATATGACTCTATAATAGAACATTCTTGTAAGGATTTTGAATGTCATATCATATGTTTTCAATTTTCTTTTCTATAATTTTATTTATTTGACAATTTTCAAATAAGTTATCCTTAAGAAGGATAATCTTATGCATGAAAGTCTTTTTATTTTAAAATAAAATATGGGTAATATGAACCCATTTTCAAGGTAAAGAGTCTACCCTGGTCCCAAGATGTGGGTCATATAATGATGTTAGCTAACCAAGAAGAATGTTTTCTTCTCATGTACAACCATCATTTTCTAGCTTTTAATTTAGCAAAATTTTTCTTTTCTTTTGGAATTTTACATAATCATCAAGGGACTTAGTTTATTGAAATGGCATCAAGCTTAAGTTTATAGACTACATGGAGATCATTTCAGTTTATTTCCAAATGATGTAGTCTTTAAACCCAAAAGATAGTTTGATCAAATCATCTATAGCTAACTCATTAAAGAGTTAGATCATTGATATCAACTTGTCAGTTGTGGAATTAATTTTTTCTTCAAATTCTAAGGGTGCATCTCAAACTTGAAGACTATATAAATCTCCAAACACATCTAAACAACATTGATGCAATGTGCTAGAGTGCCTTTTGAAAAGAAAGTTAGGGCCCAAACTACTTAAGCTTTTTAACTGGCAATGGCTTTACGACTCCATATCTTTCTTGTTTATGGTTATAGGCCACTTGCAATGGAATCAGAGTATACTCAATGAGACATTTGCCATACAAAGGATATGGACCCCTGGAAAAGAAGATCCACTATCTTTTCTTTTAGCCTGAGCTCACCCAATCTTGACAAAGGCTAAAATGACAAAATATGAGATATCTATTTATTTTTGTTTAGCTAGGGACAATTTTTGACCTCTAACCCTACCACTTTATTTTGATGTGGAGAAGTTTGAAGTTAAAATGTCCATTTACATTGGATGTCTTTTAATTTATTTAAAAAATAGAATATACTCAATAGAATCTTTGCCATTCAAAAGATATGGTTTCTTGAAAAAGAAGATCCACTATCTTTTTTACTTAACCGCAAGCTCACCCAATCATGGCAAAGGCTAAAATGACAAAGCATGAAATATCTAATTATTTTATTTCATTCAAGCTATGTTAGTTTTATTGAGTATTTTTCATTCATTTGAAATGGAATCAGTATACTCAATAGAATCTTTTTCATTCAAAAGATATGGACTCTTGAAAAAGAAGATCCACTATCTTTTATTTAACCTGTCAAGCGAGCTCACCCAATCATGGAAAAGGCTAAAATGACAAAGCATGAGATATCTGATTATTATTATTTAATTAGGGATAATTTTTGACTTCTAACCCTTACCACTTTATTTTAATGTGGAGAAATTGGAAGCCAAAATGTCCACATGCTTAGAAATTTTAGTCTTCATCCTTTTGCTCTTGGATATAGTCCTTCCATCCCTTTACTTTTCTTTCTTTTTGTAATATTCTAATTTCATTTCTTCATGAAAGGTTACACTTGGTAATTTTCCTAGTTACAAGATTCACTAAGAAGATAGATGTATTTGACTCATTTCCATAACATTTCACTCTTATGAAATGACTCCACTAAATAATTTGCTAGGAAATTTGATATATTTGACTTTATTGTCCAAATACACCATTTGATTCATTGTTTGATATGATTCAAGTCTTTGCTTGATTGATCATATAATATGATCCAACATTTTTATTTCTTTTTCATCTTTTTCATGGAACTACAAATCTAGTAAAGTCATTTAAGGTTGGTGAAAATGACTTTCTAGAGATGTTACATTTCTGGATTCAAAATTATTTAGTGGAGTGAGTCATTTAGGATTGGCATAATGACTTCCTTGAAAACTTTACACTTCTGAAATCAGAATTTTCTATTGGAATCAAATTTTTAGTGTGATCATTTAGGAGCAGCTGAATGATATCCAAAAAACTCAACACTTTAGGATGAATATGAACATCCTTCAATAATCAATATGTTTCTTCTTTTTTCTTTTCATTTGATTCCTTTTTATTCTCTTTTTTTTATATTTGGGGCTGGATAGGACCATCCAAGAGCATTTAAAGATGTTTCATGAATTCCTAAGTTGCTCTTTTTCATGTTTGAATTTTGGCTTCAACCAACAATGTGATTGAAATTAAGTTCTTTTTTAGGTTGAGTTTTAAGATTGAATTTTCATGAAGCTAAAAACTTCTTTCTTTAATTGATTGAATTTTTGTGACCTTGTCTTATCAAATTTGATTAAAATTTGGCCTATATAAATTCACTTTCATGTTTCTAATTAATGTTGACCGATGCACGGATCAACATATATTTTAGAGATTTTTTTTCTTTTAAATTTTCCACATTGACTAAGATGTTAATAAGTTCTTAGTAGTCTATCTTTATCATAGAAGATAACCCTAGAACTTCTTTATAATGGAATGCCACATCAAGAAGTTTCTTATAGTTAAGTAAGAAAAATTACATGATTATGTAATGCCTTGTTTTACTTTCATTTCTTTCTTCATCATTTTTTTATTTCATATTTCATTTTATTTTATAATAGAGCATTATGATACTTGATTTTGTGAGAAACTTCTCTAAGATGGGCAAAACATCACATTTTGAAGATGACTTATTTGCCATTTCTTTTCAATGTCATTTGAGGTGGTATGACTCTACCATTTTGAATTTGATTTCAAGAATTTCCCTTTTGATATGAAGAGAAGGTAGGTCTAACTCTATCCTCAATAGATCAATAGACCTCATGATCTATTCATTTAGAGGATCATCATTTAAAAGAGGACCCTCTAGGGTAGATGATGTGCTATTAGAAAGTCAAGTTTTGACTTGTATTCTTTTACAACACATATAAGATTAAAGGTAATTTCAGCTTGTAATGGAATCTTTGACCACCATACTTAACATTAAGATAATGTCAAATAGGTCATAAGACATTGCAAAGGATTCTCCTTAGATTCATTTTGTATTGAAAGCATATAATGCCTTAGTCTTGAAAATTAAGGCATTTTTCATTCATTTGGGCTGACAAAGTCCTAAGTGATTTATCTATCAACTTACGAGAGATAAGAATTTTTATATTTTCACTCTGAGAGATAGAAATATCATCCTTAGGACCCAATCCTAAGGTCATGATTTATTTAGAAGGATTAATTCTTCATTTATTTTCTTCTTGATTTAGCCTTAAAATTAATTAAAGCCAATCATGGAATATCATTTCATTTAATGGGAGAAAACTCCCATTAAGAAAATTGATTTAAATTTCATTTATTTAAACTTTATCAAGAGAATCATAATTCCCTTTTGCCACCCTCTCTTTTCTTCTATTGATTAGAAGCAAAAGTGAATCTTGTTACTTTTTCTATGTTTATGTCATGTCATCTTCCTCTTTTTGACTCTCTCCCAAACTCTTAAGAATTTAAGATTTTGGAAAGGTCTAAAAAAGGTTACCTCCAAGTCACTCCTTAGAATTGGCCAATCAACTTGAGTAGTTGGTTTTCCAATATTCTAGCGGACTTATGGAAATTAAGATTAAAGCTGATGTGCATTTATGTATAATTTTCTTCTAAAAGAACAGAAGATTTTCATTGAGTTCCTTAATCAACCTCCACCTAAGGTCAATAAGGCATTCTCTTTTTGGGATGATTTTTGTTTTTATCCTTCTTTTCTCAATGAAATTCAAACTTCAATCATGGTGGGGAAAAGGGACAATAGACACAACTATGCCTCCTTTTGATTTATGTTTTCTCAGGGTTTGAAGGAACGCCTTTATTTCAATCTACATCCTTAGGTGTTTTGACATCTTTGAATGTAGTAGAACAAAGGGTATCCATTCAAGGACCCTATCTTGATTCTCTTTAGCTCTAGTACAAAGCCAAAGTAAGATCAAGGATAAATTTAGCTTTGAGACTTTATGTTTGGAGATTTGCTTTTCAAATTTTGAAGTACTTTTTATAATTTTTTTAACATTTCTTTTCTGTATTGGAATGGTTTCAAATCCGTCTTGACTAGATTTAGGTCTTAATAGATATGACTTGTTTTTTATTTCTCTCACCTCTCATTTTATTTTGGGATTTAGTTCTAGGACCCAATCATTTAACTGTGACAAACGAAGAGTTCTAGAACCTTTATTCAAGATGTTGGATAGGCTCAACCAAGAATGAAATGGAGAGGTATCCAATGAAAGGCAATATTGAGTGAGTGGCACTAGTACACTATCAATATAGAAATAACCCTTTATTTCTAAAGATGGAGAGAGGAACCATTCCCAGTGAGTCACCAAAATATTGTTGGTGTTTTCTCGAATAGAGAAAAGAAATGACACCACATAGAGTTTAGGAATATTTTAGATGATCAAATATAGTATTAAGGAATAAGCATATTATCTTCAAAGATAAACATGCTCTCTTGTAATGGATTCGATCATTTCAATAAAAGACTCCTAAGGCTAATGAGTCTTTCATTTACTAGAGTATTTTTCCCTGAACTACTTGGAAAAGTAGAGCAGGGACTATTTTATCCTGGGATCATGGTTCCCTATAAAGACAAGCCTCTATGGTTAATTACATCTTAGGAAGGGTCTCTTCCTAAGAATACTCTTGATTAAAGAAATAAGTCGTTATTCCTAAAGACTACTAAGGTAGCTTTCAAAGGAATGATTTTGAGAAATTCAATTGGGAGAGGTACGAATTGGAGAGAGTTATTTTTAAGAGTCAAATGGAGCAGAGTAAGAAATGCCTATTGATACTAGGATGCCCAGTAGACATTTCATCTATCCTATGATTGGGCTTCAAATTTGAGATTTAATTTTAGAATTCAAGTTATCACTTTCTTAAACATCTAGGGCTTAGATTCTAACAGCACAAGACTGCGAAAATGGCTAGGTTTGAAGACTTATTCCTAAAGGATGCTTCAGAACCTAGTCTACAGGTGCTTTTGACACATGTCAGATGCTTGACCTAGTTCTATCATTGGGAATCATTGGTCATTCTCCTCACATGAGGGAACTAACCTATCCGTGACTCTTTAGACTTACAACCTGCTTGGAGAAGGCTGTCAGCTAACACCACCTAAGTGTATTTTAAAACTATGAGGCTAAGTCATATGAATGCAAGATGATTGGTTAATTATATTCTTAGGAAAGAAATCTATGAACCTAGACTCACTCCATCCCTAAGATCATGTAAGGTATGAAGATGCACCTAACTAATGCATATTTTTTAGATTTTATAATTTTTGATTCATTTTAGGTCATATGAATACAATTTATGCCTAATGCATGTAATTAGAAAAAGATTATGGGCCAAATTAGAATATAAGAAGGTGTACTTCCATCATAGGCTCTCAAAGGTCAAGCTTAGGTTCTCTGGCAAGGATGGAAGTCCTTCATTAATCAAGAGTGAAACAAAATGATTATGTATGATATTAGAACATCCAGCTAAGGGGTTGCTACATATTTTATCTTGCTTTAATGACCTAGGCTTTTATATGAAGATTATGAGTTGTATTTATTTTTATGTTTCAATTGGTTAAGTTGGGTAGAAAATTTAGTTTATCCTATGAGCCTACGTCCAAGCATTCATCATAGCACAACCATAGCACAGAAAGAAAACCTAAGAAAAGCATGTTGTTTCTATTGCACACCAAAAATAAATCTATCCAAACTAAATTATATAAGAAAAAGGCCAATGCACCTAGGTATTGATGTACACCATGGAAGAAAGAAAAATGGATAGCCGAGTTCTGCCCTTATACAACCTGACCTAGAACTACAAGTTTAGATCTATGGGTATTCTTTCTAGGAAAGTCTCCTTCTTCAGGGACATCCATCAGCCTCCATAGGGGACCACCGCACCATCTCTTGGTTGGGTTAGCTCTTACTAATCCTAGACCCCATAGATCCTAACCAAATTCTAAGCTCAAATTTACATTTAAAATTCAAAAGAAATCTTAAGGCATGCAAAATAGATGTTAAGAAATACACACAACACACAAAAGTTTATATTTCACAAACATAGCTTAGCATTACTTGCTTGCCAAGCCAACCTATGGACTATATTAAGGATTTTTACGCAAAGCAACAATTTTATGATTTATTTTTTTATAGATCCCTTTAACACGGTCCCCACAAATAGTGTTAAATCTAAAAGAACACTTTAACATCTAGTCTAACAAATAAATAAGCCTAATCATAGTCTAAAACAATACACCACACATGTGAAGCACAACACAACATATCACGAGATTAAAAGAAAATCACATAACTCCTAGATCTAGAGTCCATGACTAAGTAATCTAGTGTGTAGAAGTGGGGTTTATGTGGTAAGTTTTTGCTAGGCCTTTAAGTTTAAGTTTGAAGTTTGAAGTTTGAATTAGTTTAATTTTACCATTGGTTGGTTTCATTTCAAATGACTTAATGGTTTAATTCCCATTTTATGTTCATTTTATTTGGTTAAAGTTGTATTTAAGTTTTCAAGAATGAAGAATGGAATGATTCCATTTTGGATGGAGCTCTTTCCATTCAACATCCTAAATCTAATGAAGTTTCCAAAAGTCTAACTAAAATCCTTAAGTATTTTAATTAATCCTTTTGATTTCATCTATGTTTGGATTTGATTTATGTTATTTCATTTGTTTGAATTGCTTTGTTTGATTTAATTTGTTTGATTTATTTCATTTTGAATTAAGCTATATGGATTTCATTTGATTTGGCTTATGTTAATTTAAGGAGTTTGATTTTATTCAATTTAACTTAAGTTACTAAATTATGAATTTGTAAGCTTAAGTTTTAAGTCCATTAATATGAATTAATACCTTAGGTTTGTTCATAGATTATTCTTAACCTAAAAGCACTTAGGTTAATTATTTGATCAAATTTAATTAACCTCAATTTTAGATTCATTATTTAAATTCATTAAGGATGAATGATTTCATTAAACTTAACTTAAATTGTTTAATTATGTTTGAATTTCATTAAGTATTGAATTTCTTAAAATTTTGATATTTTATTTAATTCTTTGACTTAGGAAGTTGATTTACCCTAAGTATTTCTGATATTTATTTTAGATTAGTTTAATTTATTTGTTGATTCAATGAATTAATGAATCTTCTTAATTCAAATAACTAAGAAATGGAATCAAGCCATTGAAAGCCCCATTTCTTTGGTCTACTCAAATAGGATTAAGTCCATGTGACCCCATAGTAGTCAAAGTGTTGTGGATTAGGATCAAGCATTTTAAGCCTCTTCTCCCGAGCATAGCTTTTGAGGATTGGATCATGTCTTTAAAGAGCCCTCTCCTCTCTTTAGCTAACTAGGATGGATTATACTCGCAACAGCCCCATCTTATTAGTTAATTACATGAATCACACTCCAAAGCAAAGATAGGTATACATATACCTATATTTCACAATCAAAATTACAATAAAATTTAAATCATCAAAATCATGAAATGGAACCCCAAGTTTATACTTGCATGTTGATCAATCACCAATATGTGCAAGTATTCTAGTTAATCCACTACACATATTGGGGTCCATTGTTGACCTCATTTTTGGATGAGGTTAATTTGGCAATTAGGAGATCCTAATCTTAAATAGGATTTTCTTAATGCTTAGGACACCTCACCTAGTGTCCCAGAAAATCTTTTTGAGTTTATTCTAACTTATTTGATATAGGTGGAATCAATCCAAATTTTTAATTTGGATTATCTTAAATAAATCAAATTAAAACCAAATTAAAAAAAATGAATAAAATCCAAACCCATTCCATTTGAATCAAATTGATCCCCATTTAAGCTAAATGAGTTAAAATGAAATTAAATTTAAAATCAATTCAAATTAAATCATAATGCAATTAATCATCAATTACATTATGGTTTAAAAAATAAACTAAACAAATTCAAAGGGTAAGATTAAATCCAAATACTTTGCATCAAAGCATTTGGTTGAAATCAAATTCCCTAAGACAATTCAAATGGAACAATATCTAATCTCAAATCCATTTTCAGTTTAATTTGGGCATATCATACTTTAATTCAGACTAAGATGATAATGCCATATTGCATGGAAATAATAAAAGCAAAAAAAAAAAATGGGAAATAAAAAAAAGAAGAGAAATTCTTTCTTCTTCCATCTCTCCCCATGCAAAATCTCTCCTTCCCACTTCATACACTCAAGACAAAAGCAACCTCTTAAGAGGTGGCTTCAAGTGAAGGCAATGGAGGAAATTAAGGCCAAGGCAAACCTCCAAGAGTTTTCCTAAAACCTTAGCCAACCAAGGGAAGAAGAAAAAGATAAGAAGAAGAAGAAGAAGAAGAAGAAGAAGAAGAAGAGAAAGCAAGTGCTCGGCCATGCATGGAAAACAAGGAAGGAAACTCTCCACCTCACGGGGTAAACATTCCATTAGGTTCACAAGGACAAGGGGAGTTGATCCAATACCTTTCCCAACCTCCTCATCACCGGCAAGGCACTGTTCACGCCAAAAACTGAGCACCCTTTAATGGTGAAATCCAAAGGAGGGGATTTCACCCCAAATTGAAGACACACACATGTTCTAGGGCTCGAGGTGATCCAAATCAAGCCCTTACTCGAATCATTTGGCATCGAGAAGGCTGAGAACCACCATGGCAGAGATCTATGCTAGGGAGCTCGATCAAGGGGGAAAACCACGTGGTAAGCTGCCAAATGCGGCCACAAGCTCATTGCTTTGATCTAAAGCTTATGGAATCAACCTCGCTACCAGAGATCACCGGAATCCAAGTTTGCCATTAACGTCCTCCCCTATTTTCTTCAAGCTTTCCATTTTGGGCCTTTTCAAAGAAAGTTGGAATACCAAATGGATCTAACTGTATAGATTGATCCCAATTCAGTCACTGATCATTTTGGGATCAAAATCGAGGCATAATTCATCGTCGATTGCTGCCGGTTGACAAAAAACCATCAACGACAATAGGTTTCGCCATTTAGGGAAGAAGATGATCTCTGAACCGTCTGATCCTTCTATTTGGATGACGGTCCGATCTAGGATGATCTAATTAAATCCTTAAGGACGGGTGATCGGACCCGATCAGATTGTCGAGATCATCCCGCATCCAACGGTGACATGCGAAGTCCCACGTGACATGCGGTTCATGACCGCTGCGGCTGCGTACCACGATCAATATGGACCATCTGATATTTGATCGGATGGTCCGTAAATGAACCCGCTCTTTTAACACACGCCGCGTGGGGCCCTCCCCACTTAAAAACGTTAGGATTGTCACTTAACGGTTTAATTAATTAAAGAAAATCACAAAAACTTCAATAAATCATATAAAATCAAATAAAAAAAAAATTACAAATAAAAGCTCTATGGATTCATCTTAATGAGAGGAGTCCATAAAAATTAAAATCGCTAATTTTAATTAGGTAATTTTCCTTTAATTTGGGTTTAATTAAAAAAAATTAAACCTAAATTACTCTCAAATTAATAATCTAATTAATTTGAAACATTGGAAATTAAGCTTAAAACAAACCTTAGGAAAATTTTTAGGGATTCTCTGAATTCAAGGGAAATTGTAATTTCATTTGTTTAACCTTTGCATTAATTAAATTAATTACCCTTTAATGAAATAATTAGAAAACTTTAACCTAATAATCTTAAATCAACATAATAAACATTAATGAATATCAAAATACTAATTAAAACCTAATCAACCCTATATGAACCTAATAGATCACTAATTAACTCAATTAGGTAATTAAAATAATTAAATAATTCAATTAAATGACCTGAACTTAATTAAATCATAATAAATCAACCAGTTAATCAAAAATTATGAATAAACCCTTATTGGAAGGTATTTATTTGGTGAAGAATAATTGAAAAATAAAATCCCTTAATGAATCTTAATAAATTAGGCTTAATTTAGGTTTTAATGAAATAATTAAAACCTTAATTACATCTTATTACATCTCTAATCAAGCTGAAACTTCAGAAACATAAAATTGCCATGTAACCCCACTTTCCATAATTATCTCAAACCCAATTGGTCTATAAATTTGGAATTCTTGATTTTCCAAATCTCTAGGTCAATATGAACTAAATAATAATTAAGAAGAATCATTAATTCATTGAATCAACAAATAAATTGAACTAATCTGAAATAAACATCAGAAATACTTAGGGTAATTCATCAAAATTACCTAAGTCAAAGAATTTAATCAAATATTAAAATTTTAAGAAAATTAGAACTTAATGAAATTCAAACATAATTAAACAACTTAAGTTAAGTTTAATGAAATAATTCATCCTTAATGAATTTAAATAATGAATCTAAAACCTAGGTTAATTAAATTAGATCTAATAATTAACCTAAGTGCTTTAGGTTAAGAATAATCTATGAACAAACCTAAGGTATTAATTCATATTAATGGACTTAAAACTTAAGCTTACAAATTCATAATTTAGTAACTTAAGTTAAATTGAATAAAATCAAACTCCTTAAATTAACATAAGCCAAATCAAATGAAATCCGTATAACTTAATTCAAAATGTAAACAAATTAAATCAAACAAAGCAATTCAAACAAATGAAATAACATAAATCAAATCCAAACATAAATGAAATCAAAGGATTAATTAAAATACTTAAGAATTTTAGTTATACTTTTGGAAACTTCATTAGGATTTAGGATGTTGAATGGAAAGTGCTCCATCCAAAAATGGAATCATTCCATTCTTCATTCTTGAAAACTTAAATACAACTTTAACCAAATAAAATGAACATAAAATGGGAATTAAATCATTAAGTCATTTGAAATGAAACCAACCAATGGTAAAAATTAAACCAATTCAAACTTCAAACTTCAAACTTAAACTTAAAGGCCTAGCAAAGACTTACCACACAAACCCCACTTCTACACACACTAGATTACTTAGGTCACGGACTCTAGATCTAGGTTAGATCATTCTGTGATTTTCTTTTAATCTCCTGTGATATGTTGTGATGTGCTTCACATGTCTGTGTGGTGTATTGCTTTAGGCTGGATGCCTAAGCTTGTTTATTCATTAAACTGGATGGTAGGGCATTCTTTTTAGATTTAACACTATTTTTTACAGGGGATTGTGTTAAAGGGATCGCTGTAAAAAAATAAAATATAAAATTATTGTTTGCTTGCAGGTGCTGAAAATCCCTTAATATAGTCCATAGGACAGGTGGGCTTGGCAAGCAAGTAATGCTAAGCCCGTATGTTTGTGAAATATAAATTGCTTTGTGTGCTATGTGTATTTTCTAACATCTATTTTGCATGGCTTAGGATTTATTTTGAATTTTAAATATAAATTTGAGCATAGAATTATGTTAGGATCTATGGGGTCTAGGATTAGCGAGGAACCAGAGAGATGCGGTGGTCCCCTGTGCAGCCCGATGGATGTCCATGAAGAAGGAGACTTTCCTCGAAAGAAGACCCATAGATCTAAACTTGTAGTTCTAGGTCGGGTTGTATCTAAGGCTTCATTTTCTCTCTCTTAGGGTGTACAATACATGTATTGGCCTTTTTCTTATATTTAATATGGCTAGATTTATTTTGGGTGTGCAATAGAAACAGCATGCTTTTCTTAGGTTTCTTTCTATCTTATGTTTGTGTTGTCATGAATGCACGTAGGCTCATAGGATAAACTAAATTTTCTACGAACTTAACCAATTGAAACATAAAATAAATACAACTCATAAGCTTCATATAAAAGCCTAGGTCATTAAAGCAAGATAAAATATGTAGCAACCCATTCATTGGATGTTTTAATATCATACATAATCATATTGTTTCACTCTTGATTAATGAAGGACTTCCATCCTTGCTAGAGAACCTGGGCTTGACCTTTGAGAGATGATAGTACACCTATTCTATTTAGCCCATAATCTTTTTTAATAATTATATGCTTTAGGCATAAATTGTATTTCTATGACCTAAAATGAATCCTTAGTCAAAATTATAAAAATATGAAAAAATGCTTTAGTTAGGTGTATCTTCATACCTTACATGATCTTAGGTATTAGGGAGTGAGTCTAGGTTCATAGATTTCTTTCCAAAGAATACAACAGCCCAACCATCTTGCATTCATATAACTTAGCCTCATAGTTTTAAAATATGCTTAGGTGGTGTTAGCTGGCAACCTTCTCCAGGTAGGTCGTAAGTCTAGAAGAGTCAGGGATAGGTTAGTTCCCTCAAGTGAGGAGAATGGCCAATGATTCCCAAGGATAGAACTAGGTCGAGCATCTGACATGTGTCAGAAGCACCTGTAGACTAGGTTCTAAAGCATCCTTTTAGGAATAAGTCTTCAACCCTAGGCATTTCTGCAGTCTTGTGCTGTTAGAATCTAAGCCCTATATGTCTAAGAAAATGATAACTTGAATTTTAAAATTAAATCCCAAATTTGAAGCCCAATCATAGGATAGATGAAATGTCTGGGCATCCCATAGGCATTTCTACTCACCATTTGACTCTTAAAAATAACTCTCTCTAATTCAGACCTCTCCCAATTGAATTTCTCAAAATCATTCTTTTGAAAGCTACCTTAGTAGTCCTTAGGAATAACCACTTATTTCTTTAATCGAGAGTATTCTTAGGAAGAGACCCTTCCTAAGATGTAATTAACTATAGAGGCTTGCCTTTATAGGGAACCATAATCCTAGGATAAAATAGACCATGTTCTACTTTTCCATGTAGTTCAGGAGAAAATACTCTGGTACACAAAAGACCCATTAGCCTAAGGAGTCTTTTATTGAAATGATCAAATCTATTATAGGAGAGCATGTTTATCTTTTGAGATAATATGCTTATTCCTTAATGTTGTATTTGATCATCTAAATAAAATATTCCTAAACTCTATGTGGTGTCATTTCTTTTCTCTATTCCAAAGAAAATACCCACAGCAGTACCTTCTCCCAAGCAAGCATCTTATCTTTAGGGCAGTGTCAACAAAACCCCTATAGGAATCGCTTGACTACTTTTGAGTTGAGATAAGTCCCTGGGTCGCAATCTCTCAGTAGTTGCCCTTAGGTCGAGTTCGAATTATTGCGCCACCAATGAGTCACCCCGATGGTCATCCTTGCTTTGGAAGATATAAGTCTATCACACATTTTTTCTAGCATGACCATTGCACACTAACAGGCATCTCTAGGTCAGGTTCTATTGTACATCATTGGGTCACCCCAACTGCTGGTCCCTACTCTAGAAGATGTAAGTATGTTATGTTTTCTTCCTAGTACAGCCTTTGCACATCGAAAGGTACCCCTTAGGTCGGATAATCTTACCCTTCAACTAGTAGACTATCCCTTTGGATCAGTACATCTGAGATAAGCCAAGGCCGACATAGCCCCTTCTCAGTGCGATCCATTGCACATTGATGAGATCCATCAAATGAAATTAATCTTGACTGCTTTTTGAGCTGACATAAGACCCCCAGCGGTATTCACTCAGTAGTCACCCTAGGTCAGGCTTAATTCATTATGAATTTAATGGATCACCCCAGCGGTTGATCCCTGCTTTGGAAGATGTAAGTTTTCTATGCTTTCTTCCTAAGTACTGCTGCTGCACACTGACGGGCAGCCTTAAGTCAGGTTCGATTTATTATGCCACTGACAGATCACCCCAATGGTTGATCCCTACTTTGGATGATGTAAATCTGGTATGCTTTCTTCTTAGAATAGCCATTGCATATCAAAGGAAACTCTTAGACCGGATAGTCCTACCTTATGTAGGCTACCCTTTTAATTTATAAATCGAGATAGGTCAAGGACATAGCCCCTTCTCAATGGGTCCATTGTATGTCGGTCCATAACATGACACACTAAATTAAATTAAATCAAATTAAATGAAATCAATATAAATCAAATTAATCATTAGGACTACTCTTGAGGTTGAGGTAAGATCCCTGGCACTCACTCGGTTGTAAGCCTTAGGTTGGGTTGATTTGATATGCATCCAATTGATCACCCTAGAGCCTATTCCCTGCTTTGGAAGATGTTAGTATGCTATGCTTTCTTCCTAGAACAGTCATTGCACATTGAAAGACAACCCTTTAGGTTGGATAGCCCTATCCTATGGTAGGTGGACTACCCCTTTAGACTTATAAATCTAAGACAGTCCAAGGCCCCCATGGCTCCTTCTTAGTGGATCCATCGCACCAAAGTCCATCTAAAATGAAATTAATTTTGACTATTCTTGAGTCGATATGAGTCCAGAGTGGCATTCACTCAATAGTCGCCTTAGGTCAGGTGCAATTTATTATGATATCAACCGATCACCCCAATGGTTCCTTGTTTAGGAGGATGTAAGTCTACAAGCTTTCTTCCTAACTTAACCATTGCACAAAAGGCACCCCTTAGGTTGGTTAGCTCTGTGGTAGACTTTCCCTTTGGATTTGTAAATCTAAGATAAGATTAGGCTGATATTAGCCCTTTTTTAGTGGATCCATCACACACCGATAGGGCCCATTTTATTAAATCCATCCACTCCTATCCCTAGCAGATATACAAACCAAATAAATCCATATATTGAACCCATCTTATCCCGATGGAGAGCTCATATCTCAGATGTGCCCTCAAAATTAAAATCACATCCTCTCTAGTGGAGCCTCAAATCACAAGCCAAGAAATCAAATCCTCATCCCCAATGGATGCCCACCAATTAAGTCCACTCAAGTTTCTCCCCAGCAGGTGCAAATCATATCCTCTCCCAGGTGGAGCCCCACAAGATCAAGCCAAATTAAATTCTTACCTAGAGGATAACCTCGACTGCTTTACAGTGGAATGTTCCTTGTCTTGATCCCTCAGTGGGTCCTCTCTTCCTCTCTTATGCCTTTAGCATAAGTTGAGTTGCATTGCACTAAGATCTTGATTCCTTCTACATCTCAGGATTAGGAGTAGATCATTTCTGTTAGTGCTTGCAATCCTTAGGACATTGTTGATCATCTCGGTCAAAACCAATACGTGCGGTGCGCCTCGTCTATACACTACACCTATTGGGCGCCCTTTTGTTGACCTCACTTTTGGAGTGAGCTCTGAACTTCCACATCATAGGACTCTTGTAGATACTAAGAGCTCCTTAGTCTTGACACTTCTAGTGATTAGGTGAACACTTAACCTAAGCCTAGAGACTTATAAGAGTTAGTCATAAGAATAGGTTATGCCTTAGGGAGGGATTTAGGAAAACTTGCCTACCCTATAGCCTTAAACCCAATCCATGCTTCCTTCCTCAAACCAAACCTCAAATTCAAATCTAAATCATAAATCAAATTCCAAATCAAGTGATTGGAACCCAAAATTCAAATTCCAAAATCCTTCCTGCCATATGAACCACCTTCATATGCTTAGCCAAAACCCCTTTAAATCAAATCAAACTTGATTGATTTCTTTATAGATCAATCATTCCTTCATTTATATTCACAAATATAAATGAAATCTAAATTCAAATAAGCCAAATCAAACTAAATCAAGACCTTTCTTAAGCTATATGGACTTACCTCTATAAGCTTAATCAAATCTCAACCCAAATTAACCCAAACTCAATTGATTTCTTTATAAATCAATTATTTATTCATTTATATTCACAAATATAAATGAAACCCACCCTACAATGACTAAAAAATAAATCATAAATTAATTCCTGCTTAAGCCTTTTGACCTACATCCTTAAGCTTGGTCAAATTTGCTTCCAAATCACTCCAAACTCAAGTGATTTTCTGATAACCCATTTATATATTCATTATATTCACAAATATAAATGAAATATATATTCAAATAGCCAAAATAAAACCAAAATCAAATCAAATTTCAAATTTTAACCTTATTAGCCAATTTCTTTCAAACATAAATAATATGAGGTTTGGATGGGCTTAGTTCCAAATATAAATATAAACTACAATTACCAAACCAATTCCAAGTCAACTCAAGTCAAGCCCATGTTGACCCCTTTTGACTTGAAATTATCATATGAACCAAAATCCATTTGACTCCAAACCAATTGCAATTGGATTTATATTTCCATCATAGGTTCATATTTGAGTTCAACATAACTAGAATCGAGCCAAAACCAAACTAATTGACCATTTAGGTCCACTTGACCCAAAGTGACCTAAAACCCCTTTTTGAGCCAAGTTCTAATCCAACCCAAATTGGATTGAACTAAGCCCATCCAAACATCATATCATGATCAATAATCATCTTAGGGTGACCAACTACTTTGAATTGGGTCAAACTAAGTCAACTTGGTCCTTTGACCAAGTCAACCAGGCCCAAATGATACCCAAAATAGCCAAAACTCATCATATACTAAATTCATTGAAACAACTAATTAAAACCAATTCATAATCAGTAATTGAATATGACCAAACCCTCAATAGAGCTAAAGCGAGTCCAATTGGCCATTAAACCTAAGTTGACCCAAATTAGCCTAAAAAGCCAAAATGGGTCAAATCATGATTCGATCCAAATTGATTGCAACCAATGGCTCAAGTTCATTCTAAATCATTTATTGAACTTGACCAAAGCCATTATTGAGCCCAATTTAACCAATTGGTCAACATGACCCAACCTAGCCCAAATTGACCTAAAAGGTTAAATTGGCCAAAATCCAAATTAATCCCAAATCAAACCAAGTCTCCACAATCATTGTTAATTAACCAATTGAACATGTGCCAACACCCAACCCAATTTGGTCAAATTGGTCAAATAGGTCAAATTAGTCAACTTAGCCTATTTGGCCTATTTGAATCTAAATGAGCCAAAATAAAACCTAAACCAAATTAATCAAAACCACTTGAACCAAAATCCTTCAAAACATCATTTGAACCAAACCCAAGCCTTGGTTTGACCCAATTGACCAATTGATCAACCTAACTTAACCCATTTGAACCTATTTGACCATATGAAGCCAAACCACCCTAAATCAACCTATGGGACCAGAGCTAGCCAAACTCCCCAGCCTCCTAGCTCATTCCCAAACCATCCCAAATCTAAGTGGGACCCAACCCAAGGGAATTGACCATTGGACAAGCTCATTTGCATTGGAATCTTGCCATAAGAGGCAATGTCCACTCTCTCATCACTATGATAGCCATCCCATTGCCAAAAGGGGTTTTTAGCCTCCCCTCCCACCCTAGAACCACTAGGATCAGCCATAGACCAAAGGGAGGTGAACCAAGTCACCCACCTTCATACCCGAGCACCCAAAGGACCAAGCCAACCCAATCTCCCCAAATCTTGCCTTGAGCTCCCTGCCATAGCTTCTTCCACTCCTAGTGAGCCACGTGGAGCTGACGGTGACCCCTCTGATGCCTCGATGGAGAATCAATAGAATTTTAAAAATGGATCTCATCCATCCATCACACTCAATTTCTAGGTATACTCCCTCAATTCAAGTAACAATTATAACAATTCACACTCTCTGAGCCCTCAAGTGAGAAAACAAATCGCTCAGAGCATTTGCAAACCTTCCCAAACCTCCCTCGATCAAAATTCCTCTCTCTCATGTGAAACTAAAATAGGGGAGGTGCTTTTGATTCATACTTCTTCTCCACTCCATCAAACTTCAATTAAACTCACACACACCATCACCACATCATTCAGCAATACCAAGTACCAGGTCCAAGTTGATCAGTCGAAGCTCTACATGCATGGATTGATCGTCAGTGGCTCACTTCAAATTGAGGTTCAAGCTTCTCAACGGCTTTGTTTCTACCAAATGAAGCTACGTCATTGATCCCATATACATCGCTCCGTGAGGTAATTCCTCCAAAATCATCGGTTTAGAAAAATGTTTAGGTCCTTTTGAAGTGAATTTGTGAACTCATCCTAGCTGTTGGATCCTTATTAAACCTTCACGAAGGTGTGGGTTGAGGAGATTTAAGCTTGGTTGAGCATGGATCGAGCAATCCATGGCAGAAAGGCTCCATCGCTCGCTCATAGGAAGATGGATCATTAGCCATCCATTTCACGTGATTGGAATGGACGACCAATATCAATTCATGTAGAATCCCTCTATGTTTCCTCCTTAAATGTGGGATCTAATCATGGCCATCTGATCTTAGATTGGATGGTCCACGGGAAAGCCCACCATAGTAATTGACCTCAATTTAACTTAAATACCCTATCCCATCACACCATGTGGAAAAGCACATGTTGCGTCAATAGCCATGTGGCGCTGATGGGTTTAAGGGTTAATTAGGTTAATTTTAATTAATTTTTAAGGCTAAAACTTCCTAAAATCATAACTAATCCTAGAAAAAATCCAAAAAATATAAATGAGGGCTCATTTTAAAGATATTTCATAGTAGAATCCATGAAAATTATTTAATTAATTTTGAATAGTAATTTCTTATTAATTAAGGTTTAATTAAAAATTTAATTATCTAATTACTATCTAATTAATTGTCCAATTAATTTTAAATTTTCCATATATGTTTGGGGGATGACCTCGCCTCTTGGAATTTATTGGATAATCAATTAGAGAAATCAATGGATTAAGCCTTAATTACTCTTCAACCTTAATTAATGATAATTAAGAAAATGAACCATGGATTAAGTAATTAATTAAGCTTTTGTCCTCATTAAAAGTGATAAGTCTTAGGGAAGTGGTTTAAGCTCATTCCTTATGACCATTTCATTAAGCCTCTTCATTTATTTCAAATTAAATAAAGCTTAAATAATTAATTAATCAATTAAAAGAAAAGATATCTAATTATTTCAGAGGCTCATTAGTTGTTTGAGATGACTTAGGGATTGGGATTGAGGCCACTTCCTTGATCTCTTTCCCTAAGTTAATTTCATCATCCTAATTAAAAGATATATTCAAAGGATTTAATTAACCAATTAAGGGATTAATTAAATTAATTTAAAATTCATTCATTCATAACCTTCCTTAATTAACTCTTGGGTAGCTCTTTGGGTGTTCAATAACTTAAAGAGATAGAAATAAAATTATGGTTAGCTCACATGTGTGAGAAAATCATAAAAGTAATTAAGTGAGTCCTTCAAGCTTAATTAACTATTAATTATGAGCAATTGCATTAGGCCCCTTTCATTTCTTAGGAGCATTACTAATTTACTTTACATGTGATTGCATCTCATGTTGGCTCATCAGTATTTAGTTAATTAGCTTAAGGTGATGTAGGTAAAGGTTAATTAAGTGATTTAATTTATACCTTTACCAAATTAAGACATAAAATCAATCTAATTACTTTTTATTAAATCAAATTAACTCACACATATGGGGAATGAGATTAGGATTAGAAAACCTCTTTCACATTTCTTAAATCAAATCAAACATAAAGATCAAAAATGGCTTTAAGAAACTTTGGTTTATCTTAAATGAGTTTGTTTAATATGATTGTCCTTAGGACTTAGTTAGATTGAATAAAATTATATGCTTGTGTTTCTTTATTTCTTTTCAATCATGTTAAAATGTTGTATGCCACTTGTATTCATGCATTCATTTCTTTCAAATTAATCCAAAGAAAATGATTTTCTTTATGTGAATTTGCATGTGTTGACTTAATTAGAAATATGTATGGCTATTATCACTATTAAATCTCAAATATATTTTCAAAAGCTTATTAATGATGAATAATATGTATATTGTGACTTTAGTTACACATTCATAAGAGATGCATGTGAATATAAGCTTAGTGTATGAAATGAAGCTTCTTTCTTACATTCATATGTTGACTTGCATAAGTTTGAATGTTAATGGGTATATTAGTCTGGACATTCCGGGGACGCACGGCTTTAAGTAGCCCCAAGATGTTCTTACCTCACTCCCTTAGTGCAGAACAATGGCGACATACTTGTTTAATTTCATTCTTATACGCCTTAACATTGGAATTTAAATAAAGCTTTAATTCATTTGCATAAATAAATTAATTCAATTAAATGCTACTTTTGCATAGTTTTCTAATCTTATAGTTGCCTATACATCCATATGTATTTAAGAATAATGGGTATATTAGTATGGACATTCCGGGGATGAACAACTTTAAGTAGCCCCAAGTAGGTTCCTACCTCACTCCCCTGGTGTTGAACAATGTCATCGTACTTGCTTAAAACTTTTATACATTTGAACGTGTATTTAGCTAATGAATGAAAACCCCATTTTTCTATTAAAAAGACATGCATTCATACTTTCTTCAAATGGTTGAGTTGATTAGTCATATGATTTTACTTATAATTTTTTTTATAGAAATTTAGATAAAGCTATAAATTAATATGATAAAATAATTCAACCAAATGAATTATCAATTCCACGTACATTTGCTTGCATTCATCATTTAAGTGTGCTAAGATACTAATTGTATGTATAGGTATGTTTAGGACATAAATCATATGTATGTTATATATGATGGAAAGAAATGAATAAACATGTGTTATGTGATAGTAATTAATTCCAATTAATCTTAAGATGTCTTTCTTATTGAATGAGATTATTTAAAGCAAACCTAAATCTAGGATTAATTTAAACATGTAATAAGCCATTCACTAAAGGGAATTGATTGATTTGCTTTAGATGTGGCTTAAGGTAGGGATGAAGAAGAGTGATCATCTCTTTTCCTCTCTTTATAACACTTAGATATTAGGCATAAGCCAAAGGAAATGAAAGAAAACACTAAGTAAAATTCTCAAAATCAACTAAATCACTTGAAGAGAAATCAACCCTTTATAATTAAATCTCTTCATACTTAGAAAATCTTAACTCTAAAGCCTATTTAGGACATACCACACAAATCTTAACACACACGTTAGATTAAGTCACAACTTCTAGCTTTATGTTAGGGAGGTGCCTCATTTGAGGTATGTTTGTTTTGTGATGTATTATTGTAGATTGGATGTTAATGTGTATGCTTCGTAGACTGGATGTTAGGCCATGATTAGCCTAATCATGTTTCTGCGGAGATTGTGCTAAAGGGGCATATAAAATAAATATAAATGCTCTCTTTTGCAAGTTGCTTAACCCTTAAACATAATCTAAATTAGGGAATGGACTTGGTTACCCATGTGTGTCTTAAGTCCAAATTATTAATATAACTACTTGGGTTGTATGGCGGTTTAGCTAACACTTATTTTGCGGTGTAGTTAGATTTACTTTTCCTTTTTCATGTAATCTTGCATTATAAATTAGGATTAGAGTTATGGCGATTAAGGTTGAACATTGACCGAAGGTTTAATCTAGGGTGCCATGTGATGCCTAGAGCCTATCAAATCAAATGAACCAAAGGCATAAAGATATGAAGAATTAAGACATGAAGACCCCATAACATCTTTATTCATTTATAATTATAATTATTTTTCATATATTGGGTTGTATAAGAGTAGAGCTCTACCCATTTCTCTTTTGGGTTGTCGCGTACTCGATTATTGGCCATTATTCTTTCATATTGATTTTATAAATTGTTTGATGATTTGTTTACATTGTGCAATAGAAATGGTAAGTATTTTCTTAGTTTCTTCATATATGATATTTTAATGTGTGGATAGACTCGCTTAAGATCTTAGGTAAAATTAATCTTTTTACCCCAATCACAACTCATAATTAAATTTCTAAATAACTCATAACCTCACATAAAGCCTAGGCATTAAATCAAGATAATTAAAAGATTTAACAACCCCTTAGTTAAATGTTGTATGTTTAACATCATGCATATCATATTATTTCACTCTTGCTAAGAGGGTTTCCATCCTTATGCGATAGGGAAGACTCGACCTTTGAGGGTCTCCCTTATGATGGAAAGCACCTCTTTCTCTCTAATTTTTCCAATAATACTATTTCATCATGCATTTAAGCATATAAAATCCTATGACTTGTGTTAAAATAAAAAAAGTCTAAAATCAAATAAAATTTGATAAAATTTACATTTGACTAAGTCATTATTCATACAACTCATGTTTTACTCTCTTTAGATAGTGGTTTTAAGGGCTTTAGTTTCTTTCTAAATGATAACAACCTAGCCATCTTGCAAAACATATGCCTTGACCACATGACTTTAAAACATTGGAGGAGTTAGCTGGTTGTCACTCTAGGCAGTTATAAGTCCATCAATCAGGTGGTTTACTCTTTCTTGTGGAGGTAAACAATATACACATTTTTGCCTTAGATTTAGGATGTGCTTTGGCCCTCGATAAAGCTCCCTAGATTTAGGATCTGAGGTTGCTATTTTCCCTTAGGTTACAAGTATAAATCCTCACCTCTTATACATTTCTACAATCTTGTATTGTGGTATTTTAAGTCCCAACTTTCTAGTAAAATTTCAACACAAATATAGAATAGTTTGGGAACCTCAGGATAGTTTGGGAACCTCACTAAATTTCCTAGTATCATGAGCATCGCTTACTCATCTCCTTTAGTTTGATAATAAGTCTCTCCTTTTAATATATCCCACTTGATTTACCAAACATAGCTAATTTATTGATAATACTATCTTTAAAATCTTTGGAGATAATAGTTGCCTACTTTAATCGAGAGTATTCTTAAGGAACCCACCTTACTTAGGATGTAATTAACAATGGGGACTTGCTCCCATAGATAACTCTAGAACCCAGTTTAAATAAATCCTACTTTATTCATCCATGTAAAGTAGGGCAAAAATCTCTGGATATTCGAAAACCCATCACGCCTTAGGAGTCCTTATTAGGTGATTGGGTCCATCATAGATGATTTTCTTTTTTCGTAGATCACCTCAATAAGTACACCAACTACATGGTGTCCCCACCCATACATACAAAACCACACATCAATCTCAAAATAAACACCACATGAGCCAAGTTCTAATCCAACCCAAATTGGATTGAACTCTAAGCTCATCTAAACCTCATCATGATCAACAATCATTAGGGTGATCAACTACCTTAAATTGGGTCAAACCAAGTCAACTTGGTCCTTTGTCCAAGTCAACCTTTAGCCCAAATGAAACTAAACTAACCAAAACCATATACTAAATTGGTTGAAACCATTGATTCAAACCAATTCATAATCAATAATTGAACATGATCAAACCCTTGAGCCAAACCAAGTCCAATTGACCATTTAACCTAATTTGACCCAAATTGGCCTAAAAAGCCAAAATGGGTTAAATCATGATTTAACCCAAAATTTTTGCAACCAATGTCTCAAGTTCATTTCAAATCATTTATTGAACTTGACCAAAGCCATAATTGAGCTCAATTTGACCAATTGGTCAACTTGACCCAACCTAGCCCAAATTGACCTTAAAGGTCAAATTAGCCAAAATCCAAATTAATTCCAAATTAAAAATAGCTAAAGCGATAAATTTCAATTAACCAACACCTAACCCAACCCAATTTGGTCAAATTGGTCAATGTAGCCCATTTGACCTATTTGAATCCAAATGAGCCAAGATCAAACCCAAGCCAAATTAATCAAAACCACTTGAACCAAAACCCTTTAAATCATCATTTAAACCTAACTAATCCTTAGTTTGACCCAATTTGACCAATTGGTCAACCCAACCCAACTTGAATCCATTTGAACTCATTTGACCAAGTGAAGCCTAAACACCCAAAATTAACCCATGGGGTTTTGGTGGCTGACCAAACCAACCCAAATTGATTATAATTTAATCCCAAATCAACTTTAAAGTAAAGTGGATCCCACCCAAGGGATTAGCCATTGGTTAAGCCCTTTTTCCATTGGATTCTCCCTTTAAGAAGGTCAACTCCCCATCACCATGGCGCCCTCAAAACACTCAAGTGAGGCTCCCTTTGGACCTACCTAGCTCACTAACATACCCTAGGTCACCATGGACCAATGGGACGTGAGTTGACTCACCTCCCATGCAAATTGAGCACCCCATGGATTCAAGCCAATAAATCATTGCACATAAACCCTTGGGCAGCCTTCCATTACCTCCTCTACTCATGTTGAACCATGTGGACGTGAGTGCATCCTCTTCGGTGCCCTGATGGTGGACTTCCTGCCAAAAGGAGCAAGCCCATCCCATATATCCTTCCCTACCAATTAAGAGGTATATCCCCTCCATTCAAACAAGATTTGGCACCATTTGAACACATTGAGTCCCCAAGTGAGAAATGAAATCCCTCAGAGCATTTCAAACCTTCACAAGACTCCCTCAATTAAAACTTCTCTCTCTCATGCGAAACCAAAATAAGGGAGGCTACCTCCGATCCAAACTCCTCCATTTCTCCATCAAACTTCAATTCCTCTTGCACACACCATCCTCGTGTGTTGTTGAAGCCATTGAAGCCATTTCTCAAGCTCCAAATCCATTCTAAGCACAAGTTCAATCAAGACTAAGCGCTCAAAGGGAGGATCTTGGTCTCTAGAGTAATCCACCTCAAATCAAAGGTCTGCGCTCAGGGCTTATTTCTACCAAATGAAGCTTCCTCAATTATTGGAACCGTCGGTCACAAGCTCCGGTGAGGTATGCAATTAAAACCAATCTTTATATAAAAATGTGTTGGTCCTTTTCAAAGAAAACTTGCATTTGAGCCCATCCTAATGTTGGATCCTTGTGGATCCTTTGCATAAAGGTGTGGGTTGAGTTCAGAGTAGATCCAATCTTGGGTGAGCTTGGATCGAGATATCCATGGCGAATGAGCTCCGTAGTAAGTTTCTCGTAGGAGGATGGATCATGGGTCATCCATTTCACATGATTGGAATGATGGTCATGATCAAATCATGCTTAGAACCCTGTGTTTTCTCCTTAACCATGAGATTTAAATGTAATCATCCTACCTTAGATCATGGTCCACGAAAGAGTGTTTGCATGAGGCGTGGATGTGACTACTTAAATAACATATCTCATCATGCCATGGAAAGCACCTTGCTTTAGCATCCATGCTTAATATCATGTATATTATCTTGTTTCATTCTTGCTAAGAGGGTTTTATCCTTATACGATAGGGGAGACTTGGCCTTTGAGGGTCTCCCTCATGATGGAAAACACCTCTTTCTCTCATTTAGCCAATAACCCTATTTGCATTTAGGCATATAAAATCCTATAGCCTTTGTCAAAATGAAAAGTCCAAAATTAAATAAAAATTGATAAATTTGCATTAGACTAAGTCATTATTCATACAACTCATGCTCTAGTCCCTTAGGGAGTGAGTTTAAGCACTTTAATTTCTTTCTAAATAATAATATCCTAACCATCTTGCAAAATATATGACTTGCCACATGGTTTTGAAACATAGGAGGAGTTAGCTGGCTGCCACTCCAGGCGGTCATAAGTCCAGCAGTCGGGTGGTTCACCCTCTCTTGTGAAGGTAAACAATTTACCCATTTTTGCCTTAGATTTAGGACTTGCTTTGGCCCTCACTAAAGCTCCCTAGATTTAGGATCGAGTTGCTATTTTTCTTTGGGCAACAAGCATAAATTCTCACTTCTTAGGCATTTTCACAATCTTGCATTGTGGAATCATAAGTCCTAGCTTTCTAATAAATTTCAACTCAAATACATAATTCTCCTCAATTTTAAATATATAAAGCCCAACCATAGGATAGATTGAAATGCTCACTAGGTTGTCCTAGTATCATGAGTATTCCCTACTCATCTCCATTGGTTTTGATAAATAAGTCTCTTCTTTTGATCTATCCCACCTAATAGTCCTATCTTTGAAATCTTTGGAGACAATGATTGCCTATTTTAATCGAGAGTACTCTTAAAGAACTCATCTTCCTTAGGATGTAATTAACTACAGCTTGCCCCATAGGGAACTTTAGAACTCAGTTTAAATAAACTCTTCTTTATTCATCCAAGTAAAGTAAGGAAAAATCTTTGGTATATTCGAAGACTCATTA
Organism: Cymbidium sinense; assembly: GCA_021442155.1. Taxonomy (NCBI): domain Eukaryota; kingdom Viridiplantae; phylum Streptophyta; class Magnoliopsida; order Asparagales; family Orchidaceae; genus Cymbidium; species Cymbidium sinense. The sequence continues at coordinate 76,712,322 of CM038220.1, forward strand.
TGCCTTAGTTCTTACTAAGTGTTTTTGGTCCATGATAGGGTAGTGATTTTTATCTTTCGAGATAGTGCACTATTCCTTAATGTCATACCAGTCATCTCAATAAGTACACCTTGATGTGGTGTCCCCATATACATGCATCTCAAAATAAACACCACACCCCTATAAGATAGAGGGCCTCATTTTGTATTTGAGTTGACATCATGCCTAAGGCCGAGATCCCCATATACATGTTCAAATTATGTATTCAAATTCACAAGTCTCAAAGTCATATTGACTAAAAGAGAAATTTTCAAGTCTACAAAGTTTAACTAATCAATTTGGAAATACATCCTCACTTCATACATCAAATTTAGGGCTCGAGTTGGTGCATAAGGTCAGACTCAACAAGCCCAAATATGGTAGGTGACAGTGCCACTCAACACTCCACAAAGGCAGTAGAGATCCATCTCATTATTAGCGATGATAAAATCCTCCATCAATTGCTCAATTCCAAGATTTGAATGGATGCATAAGGTGGGACTCAACATGCTCAAATATGGTTGAGTGCTAATATGTCTGCTTACTCAACATGCCACAAAGGCTGTAGTAAGGGATCCTCCTACTTCATTAGTTCAAAGATAAGAGCATCTAAATCTACAAATCCCTCCAAGTTGGTGAGTTCAAGTGGCCCAAATTGGGAGATCATCCTTAATAGTTGTAAAGTCATTTTTCAAAACCCAACAAAAAAATCCTCACCCAAGAAGATACTAAGTTGAGTTTGGTATCATCGAATGTGAAATTTTAACTCCTTCCACAAGTTTGTTAAGCGAAAGCAAATATCAAGAAAACTCTTTTTAGTAATCAAGCATAAAGAAAGGGACCAAAGAAGTCATTCCAATGTTCATACAAAGCTAAAGGCTGAACTAAGGGAGTTATGTCATCAACATGTCCATTACGCATAAAGTGTAAGACTAACTATTTTCCATTGATCTAACATAGGATTTAAGGGCCAAGTCATCTGCTGAATCCATTTATAACCGCAAAAAGCGGGAGAAGGTAATTTCATATAACACGATAAATCTTAAGACAATCCAACCTCCATCATCGTCAAGGTACAAAGCAGGATAGAAGGAAATACAATATACAAACCTCGAGATGGAGTCTTGAAAGCATTAAAGCACAAGTATAGGCGATGTTTTCATCTCACCAACAAGTCATCTCCATCAAGTCCACTAAGGCATGAAGCCGATAGAGGAAAATATAAATTTTAAAATTTGAGATTGAATTTTCAACAAGTTCGTCAAAGCACAAAGCATTAGGACCGAACAAGTTCTCATCTCACGAACAAGTCATCCACTCCATCAAGTCCATTGAGGCATAAAGTCATGATAGGAGGAAAATATAAATTTCAAAATTTGAGATTGAATCTTCAACAAGTCTGGCACAAAGCATAGGACAGAAGATGTTCTCATCTTGCTAACAAGTCATCAACTCCATCAAGTCCACTGAGTTACAAAGCCAAGATAAGAGGAAAATATAAATTTCAAATTTTGAGATTGAATTTTCAATAAGTCCGACACAAAGCATAAGAACGAAGACATTCTCATCTTAACAAAAAATCATAAACTCAATTAGGTCCACCAATGCACAAAACTAGACAAAGAATAATACAAACTTCAAACTCTCGGTGAGTCTTCAACAAGTTTGAAATAAAACATAGAAGACATTCCAAATTCTCTCAGCATTCTTGCAGCTAACACATTGGGCAGGGCATCTTTATATATTTATCTAAGTTGATATCGTGCTTTAAGCGGAGATCCTTAGATGGATACATATTATGACTAAAAATATATCATTTTTATCTTACAGTAAAGGAAACCAAGCTTGGTAATGTATTCTCGAACTAGTCAATCCCTTGTTAGAGGCATTTTTTATGATCATGGTTGTTTAATCCTCTTATGAAATAGAAGGTCTTTTGGTATATATATTGAATTGACATCGAGCTTTATCGAGATCACGAATATATCTATAACTATTGTTAAAGTTGTAGGTCTTACAAGAGCCAAAAGAACCAACTACATGAAAAGATAACCCTAAATATGAAATGGTTATCCCCAAGATTCATCAAATTTTGAAGGTCAAGTTAAAAGAACTCCCAATTTTGAAAGCTTCAATCAACTAAGTTGAAAAATATTAACCTCTACATCTTTAAGTCTAGAACACAAATGGGTTCTAAAGGTTGAACTCAACAAAATAAATGGGATGCTCTCCTCCTTTCAACAAGGCAAGGAAATGCCATAGTGAAAGAGTTCATTAGTCTGATGACCAAACCACCAATCCATCATAGCTTATGTCGAAGACTTGAGTAGGTTCTAAAGGTCGGACTTAACAAGCCCATAAATGGCAGTTCTTTGAAGCTCTCCTCACTCAACAAGCCATAAGAAAAGGCGTGTGAAAGAGCCCTAAGTACTAACATGATAATCTCAAACTAAATTCACTTAGTGATTACAAGTAGTTAGAATCAAGAGATCTTTCAATTGAGCAACATCAAATCAATCTCTACAGGTGATGTTTTCTCTTTTCAAATGATGATGAAGCACAAAGCATATATTAAAGGTAATTTTCTCATCAAGTTTGCCAAACTAGAAAGCATAGGACGAGGAAGAAATTCTATAGTTCATACAAAGCAAATGACTAAACTAAAGGGATTTCATGATTATTTGGTCCATTAGAGCACTCATTGGATTAATAACTCAACATTATAGACATATAATTAGAAAGGCTAGGTCATACCCTTCAATAAGTCTATCAAAGCAACAAGTGCGATTGAAGATATACATACACTTCTAAATAAGTCAATATGGACAAATCGGATCAATCCTTCATCAAGTCCATCAAGCTTAAATCTAGGGAGAAGGAATTTAAAATCTTAAAGCAAACAAACCAATTCCTCCATTAAACGATTAAGCATAAAGTCAAAGGAAATCTAGATATAATAACATAAAAGAAAGAGATCTTGACAAACCCATTGAAGTAGAGAGTAGATGGTAAAAAGAGCTCTTATCCATCCGACAAGTCGATCTTGACAAATCGGTCAATCTATCATTTAGCATGTCCAAAATAAGGCATCGTACTAATGACAAATCATATATAAGCTCCATAAGCTATTGAAATTGAAGCTAAAGTGATCCAAGATCCATGATCGACTCGAAAGGGTCAATCAACTTTAAACAAACATGACTCACTCCATGCACAAATTATATTTGTTGGGGGCATTTGTTGACCTGAACATAAATTACACAAGTTAAATAGAGTAAGCATGATGAATTTGACGGGCTTCAGATATAATATTGCATAAATCAAAGCTGAAATACACTAAACATCACCAAAATTGTTCAAAATAATCTCTAATCAATGAATGAACTACATCGTCACATTTACAATATCAAAATTAATTAAAATATACATATTGTCACAATTGACGATCAAGAGAACAAAGCCTACACATATCAAAGTTGGGAGGTTGATGATGCCCAAATAACCGTTCACAAATTGATCATATTGTTGAGTCAAAATCTATCAAATAAGATTGTTTACTTGATTAGATGAGTCTACATGAGTGTTGTTGAGCGATGACATGCATTTTGAACTAAAATTATTTGATTCGTCTAAATGACCTTCAATCATGGAACTATATGTTGCATGCATCAAAATGTCAAACCTATAATAGATATCCAGATTAAAGTTGTTGCACTTAAAATTTTATCAAAAATTAACTCATACTTTGAGATAAATCTATTATTATCTTTTAATCCCATCCGATTAGCACCTTGGAACTTGCACCCATCCCCATACCTCCATTAATAGGGAACCACATCTTGACCTCATTTTTAGGATGAGCTCTCCCTCCATCTTAGACATAGGACTCCTCTTAGAACTTTAAGAGAACCTTAGTCTTAGGACACATCTAGTAATTAGGTGGACACCCCTAGCTCTAGAGACTTAGAGTTAGCCATAGGAATAGGTCATGCCTTAGGGAGTTAGGAAAATTTGCTACCCTATAGATTAGATCACATCACTTCCTTCTTCGTCAAACATCAAATCAACATCAAACTTAAATCAATTCTAGCATTGATTTTCTCCAAACTCAAATCAATACTATATGATTGAAATCCATGATTGAAACCCATAATCAAATTCCAAGTTGAAATCCCAAGTTTGAAGTCCTTAATTCCCTCTTAAGGACTTAGCAAAATCTTCAAATCAATTCAAAATTCATGAGATTTTCTCATAACTCATTTATATTCACATTTATAAATGAAATATAAATTCAAATCAATCAAACCAAATCCAAAGTTCAAATTCCTAATTCAAAATCCTTCTTAAGTCCTTAATTCCATCTTAAGGACTTAGCTTAAATCATGTTCAAATCAATTCAAACTCATGAGATTTTCTCATAACTCATTTATATTCTCATTTATATTCACATATATAAATAAAATATAAATTTAAATCAATCAAACTAAACTCAAAAAATTCAAATCCAATATTTTCTAAGTTGATTAATTTCCTCTTAAGGACTTAGCTTAGATCATCATCACTTCAAATCTTTGAAATTTTCAAACCCATTTATATTCTCATTTATATTGACAAATATAAATAAAATATAAATTCAAACAACCAAAACCAATTCCAAAATTCAAGTTCAAATTCAATCAAAATCTAACCTAAGCCTTTCAAGTCAAAATCTTGAACTTAGTCAAATCAACTTCAAATCAAGCCAAACTCTTGACTTTCCTTCATGACTCAAATCAATCCTTCAACCATGAATCCAAATATAAATTCAAACTTCAATCACTTAACCAAAACTCAATTCAAAATCAAGCCAAAATCCATTTCTTCACCCTTTGAACTTGAAATCATCAAATGAATCAAAACCATTTGACTTCAAACCACTTGCAAATGGATTTATATTTCAATCATAAGTCCATATGTAAGTTCAATCAAATCAAGCTTTAACCAAGCCATTTGACCTACTTAGACTCACTTGACCCAAAGTGACCTAAAGTGCTCTTATGAGCCAAATTCTAATCTAACCAAATTAGATTGAACTAGCCAATCTATGCCTCTCATCATGATCAACAATCATCATCGGATGATCAATAAATCAAATTAGGTCAAACCAAGTCAAATCTAAGGGTTGACCAAGTCAACACTTAGCCAAAATGAAACCTAACATAGCCAAAATCTACCATAGAACAAATTAATTAAACTGTTGATATAAGTTCATTCATGACCAATGTTTGGACTTGACTAAGTCAACATTTGAGCTTAACCTAGCTCAATTGGCCACTTGACCCAAGTTGACCCAACTTGACCTAAAAATCAAAATGTGTCAATACTTGATCTAAGCCAAATTGATTAAAATAAATGGGTCAAGTTGATTCTGTTGAACTTGACTAAAGGGCCAACTAGAATGAGCATTGACCTTGGACTAAAGGGTAATGTTGAGCCAAATTTAAACTTAACAAAAATTTATTGAAAAAAAAAAGATACCAATCCACTTCATATGACTAAAAACCTAAACCTACCCATGACCTAAGGTCAAATGGGTCAAATTGTCAACTTGACCCATTTGACCTAAATGAATCATATGAACCAAACTCTATACCAATTTGAATCAAAGCGAAAGCCACCAAAACATTTCAAATGGTCATATGAACTTGAACCAACCTTAGTTTGACCCATTTTGACCAATTGGTCAATTTGACTAAGTTGACCCATTTTGACCTAAATGGGTCAACATGAGTCAAACCATACCAAATGAACTCCAAATCTAATGAAACTTGGCCAAACCTATTTTATCAAAATACTAAACATACCCAAATTTAAAAATTAGCCAAATGACCATTTTACTCATAGGCCATAGAGTAAATTTTGGCCAATTCTATTTGGAATTTAGTCAAATATTCTTCATACTTAATACTCTCTAATAGGTCAAGTGAACACTAGGGAGGGTGCACCCAACCAAAATGAGTTTGGGTCAGCTTGACCCAATGTAGCCGACCATGTGCATGGAAATGGCCACATGGAAATCTTCCTTACACTCAAATGGAGCACATGGGGAGTTCACCACTCCACTCCCAGCCTAAAATGAACTCAAGGACAGTCCTAACAACTCAAACAACCCAAATCAAGGCAATTGGATTAAAATAGAAAGCTTATGCTCTGATTGCCAAAGGGGGGGATATACTCCCCTTAATTCATTTGAATCTTCATAGAGCCATTGTCGATTGAGTGAGAGGGAGTCATAAGAGCCATTTTCCAGTGATCCTAAGCTTCCTAGAGGGAGATCCAATTTCCATCTTCTCAATTTTTCTTAAATAAAAATAGAGGAGCTCGATTGAATTTCCAACTTTCTCCACACTCAAACTCCACTCAATTCCATCTTCAAGCTTCAGGAGTGCAACCATACTCTTTCCCAAGCTTCAAAGGCAGAGGAGGTGCCCCTAGACCAAAGTCGAGCTAAAGCTAAGGAGTTGGCCTCTAGAGGAATCCATTAAGTTTTAAGCCTCAAACTCTAAAATGTTTATCCCAACAGCGAAGCTTCTCCAAAAGAATCGAGCGCTGATGATGACTTCCAATAAGGTTAGCCATTTTCTGAGCATTAAACACAAAGTACTGTGGAGATTTGTGAAAGAAATGTTAATCTCATAGGATCTTTACCATTAGATGTAATCTTCTATGCATGTTGATGGTGTGGGTAAAATTTGGGATCAATCCAGCTCAATAGCTCGAATCATCTCCTTGAGCAGGGGGACCTCCATTGTTCATAAGGGAGAATAGAGACGGATCTTTGGCCATCCATCCACACATTTTGGATGGACAGCTGAGATTAAATCGTACAATATATATTTATTTAATCCTCTAATCTATGGCTTTTATCTTAGCTGTCTGATCCTTGATCAAATGGCTGAGGAGAAAGCGCATAGAGCCGCCACCATGTAATGCTACAATGTGATGTTTTAAATTACCAATCAGATGGCGATGTGTGTAAAGTGCATGCCACGTCAACCACATGCGTGGCACCCATGGGATTAAGGATTTAATTAGGCATTTAAATAATTCTAATTAATCACCTAAGCTTCTAAAATTCATATCTTAACATAAAAATTAAATAAATATGAAATAAATTGCATTAGAAAGATAATTGAACATAGATTATTTAAAATTTATTTTAATTAATTTTGAATAGTTATTTTCTGAATTTGGGTTTTATTAGGAATGTTAATTTGCTAATTACTCTCTAATTAATCCATTGATTAATCTCAAACTTCTTGGTTATAATTAGAGGGATAACTTCTATCTCCCCTAAGTTTCTTGGGATTTATTGGTGGCTTAATTAGGAGAATTTCTAGTTCATTCCTTAATTACTCCCTTAATGTAATTAAGGTTAATTAAGGTTGTAATTAGTGGTTTAACCCTCTAATTTAGTTGATTAAGGTCTATTTAAATGAATAGGAGGTTTAGAAAATAATTTTGGGGCATTTTCTCTAAGCTATTCCTTAAACCCACCCCTTTTTCTTCCTTAATCCATCCATAACTAAGGGTTAGTTCACTAATTATCTCCTAAATTAATTTCACAAAATTATAAAACTTTCCAGAACTCAATTAATTCTTCTTGGGTAGATTCTTAGGTGTTCAAGAGCCTAAGTATAATTAAGGAAATCAAGATTCAACTCATATGTGTGAGGGGTGCTTTGAAATTACTTAAGTTAAACCCCTTAGCTTAATTAATCATTAATCATGAGCCAAATTGCATTAGGCCTTTTCCTTCCTAGGTGCATTGCAAGTTTAAATTCCTTGTGAAGTTTTATGTCATCTCATTGGCTCATAATTATTTGATTAACTATGCTAAGGTGGTATAAGTATTATATGCTTAATTCATGCCTTGACCTAATCAAAATATAAAATGAATCTAATCACCTATAAATTGAACAAAATATCAAACACATGTGGGAATGGGTTAAGAACAAAAACTCACCTCACATTTTCCAAATTAAATCAAACTTAAAATCAAAAATAAAATCACTTCTAACAAACTTTGATTTGCTTTAAGCTTTCTTATTTCATAAGATTATCTTTATTAATTAAGGTGAATGTGTTTACATACTTTCATTACTTTAGTTTTTTTCCTAATATATGTATGTGTGTGCCATATGATTTCATACATTCATGCTTTTCAAAAATCAATTTTAAAATGAAAATGTTTCCTTTATGTCAAATTGTATGTTTTGGCTAAAGTAAAAAATATGAGGCTATTATCACTATTAAATCCAAATTATTTTAAAAAATATATGAATCAATTATCAAAACTAAAAGTGTAATAAGAATGTATGTGAGTAAAATATAAGGATGTGCTTAGCGTAGTTTTTCTTCTCCTCTCTTTTGGTATAATTTTGAATAGGATTTGGCAAAGTGTATAGATCAGTTGAAAAGATCCTAACACTTGCCTAATTCCATCTCCTATTCATTCCAATGCTATTACTTAAGAAGTATACTTACACTTGCACATATAAATTGCATAAACAAAAATAAATCAACTCATACAAACTTCTGCATTCTTTCTTTTCCATTCATTTCTTTTGTACACATGTTTGTATTTAAGGAAAGTGGTATATTAGTCTAGACAACCCAGGGGTTATGAGGATTTAAGTAGCCCCTGTAAGCCTTGTACCTCACACCCCAGTTAACAATGGCATCATACTCACTTATTCCTTTCATACATTCATATGTGCATGTGAAAATTGGATAAGAAACCCCTACCCTTAATGAAAATCATGCATCATAAACATTCAAATTTTCTTAAAGGAACTTAGCATGCATCATAAAGTGTCTTAAACATTCCCATTTGGTATGTATAGATATGTTTAAGACTCATTCATATGCATGTTATACATATTGGGAAAGAAATGAAGTGATGTATGTTTTGTGAATTTAGTTCACTTTACTTAATCTTAAAATGCCTTTCATTTTGGATAGGTTTGTTTTATAGTTCATCTAAACTTAGGATTAATTAAAACATGTAATAAATATTCACTAAATAAAACTAAAACATGAATCCACTTTAGAAATTACTTAGGTTAGGGAAGGAAAGAGAAGTTCTCTTCTCTTTCTCTCTTATAACTTAGTAATTAATTGTAGGATTCACTTGAGCCCAATCAAAACATAAAATAAAACCAACCCAAAAAAATTAAACCACTTAAATGAAACCTTCCTCTATGTTTAACTTCTTCACACCTATAAAATTCTAACTTTAAACCATAGCTAAGCTAAAGCATGCACATTAGGCTAAGTCACCACTTCTAGCTTTAGATTAGGGCGGTGCATGGTTTGATGTTTGCTCTTATTTTGTGATATATGTTTTAGTCTAGATGTTAGGATGTATGTGTGTAGAATGAATGATAGGATGATTTAGTCTAATCATCATTTTCTATAGGGGATTATGCTTAAGGGGATAGATAAAATATAATTATTTTTTTTTTGCGTGCTTATCCTCCTAAGCATAATCCAATAGGCCAAGTGGACTTAGTCACCCATGTGTAGGGTGATAAGTCTAATATATATGCTTGGGATTTGTGTGGTTTATTTAGCCAATCTATTTTGTAGGTTAGCTAGATTTACTCTTCCTTTTTCATGTAATTTTTTTTACAATTAGAATTTTGGAATGATTGTTATGGGGATTAGGATGAGCATTGTTCATAAGATTACATCTTATGTACCATATGAAAACCTTTGGAGCAACCACCTTCCAACCATTCAAAAGAAGGAACCAAAGAAGAAAGAAGAAAAGAAGAAGAAAGAAGAAAAGAAGAATGAAGAAATGAAGAAGACCCCCAAAATAATGAATTCCTTGCTTAATTGTATTTAATTCATTTGTAATCTAGGTTGTACAAGGGTGGAGCTCAGACTACCCAATTTATTATTTGGGCTTGTCGGTGGTGCCCAAATTCCTCTTATTCTTTATCTTTATAAATTGATTGATGATTTGTTTAGCTTGTGCATTAAGTGGAATCCTTTTCCTAGTTTCTTCCTTGCTTTTTATGGCTGGATGTGGATTAGGCTCTTAGGAAAAAATAAATTTTCTACTAAATTTAACAATTTAAAATTAAAAATAAAGAACTCATAACCTCACCTAAAGATTATGCTAAAATCAAGATAAAAGAATTAGCAACCCTTAGGGATGATTATTATTTTTTTATATCATGCACAAATGCATATTATTTTCACTCTTGATTGGAGGGCTTCCACCTTTGCTAGAGAAACTTGCTTGACCTTTGAGTGCCATGATGGAAACACTCCTCCTCCTCTATTTTGGTCAATAATCCCATTTCTCATGCATTAGACATATCCTATTAGGCGAGTCAAAATGATTGTCTAAAATAAATAAAATAATATGATTTGCATTAGATTTAGGTCATTTGAAGCATACCTTTATGATCTAGTCTCTTTAAGGAGTGATTTTAAGAACTTAGTCTCTTTCTAAATAAATAATAGCCTACTATCTTTAAACATATGACTTTTACATAAATTTAAAACCATAAGAGGAGTTAGTTGGCCACCCCTGGTTGTAAGTCCAAGATGGTGGTTTGTCTCTCTTGTGGAGGCAAACCAAATACTCATTTTGCCTTAGATTTAGGGTTGTGCTCTCTCAAAAGCTCCCTAGATTTGAGGTTCTTCTCCCCTTTGTGGACCATAAGCATAAATCCTCACCTCTTAGGAATTTTCTTAATCTTCATGGAATCATAAGTCCTTTTCTAAATGAAAAATTCTACTTAAACAAATTAAATCAATTTCAAAAATATAAAGCCCAACCATAGGATAGTTTGAGATGCTAGGTCTAGCATCTGAGCATCTCTTACTTTATTTGGCTTTGATAATAACTCTCTCTTTGATCAATCCCATTTGATCTTTTGAAATAAACTAATCGATTGATAGTCCTACCATATTGAAATCTTTAGAGACAATGATCATTTGCATTAATCGAGAGTACTTTTAAGGGATCTGATTCTTTAGGATGTAATTAACTATGGGGACTTGCCTTTGTAGAGAACTTAATGAACCCGATTAAAAATAAAACCTACTTTACTTTTCATGTAAGATACATCTTTCACCTTTGCTTTCGGTGCCTTGGATACATGCAAATAACAGTTCCATCTTTTTTGCACTAGTGCATCAAATTTAGAAAAGTGAATATTGTGTCAAAGGAGACTTGAATTCTCAATTAGAGGTCAAAATATATGAGGATGCAGCCTACTATCTTCCTCCAAATCAAAAAGTTTATTCTTGAGCTTGGTGAATGTTCAAAAATAAAAGAAATAAAAGAAGAAGAAAAAAAGAAAAAAGAAAAAGAAAAAAAGAAGAGAAAATGAAAATACAAGTTAGCGAGAATCAAACAGAAAGAGGTAGAGTCGGATGTTACATCCACCCACAATTTGTTCCTCCATATGAACAAATGGGTAGGATGACTTGACCCCATATAGAGGAAGAGGTAAATTCGAGGCGTTCTAGAGGTGGAAGACCTCCTGTGATGGCCACTATGTTTTACTCACGAGTACCATATCCACATAGACTTAGAGTCCAGTTTGGAGGATGAGTCTCACGTGGTTAGCATGCCAACCAACCCTCTCAGCATGTCCCTTTGAAGGTGACATTCGAGCCAGGCAGTGATGAAGATCAGGCCTCCAAGCAAAGCATGAATGTATCTGAATCATTATTATGTAGAAACATCGGTCGGGTTGGAAACTTTAGCTCTAACCTTACTTTCTTCCCAAAAGTTGAAGGTTTAGTAGTTAAGGAGGTCCATCCGATGTCAAGCCAAAGAGATTTTATTGGGAGCATCATCCTCAAGTCGAAGCGATGTAGAACTTAAGGATGATTCATAAGATTTAATATTACCTTTTGATTGGTACTCCTGTGTTCATAATTTAGCAAAGAAGGATTAATCCCACATACTAAACACAGTCGAGTACTTTGAAAGGCTATGGGCAATCAAAGTAGACATCCTCAATCAAGACCGGGTAGGATTGACAGTGGGTCGGTCGTGATGACAACCATTTCCTAGTCATCATAAATCATTTGGCATCTTATAGGTTCTTCTTAAATCATGCTAACTCTTATGGGAAATATGCTTAGAAACTTCAAATGATCCAAATGAGTCTAAATTAGAGATGCAATCGAGTTCAAAGAAGAGATCGATCAACCATTGATGAACTTAAAGAAATCAACTTGGGCGAAGACAATCCACGACATACATCAGTTCTGAATGAAAAGAAACCAATGATTTAGTGAATCTATTGAGTTTGATTGCTTTGCATGGTGTTACAAAGAAATGCGGTCTATCTCGACATAGCAATCCACTAGCTATAGAACCTAATGCTAATCTATTAAGCATGCTCCGATATGATTAGACATTGAACAATAGGTCACTACTAAATCAAGAAATAGATTGATCGATTTATTAAGAAAAATATCCTACCGGTTGGTGTCATCCTAGTTAAGAAAAAAAGCCAAATTCACATATCAATTTTAGGGATTAAATAAGGCATGTCATAAGGATGAATTTCCACTTCTATACCGAATTAATGGTGGACATCTCCTCATCTCATGCGGTATTCTCTTTTATGGATGGGTCATCTTGCTACAACCAAATTTGGATGAAAGAAACACTTTCAAACCCCGATTAGAATATATTGTTATAAGGTCATGTCTATACATACCAGTCATGACTCTTCTTGATGAACTCATTCATCATCAAGTTGAATGCTACATCGATGATCTCGTTATTAAAAGCAAAGAAAAGGAAGACTGTCTCTTTGACTTGTGAGTAGTTTTTGAATGGTTAAGATAATACAACCTCAAAATGAACCCCCTGAAGTGTGCATTTAGAGTAGCTTTAAAAATTCCTTGGGTTTGTTGTCAGGGAATAGAAATTGATCTGAAAAAGATCAAAGAGATATTAGAAATGCTACCCCTTGCCTACTAAGATCATTTCAAGGCGGTTGGCTATTTAAGATGCTTCATATCCTATCAGGAAGATGGGATGCCATGTTCAAATGGGATGACAAGTGCCAGCATGCTTTCAAAGACATCAAATAATATCTAATGATGCCAATTTAGCTATCAGCATATTACTCTTCTTGCATTAGACTCCCCTTGGTGCTTTGTTGGCTCAAACCAATGAAGAAGGAAGGAGAATACTCTATTATCTCGTCATCATCATCTAATCTGGCAAACTATCCACCTATTAAAAGTCTTGCTAGCTTTAATCTTTGCATCCCATAAGTTCTATTATGCTTTCTCATGGGTGAACTTGATCCATGATTCTCTACTTGATGATCTCCATGAAAAAATCATGAACTTAGGGGGTACTAGTGCTCACCACTGGGAGATGTACTTTGATGGTGTAGCTTCCTCTCAAAGAGGAGAAGAACCACAATTTACTATCCCAGAGAAGACAGGGGTAGGAATAGTTCTCTTAACTCCAGACCATAATATGATGAGATTCTCATATCATTTATCCAATCCATACACCAACAATGAAGCTGAATATGAGGCTTTGATTATCGGTTTAGAGTAGTCATTACACTATGCATCTAGAGTATCAACATCTTTGGGGATTCTCAATTAGTCATCAACCAAATCACTGGGTCTTACGGTTGCTAAGCTCCATAATATACCATAGAATTATTGGCCCAAATCCAGATGTTATCATCTACAAGATTCCTCGAGGAGAGAATGTAGTAGTGCATTAGCTAAGCTTGCCAAAGAGTTGGCATGCATGAGTCCATTCCAATAAGGGTCCAAAATAGACAAGTCTTATCCTTTGATTGATGCGAGATTCTCTCTTGAAGGGAGGTTGCCATTGCCAAAAGGATGAGGTCGAGGGAAACCATTCATGGATTATCTACATAATAACAAACTACCTCAAGAAAAATCACCAGCACGCCAGGTGAAGTAGAGCCCTTTCCTATGCTCGTGGATGGCACACCTGATGGTCCTTATCATATATGGTTACATTATCTAGACAAACATGAAGCTCATAGGATCATGACCGAGGTACACTCAGTTTATGTTGAGCACACCAATCCGGTCTGAAGATGAAAACTAAGATCAAGAGACTAGGATACTACTAGCCTTCAATGATCACAGACTACATGGACATAGCTACGGGATGCCACTAATGTTAGGTACATGATGTGGTCCTACATCCCCAACATTATCTATTGGCCTCATGGCCTAACATTATGGGTTCGATCGATCCTCCTTCTTTAAAGGTCTCCTACTTCATTCTCTCTTTCCAAGGGAGGTCACTGAAAGGATGTGCTCCAGATTTTCAGGAACCATATCGTATATAGGTTTGGCGTGCCTCGATGAATTATATCCGATAATGGTACTACATTCAAGAGCACTAAAATCAATAGCTTTACTCGAAGACATAGCATAGATTGAAGATACTTTACCATCTACTATCCAAGGGCAAATGGATTAGTAGAAGCCTTCAACAAAACTCTCATACAAATATTAAAGAAGACACTATATGACAACAAAGAACGATGGCATGAATAGTTGGTTGAAGCCTTGGGTACGTATGTACAAAACTCCAACTCAATCTACCCCTTTATCCTTAATGTATGGGTTCGAAGTCGTTCTACCATTAGAAGTCTAACTCCCATCACTATGGATAGCCAGTAAACTCACAATGGACCATAATGCTTGGGTTGGAAGAGCTCGAAGGTTTGGAGGAGAGACGCCTACGGGCATGCCAGAACCTCGAGTTATACAAAGCCAAAATGATTCAAACTCATAACATGTTGGTCCGTCCTAGAGCTTTTCAAGTAGGAGAGCTTGTTTTAGTTCTAAGGAGACCAATTATTGCCTGTCGAAAGATAAAAGACAAGTTTGAACCCACATGGGAAGACCCTTATGCCATAGAGATGGCCTACCAATGAGGATCTTATCAACTCATAAATTGTAAAGGAGATCACTCGATGCTTCCAATTAATGGGCTATACATAAAGAAATACTATCCATAAATCTTGTTTGAAAATAATTATTCAACAACTTTTTTCATATCAAATTTCATTTTTCTTAGAAATATCTTTTGCTTGTGAATCTACCATGATGTATTTAGGATAGGTGTATGAGAACCCAAGAGGCATCCTACCCCTCCACAACACAAACACAAACTACAAAAATGCTATTAAGATAGGTGTAAGAGAACCCAAGAGGCATCCTATTTCAATTAGTACAACTAAGTTAGGTGTAAGAGAACACGAGCGACATCCTTTCTTGGTGGACTCATAATTGCCCCTGTGATAGCATTTCATCAATTCTTCGACATGTTTAGGATAGGTATATGACAACCTAAGCCGCATCTTATTCCACCTTTCATAACATAAATAAACATATATCTTTTATCTCAAGCTACTTTGATGTGGGAGCAAGACCCTTGTGGCACTCACTCATTAGCTACTCTAGGTCGGTTCTATACGCTACCTCGCTAGTATGTCACCCCAGTGATCTCTTATTAGAGGATGTGAGTCCCCTGCTTTCTTACTTGACCATTGAAAACCAAAGTTAGTGATAGATTTTCTTGCCTAGTGAACTACCTCATGTTCACTTTGCTTAAGGAGATGTGAGTCCTCATGCTTTTTTCTTGAACTAGCCATCATGTATTAATTAGGTTGAGTATATTTGAGGTTTAGGGTAAGTCTCCCAGAGGCTCCTTTCCTCTTGACTACATTTGAGTCGATGTAAGTTCATTAGGGCATTCACTCAGTAGTCTCCCTAGGTCAGATGACACCTGTTGAGCCGAAGATAGACTATCCCAACAATCAGTTCCGCTTTAAGAGGATGTGAGTCCCCGAGCTTTCTTCCTAGGCTAATTATCACAAATTGATAAGCACCTTAGGTTGGTTGATGTTCACTATGCTAACAGTGACTCACTTGGTGGATACACCACTCTTGGTAGATGTGAGTCCCCGTGTTTTCTCCTTGAGTTGGGCACTAAATACCTATTTGATATATGACTAGCCATGTCATCTTCTCCAAGGTGTTGGATTAAACCTTTTGTGGCCTCATCCCCTGCAGGATTTCTATTTGGATCATGTCCTTTGCAACCCCATTTAGACACTACATGGG
Source organism: Cymbidium sinense (assembly GCA_021442155.1). Taxonomy (NCBI): domain Eukaryota; kingdom Viridiplantae; phylum Streptophyta; class Magnoliopsida; order Asparagales; family Orchidaceae; genus Cymbidium; species Cymbidium sinense. Next base: position 76,728,504 of record CM038220.1, read on the forward strand.
TTACTTTTGGATTGTGGTCCTCTTTCCTAGCTAGCCCCTATGGTTGAGAATTTGTTCATGCAGATTCTCCCAGTTGATAAATGTCTAGGTGATAAAACCTCCTTCTCGGTTTTTATCCCTCAAAACCACATCGTTAAAATAAACTAAATAATAAAAATAAAATTAATTTTCTTTTGGATTAAGAATTCAAGCCCCTAATGGCCCCTTTCCCAAGCAGGAATCGTATCTTTAGGGTAGTGTCAGTTAAACTCCATATAAGAATTATCTGACTACTTTGAGTTGAGATAAGTCCCTAGGTCGGCACTCTCTCAGTAGTTGCCCTTAGGTCGGGTTGAACTTGTTATGCACCAACTAGTTACCCCGGCGGTCATCTTTGCTTTGAAAGATATAAGTTAGCATTCTTTCCACGATGTTCGCGATGGTAGTAAGTCGCTGATTTATTGCACAAACGATTGATCACCCTAGTGGTTCCTTATTATGGAGGATGTGAGTCCCCACGCTTTCTTCGTAACTTGACCATTACAAACTGAAAGGCACCCCTTAAGTTGGTTAGTTCTACCTAATGGCTGGTAGACTATCCTTTTGGATTTGTAAACCTAAGATAGGTCTAGGATGATATTAGCTCCTTCTTAGTAGATCCATCACACACCGTCAGGGTTCATCTAAAAATAAATTAATTTTAACTATTCTTGAGTCGATATGAGTCCACAGTGACATTCACTCAAATAGTCACCCTAGGTTGGGATTGTGCTATCATCACCCCAAGTGTTGATCGCTACTTTGGAAGATATAAGTCTGTTATGCTTTCTTCATAGTGTAGTCGCCACCGAAGGCAACTCATAGGCGGATAGTCCTACTTTGTGGTGGTAGACTACCCTTTAGATTTGTAAATCGAGGCAGGGTCGAGTCATAGCCCCTTCTCTGTGAGTCCATCACATGCCAACAAGGTCCACAACATAACACACCAAATTAAATTAAATCAAATCAATATAAATCAAATTAATCATTAAGACTACTGTTGAGTTAAGGTAAGACCCTGCTATCTTACTAGTCGATTGATCTATTGTGCCATCGACAGATTACCCCAATGACTTATTATCCCTTTGGAAGATGTAGGCTATGCTTTCTTCTTGCGTCATTGCACCAAAATGCAACCCTTAGGCGAGATAATCCTACCTTGTGGTGTAGACTACCCCTTTGGACTTATAAATCTATGGTCAAGGTAAAGCTCCTTCTCTTCCATCCATCGCTAATAGGGTCCACATAACAAACCAAATTAAATTAAATCAATTCAAATCAAATCAATATAAATCAAATTAATCATCGTTACTCTTGAGTTGAGGTAAGACCCCCAACACACTCACTCGAGTAGCCTTAGGTCCGATTTGTTACACCATCGACATATCACCCCAATAGCTAATCCATACTTTGGAAGATATAAGTTTGCTATGCCATCTTCCTAGTTCAGTCATTGCACACTGAATAGAAACCCCTTAGGTCAGATAGTCCTACCTTATGGCAGGTAGACTACCCCTTTGGACTTATAAAGAACTCCCAATTTTGGGTCTAGGTATAGATCACTTTCATTATTTGTTATAATCTTTTGAATGTTGTTGATCATTTTGATCAACATAGATATGTGTAGTGTGTCTTGTCAGTTACACCACACCTATTGGGGGTCCTTTTGTTGACCTCAATTTTAGAGTGAGCTCTTAACCTCCTCTTCTTAAACTTAGGTCTCTTCTAGACACTAAGAACTCCTTAGTCAAAAGACAGTTCTAGTGATTAGGTGAACACTTAACCTAAGCTTAGAGACTTAGAAGTGTTAATCATAAGATTAAGCTATACCTTAGGGCTTAAGGAAATTACCTATCCCATCGCCTAAACCCAATCTAGACACGCTTTCTCAATTAGCCCAGATACAATTCTTAAACTAAATCTCAAATTAAAATTCAAATTCCAAATCTAATTTCAAAATTTGACTTCAACCCAAAATCAAATTCAAAATCCTAAGACCCTTCCTAAGCCATATGAACCTCATTCATAAGCTTTAAAATGACCTTAGATAAAATCAAACTCAATTGATCTCTTTATAAATCAATTATTCCTTCATTTATATTCACAAATATAAATGAAATCCAAATTCAAATGACCAGAACTATATCAAAAATCAAATCCAAACTCAATTCAAATCCTTTAAGCCAATTCTTTAGAATTAGCCAAATTCTATCAATATCAAGTCAAAACCAATGAATTTTCTCTTGAGTCAATCATTCATTCAATTATCTACCCAAATATAAATGAAACTTACAATCATCAAATCAAATCAAAACCAACCCAAGTCAAACCCAACTTAGCCCTTTTGACTTAAAAATTTCGAATGAGCCAAAATCCCTTAGACTCCAAATTGGTAGCCGTTGAATTTATATTTCAATCTAGGGCTCATATATAAGTTCAACTAAACTTGAATCAAATCAAAACCAAACCAATAGACCCACTTAGGTCAACTTGAGCCAACTTCTAATTCAACCCAAATTGGATTAAACCAAGCTCACCAAAACCTTCCACCATGATTATTGATCACCCTAGACTGATCAATTGTAATCAATTTGGTCAAACCAAGTCAAGTTAGTCATTTGACCAAGTCAATCCTTAGCCCAAATAAATAAAACTAGCCAAAACTCATCCTACACCAAATTGATTGAAACCAATGATTTAATTTAACCCAAAATTAATATTTAAATATGACTTGACCACTAATTAAGCCAAACCAAGCCCAATTGGCCATTTGATCTAAATTGACCCAATTTGGCTTAAAGGACCAAATCTGGTCAAATCATGATCTAACCCAAATTAATTACAACCAATGGCTCAAGTGCATTCCAAATTGATTATTGAACTTGACCAAAGTCATAATTAAATCCAATTTGATCAATCAAACCCAATTGGTCAACTTGACACCACCTAGCCCAAATTGGCCTAAAGGGTCAATTTGGCCTAAATCCAAATAAAATCCAAATTAATTCAAACCAAATACCACATTCATCTTCAATTATCCAATTGAACATGAATCAACCCATAAACCAAGCTAATTTGGTCAATTTTGGTCAAATTGATCAACTTGACCCAATATGACCCATATGACAATATTTTGGATATAGTTGTGATAATAGCCACTCATATTTTACTTTAGCCAACACATGGACATTTGACATAAAGTAAACAATTTTTATTTTAAAAATTTGAAACATGAAATTATGAATGCATGAATCATATGGCATACAACTTAACATGTTGAGAAAGATCCAAGGTACTGAAAGCATATGAACAAACTCACTTTACTTAAATCCTAAAGACATTCTTAAAGAAGAAGAAAATTTAGAATAAATCAAAGTGAATTTCAAAATGATTTTTGTGTAGTTTGAAGTATGATTTAATTTTGAAAAGGTGAGATGAGTTTGCTGTTCCTAAACTATTCTCACATCTATTTTGAATTTTGTTTTAATTTTTAAATGATTAAATCCATTTTTAAGCATTGATTTGGTTAAGGTATGCATTAAGTGGATTAATTAACTCATACCTACAACACCTTAGAAAAATTAACTAAGTAATTACCAGCCAATGAGATGACATAAAACCCACAAGGAATTTAAATTTGTAATGCCCCTGAATAATGAAAAGGCCTAAGAAAATTTGGCTCACTATTAAAAGTTAATTAAGCTAAGGGGTTTAGCATAAGTACTTTTAAAACACCCCTTCACACTTATGAAAGGGGTTTTAATTTCCTTAATTAGACTTAAGTTATTAAACATCTAAACATCTACCTAAGATAGATTAATTAAGTTCTGGAACTTTTTAGAATTCTTGAAAATTGTTTAAGGGGGTGATTAATGCCCTTAATTAAGAGGGGATTAAGGAGAGAAAAAGGGGGTTTAGGGAATAGCTTAGGGGAATGCCCCAAAATTATTCCATAAAACCCCTACCCACTGGATCTGACCCTAATCAAACTTGATCATAGGATAAATCCACTAATCACACCTTAATTAGTCTTAATTACATGAAAGGGGTAATTAGGGAATGAAATAGCAATTTTCCCAGTTAAGCCCTCAATAAATCTCAAGGAAATTAGGGGAGTCATAGGTCATCCCCTAAAATAAATCCTAGAAGTTTGAGATCAATTGATGACCTAATTAAAGAATAATTAACTAATTAAGATTCCAAAATAAACCCAAATTCAGATAAATGGGGAATTCATAATCCATTAAAAATATTTTTGGGAATATTCTAGATGAAATTATCTTTCGATAGCATTTTTCCTTATATTTTTCTGAATTTTCTATAATGGGTTATAAATTTTAGAAGTTATAGGGATTAATTAGGAATTAATTAGGTAAATAACTAATCCCCACTTATTCTCAGCTCATGGCGCGACGCATGGTGGCAGCGATCAACACACTTTACACACATCCTGCCATGAGCCACCCACTTAAACATCATATTAAGAAGGCGGTTGGCGGCGCACACGCTTATATCCTTGGTCATTCAATCAAAGATCAGACAACTAAGGATTTACCCGCGGTTTAAAACAAATAAAAGATTTCTTAAACGTGCCAAATAATCTTAGATGTCCATGTAAAATGTGCGAATGGACAACTAAGATAAGCCAAATTCTTCCCTGAGGATTAATGGAGACTGTCCATGATCCATGGTGAGATCTGAGCCCGATCTAGCATGGAATCATACAAGACTCAACCCACACCATCTAGGCATCATTACCAACCTTTCCAACAGTTGATTTCTCATGCAATGAAAATTCCTTTAAGGACTAACACCTATCGCTAAGTGATCAAAAAATACCTCAGGAGGTGATCGGCCGAGCTCGATGAGGTAGCTTGACTTCTAGTGGAGACGAAGCCCTGTTGAAAGTTTCAAGGGGGTTGAGTGGATCTTCCTATGGACCAACACCACTTGATCTCACTTGTGGCTTTGAAGGCTCTCCTTATTGTGGGAACCAAAATAGATTCTTGGGCAGTTTGAATTGGTCTTTAGAAGGAGTGTGTAGAATTGGATTAAGATCAAGTGTAGAGGAAGTTGGAAATTGGATTGAGCTCCCCTATTTTGCACTATGCAAAATTGAGATTTAGGGAAATCAAATCCTGTCTAGAGACCTTGGAAATGCTCAGGTGATTGGGGTTCCCAGGAAATGTGAGTGAATTTTCTTTGAATTATGGGAGTATATCTAACCTATGGCAATCACCTACGACCTATTAGTTGCCATTTTGATCAAATTGACCATATATGGGTGAGTCTTTTGCTTTGTTAGATCATTGCACATGGTTTAATCCCTGAGTGGAATGCCAACCTCCCATGTGCATCAAATTGAGCATGGAGGAAGTTTGAAAATTGAATTTTAGGCTATATGGTTGGGTTTGGTCTATGGGTCAAATGGGTTGACCCAAACCCAGGTTAGTGTACCACTCATCACTAAGTCCCCTTGAGCTTTTAGGAAAGCCTCATGTGATTGTGAAGAGGATATGACCAAAATACCCATGGGTTAGGCCAAAGTTTGTTCTATGGACTAGGGGTAAAATGGTCATTTTGCTATTTTTTAACCTTGGGTATGTTTGGTATGTTGGGAAAATAGGTTTGGCCAAGTTTCATTGGATTTGAAATCCATTGATAAGGTTTGGCTCATGTTGACCCATTTAGGTCAAAATGGGTCAACTTGGGTCAAGTTGACTAATTGGTCAAATTGGGTCAAACCAAGGGATGGGTCAAGTTCATATGTCCATTTGAAATGTTTTGGTGCCTTCGGTTTGGTTCAATTTGGTATATATTTGATTTTGGCTCATATGACTCATTTAGGTCAAATGGGTCAAGTTGACCTATTTGATCCATTTGACCTATTTAGGTAGGTCAAGGATAGGTTTAGGTTAGGTTAGTCATATGGAGTGGATTGGTATCATTGTTTTCACTAAATTTGGGTTAAGTTCGATTTTGGCTTTACATGACCCCTTTAGGTCATGTTGGGTCTAAGGTCAATTGGGCTAGATTGGGTCTAGTTGGCCAATTGAGGCTTTGGTCAAGTTCCACAAGTGATTTGGGATGGTCTTGACCCATTGGTTTCAATCAATTTGGCTTAGATCATGTTTTAACACATTTTGGTCCTTTAGGTCAAATTGGGTCAACTTCAAGTCAAGTGGGCCAATTAGCTTAAATTTTGGCTTGGTCAAGTTCAAACATAGGTTATGAGGGAACTTAGATCAATGGTTTTGATCAATTTGGCTTATTGTGGAATTTGACTATGTTGGTTCCATTTTAGGTTAAGTGACTTGGTCAAGCCTTAGGTGTGACTTTGTTTGACCCAATTTGATTGATTGATCATTCCATGATGATCATGATGAGAGGAATATATGAGTTTGGTTCAATCCAATTTGGTTAGGATCAAAAGTTGGCTCATAAGGGTACTTTAGGTCACTTTAGGTCGAGTGAGCCTAAGTTGGTTAAATGGCTTAGTCAAAGCTTGATTTGAAGTTGATTGATCTGGTATATGGACTCATGATTGAAATATGAATCCATTTACATGTTGTTTGAAGTCAAATGGATTTTGATCCATTTGAAAATTTCATATTCAAAGAAAGAATATGAAGGGGTCTGGGTTTGATTTTTTATTTGAGTTTTGATCGAATGATTGAGGTATGGATTTATATATCACTCATGATTGTAGAGTTGATTGAACCTTGAGAAAATCAAGAGGTTGGCTTGAGTGATTGGGCTAAGTTCAAGATTTTGGCTTGAAAGGCTTAGATTTGATTTTGAATTGATTTCGTTTGATTTTGGAATTGGTTTTGATTGATTTATATTTATATTTCATTTATATATATGAATATAAATGAGAATATAAATTGATCATGAGAAAATTTCAGGAATTTGGAGTTTAATCATGATTTGGGATAATCCATTAAAGAGAATTTAAAGGATTTAAGAGAATTCTTAATTTAAAATTTAATTTTTGGATTGGAATTGATTGATTTATATTTATATTTTATTTATATATGAGAACATAAATGAGAATATAAATTGATATTGAGAAAATCCCATGAGTTTGAAATGGTTTGATCAAAGTTTAGGTTAAATCTATTGATGGAAAATTAAGGGATTCAAGAAAATTTCAAGCATTTTAAATTTGGAATTTAATTTTTTCCTTTGATTGGATTGATTTATATTTATATTTCATTTATATATGAGCATATAAATGAGGATATAAATAAGTTTCGTGAAAATTCCAAGGAATTGAAGTGATTTGGTCAAGGTTTAGAGTTGATTAAAGGGGCTTAAGAAAATTTTCACAAAACTTATTTATATCCTCATTTATATTGGTAAACAACTAAGCCCACCTAAGCCTCACATTGTGAGCAATAATTATTATGAGATGATCAATTACTCAAATTGGTTCAAACCAAGTCAACACTTAGCCAAAATGAAATCCAAACTAGCAAAAATCCATCATATGCCAAAATTGATTGAAACCATTGACCAAAACCAATTCATGATCAATGCTTGAACATGACCAAGTCATCATTTGAGCTTAACCTAGCTCAATTGGCCACTTAACCCAAATTGACCCAACATGACCTAAAAAGTCAAAATATGTCAAATCTTGATCTAAACCAAATTGATTGCAACCAATGGGTCAAATTCATTCTAAACCATTATTGAACTTGACCAAAGCCTTAATTGGTGAACTAGACCCAACTAGATTGATCACAAACCCAACTTGACCTAAAAGGTCAAATTGACTTGAAACTTAACCAAACCAAAATTGATTGAAACCAAAGCTTGAAAATATTTCAAATGACCAATCAAACCTAAAATAACTCATGAAAATAAATGGGTCAAATTGGTCAACTTGATTTGACCTAAATGAAATCAAATGAACAAAAATAAAATATAAACCAAATTGACCCAAACCAATGATGCCAACACTTTTCAAATGGTCATATGAACTTGAACCCTTGGTTTGATCCAATTTGACCAATTGTCAACTTGACCAAGTTGAGCCATTTTGACCTAAATGGCTCAACATGAGTGAAATGATATCAAATTAACACCAAATTTATTGAAAATTAGAACAACCCAATTTCAAACTATTCTAAATCTACTTAAATTGAAATCAAAGCTAAATGACCATTTTACTCCTAGGTCAAGGGGTAACGTATGGCCAATTCCACTTGGAATTTGGTCAAATCCCTTTCATGGCCACTTGGCACCCTCTTAGTGAACTAAGTGGACATTAATGAGTGTGGTGCATATGACGCAATGGGTTTGGGTCAGCCAAACCTAACCCTAGGCTAAAATCACCACCTAATTCTCCACATGGAGTCATTCCTCCACTCAAATGAGCACATGGAAACTTCACTCCACTCCTCAAAAAACTAAACCATGTGGAGCTTAAAATGGCCTAACCAAACCACTCATTGTGATCAATTTGATCAAAATGGAAGTGACATGCTTGGTCGTCTGATCCTTGTAAGGGAGATATATTCCCCCTAATTCCACTTCATTTCAGATCTCTTGCATTCAATTAAGTGATAGGAACTCAGAGGAAGCATTGCCAAGCTCTCCTAAAGTTTCCAAAGCTCATTTAAATTCTCCATTTTCAGATTTGTTCAAAGCTAAAATAGGGGAGCTCATTGGAAATTCCACTTTTCTCAATTCACCACCAAACTCCAATTGGTCTTGAAAGCACCATCAGAAGACCAAATCAAGCTTACCCATGGTGTTTCCTAAGTGTTCAAGCCAAGGGAAGAGAGGTCTAGAACAATGATGCAAGCATTTGAAGCTCATCTTGGCCAATAGAAGGATCCACTTGATCTCAAGCCTTCAAACCTTCAACAGGGTTTCATCTCCACTAGACAAAAGCTCGACGGTTGGGAGCTTCCTCCACAGGTATGAATCTAAACCCTTAGGCTCGATTTTCTTTGGTATTTTGTGAAGGAAAGTATAATCTCAAGTGAAATTGACCATTGGATCTTCTCCTTATTTCTTCTTGATGGTGTGGGTTTGATCTTTGCTCAATCCAAGCTCACATGAGCTCGATCAAGCCCACACGGTCGCCACCTGGCGTGAGGCAAGGCAATCATGGACCATCCATCCCGCATATTTTGAATGATCCTGATTAATACATGTTAGATCTTAAACCTTTTTTGAGAACGTGGGTTTAATCCAGACCTTTCAATTTTTAATCAGACGGTCCAAGGAAAAGTGCATAGTGCCGCCAGCTAACTGTGCAGTCGATTTGATAACTTAAATAACCAATCCCATTGGACCACATGGAAAGTGTCTGCCGCGTTAGTGGTCCATGTGGCACCGACAGGATTAGTTATATAATTAAGAATTTAATGACCTCATAATTATAGAAATTTCAAATATTCATAACTAAATGTTCAAAAATCCAAAAAATACAAACTCAAATTTATTTGAAAGATAATTTAAAGGGGAATAATATAAAATTAATTTTAATTGATTTTGAATAATGATATTTTCTTAATTTAAGTTTTATTAGGGATGTTAATTACTCCTTAATTATTCCAATAGTTTATTCCAAATTCCTTAGGGTTAATTAGTGGGATGACATCTGCCTCTCATGATTTTATTGAAATTTATTATTGGACTAATTTAGGCAATTACATTTCAAATTAATCAATTAAATGATTAATTAACTAATTAAATGATGATAAATTTATTAATTAAATTTGTTAATCATCTTGAAGTGGATAGACTTAGGGAATGATATTAGGATGCATTTTCCAAAATATTTTCCCTAAGTCTATTTCATTTGAATGAAAACTTAATTAATTTACAAATTGATTAATGATTTAATCATTTCATTAATAACCAAATTCAAAATATAAATTTAATCCAAAAACTTAATCACTTAATCAATCCTTTCTTGGGTAGATGCTTAGGTGTTTAATAATCTAAGTAAACTTAAGGAAATCAAATCCAACCTACAAGTGTGGGAAGGGTTATGAAACTTATTAAACACCTTAGCTTAATTAATAAATTTTATGAGCCAACATTAGGCCCTTTATTTCTAAGGGTGCATTCTTGATTTCAATGTGGCGCATATCATATGTTGGCTCATAATTGTTTGAATAATTATGTTAAGGAGGTGTAAGTAAGGGGTAATTAATAAACTTAATTTACACCTTAACATAAATAAAATATAAAATCAATCTAATGGTTCTAAAAATTAAACTAAAACAACACATATGTGGGAGATGGGTTAGGACCAGCAAATTGTTTCACATTTTCTAAATTCAAATCAAACTCAAAATAAAACTAAAAATTTCTTTAAATAATTTGATTCACTTTAAATGATCTTATTCCATAGGATTATCTTTAGAAATTAAGTAAGGTGAATGAAATTACATGCTTGCATCACTTTATTTATTTCCTAACATGTGTATGTCATATGAAAATCATGCATTCATGTCTTTTGAAAAAATCAAATTAAATGAAATATGTTTCCTTTATGTCAAATTGCATATTTTGGCTAAAGTGAGAATATGAATGGCTATTATCACTACTAAATCCAAAATTATTTTCCAAACTTAGAAATAAAATATTACAAATGAAAGGTATGTATATAATTACTTATAAGTTTGCATGTGAGTATAATATAAAATGTGTATTATGTGACTTTTCTCTTCTCTTTTAACATTGTTTTGAATAGGATTTGCAAAGTATAGTTCATTTAAAAAAGAACACAACACTTAATTCATTCCTATGTTATCCTTTAAGAGGGAACTTCACATTTGTATGCATGCATAACCAAATCAAAACAAACAAACATAAACTTTTTGCATGATTTTTTTTTTTTGGTACATGCACATGTATTTAAGAAAAGTCGTATATTATTCTAGATACACCCTGGGATTGTGAGACTTTAAGTAGCCCCAAGTAGGTCCTGTACCTTACACCCATTGTTTAGAAAATAATGGCATCGCACTCACATAAATCTTTCATACATGTAAATGTGCATTTGATTAATGGATAAAAGAACCCCTCTTTTATACTTAATAAAATATTGCATATATGAAACATTACAATTTTACTTAAGCAACATCTCTTAGCATTCATCATGAAGGTGTTTCTTTTTTGCATGTATAGATATGCTTAGGGTTCATCCATATGCATGTTACACATGTTGGAAAGAAATAAAGTGTTGTGTGTTTTGTGATAGTAATTCACTTTACTTAATCTTAAAATATCTTTCTCTTTGAATAAGTTTGTTTAGGAAAAATATTAACTTAAGATTAATTAAAACACATAATAAGCCAATCACTAAAAAAATCACTAATGAACTTACTTTAGAAATTACTTAATGTAGGGAGGAAAGAGAAGGTCTCTTCTTTTTCTCTCTTTACAAGTAATTACTTGTAGGTTCATTCAAACCAAATAAAATCATAAAATAAAATCAACCAAATTAACTAAATCACTAAAATGAAAGCACCCTCTAAGTTGAACCCTTCATACTTACAAAACTCTAAACTTAAAGCCTAGCTAAGACATACCACACAAGCCTTAAATGGCACACAAATTAGTCTAAGTCACCATTTCTAGTCCTATATTAGGGTGGTGCATGGTTTGATGTTTGCTTTTATTTAGTGATGTGATATTTTAGTTTAGATGTTAAGGTGTATGCTCGTAGACTAGATGGTAGGGTGATCTTAGTCTAACCATTATCTTCTGCTTAAGAATATTATAATTTTTTTTGCTATGCAGGTTGCTTATACCCCTAAGCATAATTCAAAATAGGTCAGGTGGACTTGGTTACCCATGTGTGGGGTGCTAAGTCCAATTTATTCATATACATGCTTGGGATTGTGTGATTTGTTTAACTAATCTATTATATAGGTTTTAGTTAGATTTATTTTCACATGTAATTTTTTTAATTAAGATTTTGAATGAATGTTTTTGGGGATTAGGATGAACATTAGTCATAAGACTATGTCTTATGTACCATGTGAAGCCTTTAGAGCAAACACCTTCCAACCAACCAAATGAAAAAAGAAGAAAGAAAAGAGGAAGGGAGAAATGAAGAATGAAGACTCCCATAACATGAATTCCATTTTTATTGTAATTAGTATATTTATAATCCAGGTTGTATAAGGGTAGAGCTCGGCTACCTAATTTATTTTGGGTTTGTGCAGTGGATCCCTACCACAAAAGGCCTCTTATTCTTTTGCGCAAGCTTTATAATTGTTTGATGTTTGTTTAGTTTGTACATTAAAATAATTTGGTTTCTTCCTTGCTTTGATGAATGGCTTTGGATGCAATTAAGAAGCTCTTAGGAAAAAGTAAATTTTCTATCAATTAATCAATCAAAATTAAAATTAACAACCATTTCACTTAAAGCCTAGGTTATAAAACAAGATAAGATTTAGCAATTATAAAACAAGATAAAGATTTAGCAACCCAGCTTGATGTTGTATGTTTCCATCATGCATAAAAGCATCTTATTTCACTCTTGTTAGGGACGACTTCCACCTTTGCTAAATTTGCTTGACCAGAGCCATGGTAGAAATACACCTCCTTCTTGCTTATTTCAGCCCATAATCAAATTTCTCATGCATTAGGCATATGAATCCCACTTTATGTCAAATCAACTGTCAAGAAATAAAAATAAAACATAACAAAATTTGCATTAGATTTAAGTCATTAAATCATGCCCTACTTGATCTAGTCTCTCAGGGAGTGTGTTTAAAAACTTAGTCTCTTTCTAAATAAATAATAGCTTAGCTATCTTGCAAAATCATATGACTTTCCCACATGTATTTAAAATCATTGGAGGAGTTAGTTAGCGGCCACCCCCAGGTGTTGTAAGTTCAAACAATCAGGTGGTTTATCCTCTCTTATGGAGGTAAGCCAAATACCCATCTTCACCTAAAATTTTGGTCGTGCTTTAGCTCTCGCCAAAGATCCCTAGATTTAGGTTCAGAGTTTGCTACTTCCCTTTGTGGGCTACAAGCATAAATCCTCACCTCTAAGGCATTTCCATGACCTTGTGTTGTGGAATTATAAGTCCTAGATTTCTAAATAAAATATTGACTCAAATAAATAAATCACTTCAATTTCAAAAATATAAAGCCCAAACATAGGATATTTTGGAGGTGCTTACTAGGCTTCTAGTATGGTGAAATATATAATCCCATCTTCATCTTATCCTTTTAAAAGATAGATGAAGATAAAATATATACTTGTTAGGACACCACATAGATCCACAGATATTCTTATTTGGGTGATCGGGTATGACATTGAGGGAAGGTACTATCTCGAAGATAGAAGTCACCACTACAATGGATTTAATCAAATAAGACTCATGGATTATGGGTCATTGTACTAGAGATTCTTCCCTTTATATGGAAAAGTAAAACACAATTTATTTTAAAGTTTGTTAAGTTCCTTATGGAGGTAAGCCCCATAGTTAATTACATCCTAAGGAATGAGATTTCTTAGGAATACTCGATTAAGTAAATGATCGTTGTCTCCAAAGATTACAAAGATGGGACTATCAATCAATTGGTTTATTTTTAGAAGATCAAGTGGGATTGATCAAGAGGAGGGAGTTATTATTGAAACCAAAGAAAGATAAGTAGGAGATGCTTAGGATACTAGAAACCTAGTAAGCAACTCAAAGTATCATGTGGTTGGGCTTTATATTTTTGAAATTGAAGTGGTTTATTTATTTGAGTTGAATTTTTATTAGAAATTTATGGCTTATAATTCAATGACATAAGATCATGGGAATGCCTAAGAGGTAAGGATTTATGCTTGTGGCTCACAAAAGTAACCTCTGAACCTAAATCTAGGGCTTTGGCGACAAATTTAATTAAAAAAATGAGTATATGATTTACCTCTATAGAGAGGATAAACCACCATGTTTGGACTTACAATCCAGGGTGGGCCAACTAACTCTCTTACAACTTTAAATACATGTTGGCAAGTCATATGCTTTTGCAAGATAACTAGGTTGTTGTTTATTTAGAAAGAGGTAAGTCCTTAAACACACTCCTTAAGAGACTAGATCATGATTAATGACTTAAATCTAATGCAAATTTTTGTTATGTTTTATTTTCATTTTGGACTATTGATTTGACAGCTTATAGATTCATATGCCTAATGCATAAGAAATTAGATTATGGGCCAAAATCACAAGAAAGTGTGTTTCCACCATGGCTCTCAAGGTCAAGCCAAGTTCTCTAGCATAGGTGGAAGCCCTCCATAACAAGAGCGAGACAAGATGCTTTTTTATGCATGATGTGAAAACATACAACATCATAAGGGGTTGCTAAATCTTTATTTTGCTTTTATAACTTAGGCTTTAAATGAGGTTATGAGTTGTTAATTTTTAATTTTGAGTTGATTAGTTGATAAAAAAATTTATTTTTCTCTAAGAGCCTAATCGTGTCTAGGCCATTCATCAAGGAAGCTAGGAAAACATGCCATCTTAATGCACAAGCTAAACAAACATCAAACAATTTATAAAGCTAGCACAAAAGAATAAAGGCCTTTTGAAGTCGGGCTCCACCACACAAATCGAAAAGGCAAATGTGGGTAGCCGAGCTCTACCCTTATACAACTTGAATTACAAATGAATTAATTACAATCAAGAAGGAATTCATGTTATGGGGGTCTTCATTCTTCATTCATTTGTTCTTCTTTCTTCTTTCTTTTTTTTCTATTTTTCTTTCTTCTTTCAGTTGGTTAGAAGGTGGTAGCTCCAAAGGCTTCACATAGCACATAAGACATAGTCTTATGACCAATGTTCATCCTAAACCATAATCATTATAAATCCTAATTATAGAATTACATGAAAATGGGAAAAGTAAATCTAACTAAGACACGCTAAATAGAGATTAGCTAAACACCCACACAATCCCAAGCATGTATATGAATAAATTGGACTTAGCACCACATGGGTAACCAAGTCCACCTGGCCTATTTTGGATTATGCTTAGGAGTATAAGCAACCTACACAACAAAAGCATTTATATTTTTTATTACACTTAAGTACAATCCCCTACAGAAGATAATGGTTAGACTAAGATCACCCTACCATTCAGTCTATGCACATACACCCTAACATCCAGACTAAAACATCACATCATAAAGGAAAAGCAAACATCAAACCATGCATCACCGTAGCATAGGACTAGAAGTGGTGACTTACCCTAATGTGTGTGTCATTTAAGGTTTGTGTGGTATGTCTTAGTTAGGCTTTAAGGTTAGAATTTTCTAAGTATGCGATGTTTAACTTAGAGGGTGATTTCATTTATGTGATTTAGTTGATTTGGCTAATTTTATTTTTATGATTTGATTTGGTTTGAATGAATCCAACATTAATTACTATGTTGGAAAGAGAAGAAAAGAGATGAGAACTTCTCTTTCCTCCCTACCTTAAGTAATTTCTAAGGTAGATTCATTAGTGATTTTTTGTTTAGTGAATATTTTATTATGTGTTTTAATTAATCTAAGTTTAGATTTTCTCTAAACAAACCTATTCAAAGAGAAAAGCATTTTAAGATTAAGTAAAGTGAATTACTATCACAAAACACATAACACTTTATTTCTTTTTAACATGTGTAACATGCATATTGAAGGATCCTAAGCATATCTATACATGCAAATGGAAATATTTAGCACACCTCAATAATGAATGCTAAGAGATGTTTGTTTAGGAAAATTTTGGAATGTTTCATGTATGCATGATTTTGTTAAGTAGAAAAAGAGGGGTTATTTTATCTATTATTCATATGCACATTTACATGTATTAAGATGTAAGTGAATGCAGGTGCCATTGTTTCTACACCGAGGGGTGTAAGATATGATACTTAGTTGGGGCTACTTAAAACCTCGCAACCACAGGGTCGACTAATATACCACTTTTCTTAAATACATGTGGATGTACAAAAGAAATGCATGAAAAAGAATCATGCAAAAGTTTATGTTTGTTGATTTGGTTATGCAATTTTCATGTGTAAATATGAAAGTCCCTCTTAAATGATAACATAGGAATGGATGTA
The DNA here is from genome assembly GCA_021442155.1 of Cymbidium sinense. Taxonomy (NCBI): domain Eukaryota; kingdom Viridiplantae; phylum Streptophyta; class Magnoliopsida; order Asparagales; family Orchidaceae; genus Cymbidium; species Cymbidium sinense. Next base: position 76,744,595 of record CM038220.1, read on the forward strand.
AGCAAGTGTTGTCTTCTTTTACAATCTATTCAAAACTATGTTAAAAGTGAGAAGGAAAAGTCACATAATGCACATCTTTATATTATACTCACATGCAAGCTTATAAATAATTATAAGTAGCATACCTTTCATTTGTAATGTTTGGTGTATAGGTTTTGAAAATAATTTTGATTTAATAGTGATAATAGTCATTCATATTCTTACTTTAGCCAAAACATGCAATTTGACATAAAGAAAATATTTCATTTTAATTTTTCAAAAGGTATGAATGCATGATTTTCATACATATTTAGCTGATAGGAAAAAAATAAATAGTAATTTCATTCATATCTTAATTAATTCCTAAAGACAATACTATGGAATAAGATCATTTAAAGTGAATCAAATTGTTTAAAGGAAATTTTGATTTTATTTTTGAGTTTGATTTGAATTTAAGAATGTGAGAAAGTTTGCTAATCCTAACCCATCTCCCACATGTGTATGTTGTTTTAGTTTAATTTTAGAACCATTTATTTTATATTTTGTTTTGTTAAGGTGTACATTAAGCCCATTAATTACCCTTACACTACTTTAACATATTTAACCAAATAATTGAGAAAATGTATGACATAAAATCACAAGGAATTTAAATCAATGCACCTAAGAAAGAAAGGATTTGGTTTGGCTCATAATTAATGATTAATTGGCTAAATGGTTTAAGTACTTTCATAACCCTTCCCACACATATGGGTTAGATATGATTTCCTTAAGCTACTTAGGTTATTGAACACCTAAGCATCTACCCAAGAAGGAATTGATTAAATTCAGATTGATTTGATTTTAAAACTTTAATTGATTAAGCCATTTAATAAAGTGATTAAACTATTTAAGTAATTTGCATCTTAATTAGATTTTTATCCAAATGAAATAAACTTAGGGGAAAAGATTTGGGAGAGAACTCATAATCTCATTCCCTAAGTCCATTCACTATTCTAAGTTAATTATCAAACTTAATTAATGAATTTATTACTATTTAATAGGTTAATTAATCATTTAATTAATTAAGATAGTGATTAGGAGTGAATCAAGCAATACCCTTAATTAAATCATTAATAAATCCCAAGAAAATTAGGTAGAAGTCATCCCATTGAACACGAGAAGTTTGGAATTAATCAATGGAATAATTAGGGGGTAATTAACATAATTACATTCCCAATAAAACTAAAATTGCATGAAATTTACTACTCAAAATCAATTAAACTTCATTTGATATCTTCAAAATTCATTTGAGTTTGTATTTTTATGATTTTTTTACATTTAGTTATGTAATTTTGAAGTTTTGTGATTAGAAATAATTAAATAGCCTAATTATATAACTAATAAATCTCATTGGGCCGATGAGCATGCTTTCCACATGGGTATCATGGTTATTTAAGTTGTCACATCTACACACTCGGCTGGCATCGCTTTCTTCATCGATCAAAGATTGGATGGTCAAGATCAAACTCGTGGTATTAAAGGGACTAAATAGTAGATCTCACGTGTTTTAATCAAGACCGTCCATCCAAAACATGTCAGATGGATGGTCCATGATTCATCTCTGCCCTTGTCTACTGGAGATGGCGATCGCCTGTCCCTTAGGGCTCGATTGAGCTCGGATTGAGTAAGGATTGATCACACACCATCAGGAAGAGATAGCAAGACATCTAACGGTCAAATTCACTTGAGGTCACACTTTTGCTTGGGACCAAAAAAATTTAGCCTAAACACAATTTTGAATAGTACCTCAGGCTATCACTAAACTCTCAGGTAGGTAGCTTTGTCTTTGAGCCCTGTTAAGGTTTGAAGGCAGGGTTGAGGTAGATCCTCTAATTGGCCAAACTCCTCCTCTAGGCTTTGACTTTGGTCTAGCTTCTCCCTCCCATGCCTTGGAAGCTTGTATGAAGACTTGGGTGAGCTCGATTGAGTCCTCAAGGTGCTTGTGGGAGGAATTGAGCTATGGTAGTGAATTGAGCAAAGTGGAAATTCCTACCTCCCTATTTTTGGCAAGAATGGAGAAATGGGAAGTGCTTGAGGAAGCTTGGAGGAACTTCAAGAAGCTTACTATGAGTTCCCTAAGCTCAATTGACTATGAGTGATCTCCAAGTGAAATTAGGGGAGTATAACTCCCCCATAAGGATCGATGGAGTGGTTTTTGCCATTTTGATCAAATTGATCCCATAAAGTGAGTTGGTTAGGCCATTTTTTAGCTTCAAATGATTCAATTTGGCAGGAGTGGAGTGGTGAAGCTTCCATGTGCTCATTTGAGTGGAGGAGTGATCCCAAGTGGAGACTTTCATATTGGGTGGCGGTTTGGCACAATCCATTGGGTCATGTGCACCACATTCATTAGTGTCCACTTGGTCTACTAAGAGGGTGCCAAGTGGCCATGAAAAGGATATGATCAAATTCTAAGTGGAATTCCTTGTTTTGACCTAGAGGTGAAATGGTCATTTGGCTTTAATTTCACTTTGCATTTAGATTAGTTTGAAATTAGTTTGGTCCAAATTTCAAAGAATTTGGAGTTGATTTGATATCATTTGGTTCATGTTGACCCATTTAGGCCAAAATGGGTCAACTTGGTCAAGTTGACCAATTGATCAAATTGGGTCAAACCAAGGGTTGGGTCAAGTTCATATGACATGCTTTGGCATCATTGGTTTGGTTCAATTTGATTTATATTTTTTGGTTCATTTGATTTCATTTAGGTCAAATGAGTCAAGTTGACCAATTTATTTTATTTTGTTGGATCATGGGTTGGTTTAGGTTTGGTTGGTCATTTGAAATATGTTGCAAGCTTTGGTTTCAATCAATTCATTTGATTTAATTTTGGTTCAATTTGACCTTTAAGTTGGGTTCATGGTCAATTAGGCTAGGTTGGGTCTAGTTGGGTGAGGCTTTGGTCATGTTCAATAAATGGTTTAGAATGAATTTGACCCATTGGTTGCAATCAATTTGACTTAGATCAAGATTTGACACATTTTGACTTTTTAGGTCAAGTTGGGTCAACTTGGGTCAAGTGGCCAATTGGGCTAGGTTAGGCTCAAATTATGACTTGGTCAAGTTCAAACATTGATCATGAATTAGTTTTGATCAATGATTTCAATCAATTTGGCCTATGGTGGATTTTGGCTAGTTTAGGTTTCATTTTAGCTAAGTGTTGACTTGACCAACCCTTAGGTTTGACCCAATTTGAGTGATTGATCATCTCATGATGATTTTTGCGCTCACAATGTGAAGCTTAGGTAGGCTTAGTTCAATCCAATTTGGGTAGGATTAGAATTTGGCTCAAAAAGATACTTTAGGTCACTTTAAGTTAAGTGAGCCTAAGTAGGTCAATTGACTTGATCAAGGCTTGATTCAAGTTTGGTTGAACTCACATATGGACTTATGATTGATATATAAATCAATTTACAAGTGATTTGTAGTCAAATGGGTTTTGATTCATTTGACAATTTCAAGTTCAAAGGATGAACATGAGTTTGACTTGGGCTTGAGTTTTGAATTTAGTTTTGGTTTGATGATTGAAGAATTGATTGAATCATGAGTTTAGTTTTAGGGTAAATTTGGGTTTGAGTATCAAATTTTGTTTCGGATATTTGAATTTATATCTCATTTATATTTGTGAATATAAATGAGAATATAAATGGGTTATGAGAAAATTTCTTGAACTTGAATTGATTTGACTTTGATTTGAAGAAGTTCAAGGATTTATGTTGAAAGAGTTTAGGTTGGAGTTTGATTGTATTTGGATTTAAAATTTGAATTTATTTTGGTTATCTAAATTTATATTTCATTTGTATTTGTGAATATAAATGAGGATATAAATGGGTTATGAAAAAGTACTTTGAATTTGAAGTGGTTTGAATTTGATTTGGGTTAAGTCTATAAGGTGAAATCAAAGGGTTTAGAAATGATTTTAGATTTGGACTTGAGTTTTGATTTAGTTTTGGTTATTTGAATTTATCATTTATATTTATGAATATGAATGAGAATATAAATGGGTTGTGAGAAGAAAAAAAATCTTTTGACTTTGAGTTGATTTGGATTTGAGTTGGGTGAAGTCCATAAGATGGAATCAAAGTGACTTAGAAAAGATTTTTGAATTTGGAATTTAATCATGAGATTCAATTATTTGGAATTGATTCATGATTTGAGAAAATCCATTGGAATTAATTTAAGGTTTGTTTTGGAATTGAAGTTGATTTGAGTTTGAGGCTGATTTGGATTTGGAGTTTGACTTGAAAGAGAGTAAGGATTTGGTTCAAGCTAGAGAAGGAAAATTTTTCTAACACCCCTAAGGCATAGCCTATTCCTATGGCTAACTCTTCTAAGTGTTTAGGGTTAGGTTAAGTGTTCTCCTAATCACTAGAAGTTTCTTAAGACTAAGGAACTCTTAGTATCTAAGAAGAGTCTTAAATCTAAGATAGAGGGGTTGAGAGTTCATTCTAAAAATGAGGTCAATAGTTTCATAAGCATCCGCTACTTATCTTACTTTGACTTTGATAATAAATCCCTCCTTTTGATCAATCCCACTTGATCTTCTAAAATAAATTAATTGATTGATAGTCATATCTTTGAAATCTCATTCCTTATGATGTAATTAACTATGAGGGCTTGCCTCCATAGGAAACTTAACGAACCTGATTTAAAATAAACCCTGCTTTACTTTTTCATGTAAAGTAGGGAAAGAATCTCTGGTACATATGAAGATCCATAGTCCTTAGGAGTCCTTATTGAGGTGATTAGGTCCATCGTAGGATAGTGACTTCTGTCTCTCAAGATAGTACATTATTCCTTAATATCGTACTCGATCATCCTAATAAGAACATCTGGATCTGGGTGTCCAACAAATTATATTTTGTTTTCATCTATCCTTTTCAAAAGATAGATGAAGATAAGAATAAAACTCACCACAGATTTTTTTGGTCACTTCACTAGGGAGGGTTCCTCTCTCTATCTTTGGTTAATGATCATTGTCCCTAAGTATCGGTTATGGGTTTATACTTTGTGTAAATCTAAGACCATATTTCTTTTCCATTGGCACCTAGTTTATTTCATCCTAAGCTAAGCTAGCCAACATCCTTTAGGTTTTAGGACCTCACTCGTAGGAATTAAAGCCCCAAGTTTCATAGGTGAAAATAAAAAATTAATAAAAGTAAATAACCAAAGACTTCCTTCTTACCATTTCTATGGTAAGGTGAGGTTCATTCCAAATAATAATAATAATAATATAATAATAATAATAATAATAATAATAATAATATAATAAATCATAAAATATCAATTTCCAAAAGCACTTTTTCAAAATACACATGATAAAATGTTTACACATTTTTTTTTTTCATAAATCAACCTCATCTAATAATCTTCATGATTGTGATATGTAGGATCTTTTCAAAAAATCAAATTAATAATCATTCTTTTCAAAAGCACAAATGAACTTCCTCATTCAAGAATGAGGATTTCATTTTCAAAAATAAAATCAATAATCATATTTTCAAAAGCACTAATGAACATCCTTATTCAATTTATTTTGATGGAGATTTCACTTTCAAAATAAAATTTGAAATCAATTTCTAAAAGCACAAATGAACATCTTCACTCAATTTATTTTGATAGAGATTTCACTTTCAAAAACAAAATCAACAATCATGTTTTCTAAAAGCACAAATGCACATCTTCACTCAATTTATTTTGATGAAGATTTTATTTTCAAAATAAAATTCAAAATCATGTTTTAAAAAGCATAAATGAATATCCTCATTCAATTTCTTGAATGAATATTTCATTTTCAAATCAAAACCAATGATCATCTCTTCAAAATTAACAATCATCTTTTCAAAATCCAAACAATATATGGATCTTTTATTCAGTATACCCAAATTTGCTAAATGAAAATCCTCTTTTCAAAAATCAAACAACATTTGGATCTTTCATTTGGTAACTATTTCTTCACAACATGTTCAATCAGAGTCAAATGTACTTGAGACTATTAGTGCAAAAGTTAAATCTAAGAAAGGTAGAAAGAAAATGTCTTCAGTATGGGAGTATTTTATAGAAACCACTTATGTATTTAAGGGAGATAGTATACCCTCTTTGCAATGCATATATTGTTGCAAGAAATTCCAGAAATCCAAAACTGGCGCAACTTCACAACTCTTGAGATATGTGCTAAAATCAAGGCCAGGAATAAACAAGTTGTTGAATTGCCACACAAAAGGAAAAAAATATTCCTTTTGATGCCAATTCAATTGAGATTCCATTATTCCATGACCTCAAAATTATGATCATCTTCAAATAAGAGAAATAATTCAAAGATGATAATTGTGCATGAGTATCCATTTATGATTGTTGAGTATATGTGGTTTAATATTTTGTTGAAGGTGTTGAATCCCAATTATGAGAAACACTATTAAGAGTGATTGCATGAAAGTATATGAAATGGAAAAGAGAGATTAAATATTTCTTAGAGCATTCATGGAGCTTCTTTGACATCGATTGTTGGACTTCAAATCAAACATATATGTCTTAACAATTCACTATATTGATGATTCTTGGAAACCGTAAAGCATCATTTATTGAGTAATCCTCCACACAACATTTATTTGTGATGTGTAATTATTTGTTAGATTGGAATTTGTAGGACACGGTGTCTACTATCACATTGGATAATGCTAGTAATAATGATGATGCTACAAATACTTTAAAAATTAATTTTCGGTAGAAAAGTTACATTTTCAGGGTCATTTCTTTCATGCTAGATGTTGTGCTCACATCTTGAATATAATGGTTCAAGATGGTTTGAAAGAGGAGCAAAAAATAACACATAAGATCATGGAGATAATAAAATACCTTAAAAAGTCTCCTTCAAGGTTACATAAGTTTGTTGAAGTGGCAATGAAACTAGGGATCCCCACTTCAAAGGGATTATGCATTGATGTTCCTACAAGATGGAACTCCACTTACTTAATGCTTGAATCTTCTTTTATTTACCGCAATGTGTTTGTTCATTATGCAGCTCGAGATTCCAACTAAAAGTGGTTGCCTTCTGAAATTGAGTGGTATAATTATGAGCAGATTAGAAGATTTCTTTCTATTTTTTCATAATGTGACTAAAATGATTTCAAGTTCTTCTTATCCAACTACAAATATGTTTCTACTTACTTTCATGCATGTAAAGAAATTACTTATTGAAGAATGCAATTCATCAGGTGAATTAATCAAGCAAATGGCTACTATTATAAAAATTAAATTTCATAAATACTGGAGCGAATGCAATTTACTCATGTCAGTGGCTGCTATGCTTGATCCATGTTTGAAAATGAAATTCATTACTTTCACATTTCCTAAAATATACTCTAGTTTTGAGGTAGAATCTAAGATTAAGAGTGTTGAGGATGTTATTTGGGAAATCTACAATCAATATTTAGTTGATATTAGTACTTCAAGCTCTTCAATTCCTAGTGAATCTTCACATCTAGCAGTTGATGTGCCTTTTTCATCAAATTTTGATTGTATGTTAGGATTTCTTTATTTTGTTGCTTCGGTTCTATTCACCATCGATAAAATTTTAAGCTTATTTGGAGGAGGGATTATACTTGTGCAATAATGATTCATTTGATGTTCTTAAATGGTGGAAGATGAGTACTCTCAAGTATCCAATTTTATCCAAAATGGCTAAGGATGTTTTAACAATTCCCATAACCACTATTGCATCTGAATCTACATTTAGTGCTGGTGGTAGAGTTCTTGATGATTACATGAGCTCTTTATCCCCAAAAATAGTCAATGCACTTGTTTGTATATAGTTGGATCGGGAGCTCAACCCAACATAAAAAAAAATCCTTTGGTACTTTTCCAACTAAAAGCAGTCTATTTAATATATTTGATAAATTTCATTCTATCATGATCTACTTTTATTTCAACAAGAGTTAATGGAGGAGGAGAATCTTTATGTGAAACTTTCGAAAAATGTTTATCAATGGAGAAGGATACTAAGCATCAATATATCATCTCGCATTTACTCTTTCCAATATAATTTTCATTTATGCTGTTTAATTTGGACTTATATTTGTGCTATTTAATTTGGACTTACAGTTGTGCTGTTTAATTTGGACATATAGTTGTAATTTGGACATATAGTTGTACTGACTAACAATGGAGAATGATACTTTTATCTATGATGTTTACCTTAGTTTCTTTCAAAGGGAGTTATGGCAACTTTGGCAATTTGGCTAAAGACTATTATTGGCTGCTATAATTATATTTATGTTTCAACAATTCAGTTTGAGATTATTCTATTTTTTGGCATCTTAATAGTTGGCTACCTTGTTTGAGATTATTTTGCAGCATGTGGTGGTTGTCAGGATGACTTTGTTGGCTAGTTAAATGGTTGACACTTTTCGGTGAGTTGGTTATATGGCTGATTTTTTTGGCTATTTTGCTCTTTCTATTTCCTGTTGGACCGTTGGTGACTAATGTGGGGTTCTTGATTCTAACACTATTTGTTGTGTGGATGGCTGGTTTTTTTTTTTGGCTATTTTGCTCTTTTCTATTACCGTTGGGATTGACTAACATGGGGTCGGTTTTCGCCACCACTATTGGTTTTGAGTCTTTTGACCTGCTTTGGTTTCTGGCTTGGTGTGGATGTTACGACTTGGCGATTTTGACCTCCAACTTTGGATTTTCTTTTGCCTTGGTTATGTTTCATGGCTATTGTGTACTTTCACGTGGTTTTCTTGGGTGATTTTGGCTTGATGACTCATTTGGTCTTACTTGTTTTCTAGTTTTCCCCAACTTTGTTTTTTCTTTCTTGGCTTGATGACTACTATTGTGTACTCCCCTATTTCCTGTTTGGATGATAGCCTCCTACTTTGCTTATTCTTAATTCTTAAGAGTTAAAATGGTAAGATCAACAGATGCTACACTTAGTCTTGTCACTTGTGATATTACACATTAATGGGCTATGATGGAAAACTAAATAGATGTATGAGATGCAACTTAGCTTGATGGTTGGTTGTATGTATTTTCAAACATTCAATTTAATTTTTTGTGATTTATGTTTGTTGCTATATTATGTACAAAGTTTTTTTACATTTTTTCCTACCGACTCATTATAATTTTAGCTTATTCAATATTCATTTTTTTGAGTATTCCACTACACCTACTATTATTAATCTTTCATTTTGTCAATTTTTTGAAAGTTTTAAATTCACACAGCCACCAAGCTACTAACGGCATCAACGATTATTTATTTTAATTTTCTAAGCCAATTCATAATATTTATTTCATATTTTCTTATTAATTTTGTTTACATGAAGTGCATATTATTATTTTGAAGATTCAAGGTTGGTTGAAGGCTTGAAGCTTGAAGCTATGGATTGAAAATTGGAATTTGGAAATTATAGTATCATTATTTTGTTAGCTTTTATTGAATCAAATTGTTACTTGTATATGATCATGTAAATTTTTAGGTTGAATTTATTCTTATAAGTTGTAAATTTGTAAATTGTAATATTATGAGTTAGCAGTTTAAATTGTATTCAATTTTGTGTAAAAATAAATATTTTGATTGTATATCTTTTAGTTTCAATTAAATAAATTTTACTTAATTTTGCCAATATTACTTATTTTTTTTACTGTAAAAATAAATTTTTGATTGTATATCACTATTTTGTATATCTTTTAGTTTCAAATTTTGCCAATATTACTTAATTATTTTTACTCTATAAGATTCAATTAAATAATTTTTTTATTACTTTTTCAAATTTTTTAAATTTTTAAATGAAAATTAAGAAAAATAAATATTATTAAAATATAAAATCGAAATTTTTGAAACTGCCTAAAATGAACACAAACAATTTTTCTATAACACACACCTATAAACGAAACACGCCAATTTTGAACAAAATAAATAAATAAATGAGCCGAACACGAACAACATCTCGCTCTCCTGGTTACACCTTCTCCCAAGCAACTAACAACAATTTTCTTACTTCTTTTGAGCTAAAAACACCAAAATCGGGCAGATTCCGGCAAGAAGATGGCGGCTATTGATGAATACAACATTCCAAGGGGAGATAAGAGGTTGAATTCATTCCAAAGCTTCCTCTTGCATCAAGGAGCATGCTCGGATCAACACCGCCACTGAAAACCATCCCCGACGAGATAATTTTGTCAAACTTCAGCCGACCATAGGATCTCTTGTTTGTGATGATTCTTGCGATTTTAAGAATTTCCTTCAAAATCACTTGTATTCTTTATTTTATACAATCCTAATGTGAAATAGAAGTTTTTCGGTGAGAATCGGTGCATAATCAACCACAATCGGACCCCATTCCGTCGATTTTCTTAGTTTTCACAATTTTTTTGCTTGGTGCGGTGTTCGGGCGTCCCGTCGGCGACAGAGCTTGCCGTCGATCTCCGTGAAATAGACGGCCGTGATTTAGTGCCAGATCCTTTGATTTAAGCCCCTTAGTATTTGATTTGACTATCGATCTGATTGGTTTGTCCAATTGAAACCATCCACATTTTGCTCATTTGCCACGCAGAATGGCTCCATCCAATCATTGCGTGCCACGTGACATCGCATGCCACGTGGAGCTGCCGATCTACTACCACATGGAAGTGTGTTCTCACGTGTGTGGTGCTCTTGGATTAAGTAAGAAATTAAAGATTTTTTATTTTAAAAATTAATTAAATCACCTGAAACTTCTAAAATTTATAAAAAATAAAATGCTTACTAAAAAATTGCCAATAAGGGCTCGTTGGATTCGTATTTTAGAGAGGAATCCAACAAATCCAAAATCTTCAAATTTCACTAAATATTATAAACTTAATTTAAGTTTTAGTGAAATAAATATTTATTAATTACTCTAAAAATACAAATCAGACTGAGTTGAAACTTTCAGAGATTGAAGTTGAGCTTAAAATATACATATCATAAAAATTTCAAACCTAAATGACTTTTGGATTGGGAGATATTGAATTTTGAAGCTCAAATAGTCCATTTTAATAAAATAAATTAACAAACTTTATAAAAATTATTTAAATAAAACTTTGAAAATCATAATAAATTATAGAAAATCTAAAAAATGCAAATAAATACTCATTTTAAAAGAATTTCGGGAGGATGCAATAAAAATATTTCTAATTAATTTTAAATAATAATTAAGGCTTAATTAATGTTTAATTGTCAAATTAATTGACTTAATTACTCTTTAATTAACTATGGGATTAATCTCAAACTTTTTAAGATTGTCTAAAGGGATGACCTGTGCCTCCCCTAATTTTCTTGGGATTTATTGCTTGCTTAATTAAAAAAATAATTAATTAATCTTAATTATGCTCATAATTCAATTAATGATTAATTAATCATGTGATCATTAATGAATCAATTAATTAAGTAATTAATTCTTTTGAGCAAAAGTGAATGAGTCTATGGGATAAAATTGAGACCTCCTTCTTAATCTATTCCTTCAAGTTCATTTAATTAATCAAGTTAATTATGGTAATTAATTGAATTATTTAATCAATGAAACTAAGATCTAAATCATTCCAGAACTTAATTACTTAAGTCTTGGCTAGACTCTTAGGTGTTCAATAACTTAAGAGAATTCTAAGAAATTATAACTACATGTGGGAGGGTTATAAGAGTACATAATTAAACCCTTTAGCTCAACTCAATAATTATGACTTAATTGCATTAAGTCCTTTTATTTTCATAGGAACATTATCAATTTTATTTCCAAATCATGCACATATCATGTTGGCTCATAATCACTTGGATAATTATGCTAAGGTAGGAAAGGGATAATTAATGGACTTAACTCATATTACAATCTAATTAACCCATAAAATCAATAATTACCTTTTCATTAAACTAAATTGAACCACAAACATGAGAATGGATTAGCAAACTTTTCCTCATTTCATTAAATCAAGTCAAAACATAAAATGAAAGATGGTATTACCAAGCTTTGATTTTCTTTAAATGCTTTTATTTAATATGATTGTCCTTAAGAATTAGTTTGATTGAATGAGATTATATGCTTATATTTAGTATTTCCTTTCTAATCATGTTAAATATTGTATGTCATTTGAATAATTCATTCATGTCTTTCAAAAATAAATCAAATGAAATTTTCTTTATGTTAAACTTGCATGTGTTGAATTAAATTTATAATATGTGAGGCTATTATCACTATAAAGTCAAAATTTATTTTTGAAAGTGAATAAATCAACTATAATATTTTGTGGTAATAGTTATAAATATCTATAAGCTTGCATGTGTATATAGCTTAGAACATGTGATATGGAGTTCTCTTTCTTTAGTTTACATGGATTTACATAAAGTTTGAATGTTGACAAATGTATAGTCCATTTGAAAATGACACAATATTTGTTTGTATTTATTCCTATGTATTTCTGTTTAAATTTAGATAGAACTTCAGCTCACATGTATAAATAATTTAATTAAAAGAAATACAATTTTGCATAATTTTTCATTCTTGTAGTCATTTGTACATTTATGTGTATTTAAGAATAGAGGGTATATCTAGTCTAGACATTCCGAGGATGCAAGGCTTTAAGTAGCATCAAGGAGGTCTTTACCTCACCCTCTTGATTTAATAATGGTGAAGTATCCAATTAAAACTTGTATACACTTATATGTGCATTTAGCTAATGAATGAAGATCTCCATTCAATTGAAAGAAATACAATTTTTGCATAATTTTCCATTATTAGTCATGTACATCTATGTGTATTTAAGAATATTGGGTATATCTAGCCAACATTAGGGACATGAGTATTGACCTCATTTTGGATGAGGTTTATATCAATCTGAAATTAGTAATTATGATGTTCTAATTCCAAATAAGAACATCCTAATTCAATGCTTAGGACACTATACTTAGTGCCAAAAGAATCCCTCGGGTTTTATTCTAACCTAGTTGACTTAGGTGAGACCCACTTAGCCAAAGTCAACTCATCAAAAATTTGAACCTAATTAAAATTCAATTCAAAATTGAATTTGAATCAAAACTCAATCAATCATCAATTCAAGATGATTGAATTCAAAATTAAAAAGGTTTAAATTAAAATCCAACACTTTGAATTCAACTACTTGGTTTCGATTTCAATTTCCCAATACAAGTCAAATGGATTCATTCCCAATCTCAAATCAATTTGAGATTTATTTGGGCATGTCATACATCAATTCAAACTAGGATGATAATGCCATAAATCATAAAATAATAAAAGAAAAAAATGGAATTTCAAAATCCAAAAGAAAAATGGGAAGAAGGAAATGCAAATTCCACTCTTCCCATGCAAAGTCATCCCACCTCTTATGGATGGTTATCTTCAAGTGAAGGCCAACCAAGTAAGCAAAAGCCAAGGACAAGTTGGCTTTCTCAAGGGAAAGAGAAGAGAAGAAGCAAAAAAAGAGAAGAGAGGATCGACCAAAGAAAAATCAAGCAAGGAGCCTTCCTCCCTCGCATGTGAGCATCCCAACATGTTCACAAGGCCAAGGGGAGTTGATCCTACCCCTTGGTCGGCCTTGAAGTCACCGGTGGCTGGAGTTTGGCGACCAAAATCCTTCAATATAGGATTTTTGGCCACCTATGGAAAGTGGGGAAGGGAAGCCTATTCCTTCCCCATTTTCATTCTAAAAGATTCACCAAGGCAAGAGATGAAGTTCCCGACCATTCTCCCCTTCGACGTTGACGTGACGAATGGACTAAGGTGACGCCTCCAATGGTGAAATCTAAGAGAATGGATTTCACCTCAAATTAAAGTTACCAACACGTTATAGGGGTTGAATTGAGCTCAAATGAAATTCCACCCATCCCCCTCACCGTCGGGAAGCCGGAGAACGACCAACGCCACCTTGGACCGAACCCATGATGGTTTAGGGAGCAATTCGGAGGGAGACAACTCATTTCCTCTGGCGCACAAGCTCCTTGCATCATTTGAAGCTAATGGAATGGATTTCATCGATGGAGATTATCGAATTGGAGGTTCTCCATTAAAGCACTCTCATTTTTCCATTAAACTTTTAATTTTCATCATTTTTTGAAGGAAACTTGATCCCAAGTGTGATCAAGCTGCTTAGATTGCTAGGATTTCCTTTCATGCTCATTTTGCAATTGAAATCATGTGATTTCGTTGCTTGGATCACCAAAAATCAAGCAAAAACCATGGATGACTCTCAGTTTATGCAGTCCGGGTAAGAGATGTAATCTCTGCCATCCATTCCTTCTGAAAGGAATCGATGACTTAGATCTAGGCAGACCACTCGATTTAAATCCCTTAGGACCCGCGGATTGATTGGATTAGACGGTCCTACACTAAACCATGACCCGCCACAATTTTAAAGTGGGATCCATGTGGATCCCGCATGGACCAACCAGCAGATTGCCACGTTAACTATTTGGTTTAAAAAGGAAATTCAAGATTTCTAAATTTAAAATTATTGCTATAACTTCTAAAAATCATAAAAAGTGAATATAAATAAAAAATTTCAAATGAAGGTTTATGGGAGGAATCTACAAAAATTTAAATCCCCAAATTATTTTGGGTATTGGTAATTTAGGTTTAATTAAAAACCATTAAACCTTAATTACTCTTAAACCATAAATTTAATTGATTTAGAACTTTGGGGAAATGCAATTAGGGTTAATGCACACATTTTGCAAATTTTTCATAATTTAATTCACTTTATTTTATGGGAAATAAAAATTTAAATCCAAAACCTCAATTTTAATTAAATAAATTAATTTAAAATGAAATAATTAATAAAGATGAATTAGAAAACTTTAAATTAAACTAATGAACCCTAATGAAAATTAAAACCTTAAGGCAACTCAGTTAAACTTAATAAATCACAATTTGACTTAATTAAGCAATTAATTGAATTAAATAATTCAAATAATTAACTAGAATTTAATTAAATCATAATAAATCAACCAAATGTCCAAAAATTATAAATGAACCCTCATTGCAAACATTTTTCAGAGAGGAATTAATGAAAAATAAAACCTCTAAATAAATTTCAATAAATTAGGCATAATTTAAGTTTTTAATAAAATAATTATAACTTTAATTACACCCTATTATGAATATCAAGATAAAACTTTGGAAACATGAAATTGGCATGAAACCCTCCTTGCTAGAAATTTTGAAACCCAATTGATCTTTGATTGGGAGTTGTTGAATTTCCAAATTTCTAGATCAATATTAAATCTATAATAAATAAGAAAATCCATTAATTCATTAAATCATGAAATAAATTGAACTAATGTTAATCAAACAAAAAAAAATACTTAAGGTAATTCTTCAAATAGCCTAAATCAAAGGATTAATCAATTTCAAACTTAAGGACTAATGAAATTAAGCCTTAAATTAATGAAATCAAATATTAAAACTTAAATCACCAACTCTTAATAAATCCTTACATCTCCAATGAATCAAATCAAATGAATGCAAACCTTAGGTTAACCTAAACTAAATGAATCAACATGACTTAATCCAAAAGATTAATGTAAACCAAATGAACTAATTCAAATAAAATCAAATTAATAAATTAAATTAAATAATGTAATTCAAATAAAATCAAATGAAATAATTCAAACCAAACTAAATTGAAAACTAAACCAAGAATGAAAATCAAATTCGTTTCCAAAAGAAATGATATATCATTTCAAATCCAAATTCAAACAACTAAATGAAATCAAAAAATTAATTAAGATACTTAAGGATCTTAGTTAGACCTTTGGAATGAATCTTCATCTTGGGATGATGATTTCATTCTTTTATGAATTAGGATGTTGAATAGGGTGAGTTCAATCCAAAAATGGAGTCCATTATATTATTCATTTTTGAAAATCTAAACATCACTTTAACCAAATAAAGTGAAAATAAAATGAAACTAAATCACTAAATCATTTGAATTGAAACAACCAAAGATAAAATTCAAACAAACTCAAATCCCAAATTGAAACTTGAACTAATAGAGGCTTAGTAAAGACCTACCATGCAAGCCTATCTTCTACACACACACACTAGATCATTTAGGTCACAAACTTTAGATTTAGGTTAGATCGTTCTGTGATTTTTTATAGTTCTCTACAATATGTTGTGATATGCTGTGCTACACATATCTGCGGTCTATTGCTTTAGACTGAATGCCTAGGCTTGTTTGCCCATTAGATGGTAGGGGCTCTTTCTAGAATTAACTCTATTTTTTGTAAGGAATTGTCTTAAAGAGATTGTTGCCATAAATAAATAAATAAAAATTATAAAATTATTGTTTACTTGTAGGTGCTAAAAAATATCTTAACATAATCCATACGACAGGTGGGCTTGACAAGCAACTAATGTTAAGCCCATATGTTTTTAAAATATAACTATTGTGTGATATTTGTATTTCCTAACATATGTTTTGTAGGACTTAGGATTTCTTTTTAAATTTTAAAATGTAAATTTGAGCTTAGAACTAGGTTAGGATCTATGGGTCTAGGATTAGCAGGAGCTAACCCTACTAGGAGATGGTGCAGTGGTCCCATATGGAGCCTGATGGATGTCCCTGAAGAAGGAGAAGATGCTGGAAAGAAAACCCATAGATCTAGAGTTGTAGTTCTAGGTCTGGCTATTTAAGGCGAGCTCTACGCCTTTTTTTTCTTCGGTGGCGATTCAGCCACATTGACATATTTCTATAAATTTAAATTGTCTTGATTTATTTTAGGTGCGTAATAGAATCAACATACTTTTATATGTTTATTTATATGTTGTGTTTTCTTGTGAATGAAAGCCTGGACGATCAGGCTCATAGGAAAAACTAAATTTTCTACCTAACTTAAATCTAAATAACTAAAATAAAAATAAATACAACTTGAAAGTTCATATAATTAAAGCCTTAGGAACAACATAAAATTAATTAGAAACCATAAGGTTTGAAATCATGAAATCATATTATTTTCATTCTTTAAATTGGGCAACTTCACCCATTGCACATAAGGGGCATTTGTCCTATGAGGATGACACCTTCTTGGGGAAGCCTTCCTTCTATTATTGATTTGGCCTATAACCATTTATAATTGCATGACATTAGACATAAATGCATACCCATGGACTAAAATAAATCTTGAGTAAAAATTAATAAAATATAAAAAATATGCATTAGTTAGATGCATTTTCATACCCTACGTGATTCTAGGGATTAGGGAGTGAGTCTAGGTTCATAGATTACTTTTCTAAAAATATAATAGCTTAGCCATCTTGCATTCATGAAGCTTCATGAATTTAAAATGCGCTTAGGTGGTGTTGGTGGCGACCCTCTCCGGGTTATAAGTCCAAAGAGAGTGATAGGTTAATTCCTTCAAGTGAGAGGAATGACATTCCCCTAAAACTAGGGTCGAAATCTAATATGTGTTTGAAGCACATGTAGACTAGGTTTTGAAGCATCTTGTTCAAGAATAAGTCTTCAATACTAGGCATTTCTGCAGTCTTGTGCTGCTAGAATCTAAGTCCTAGATTTCTAAGAAAATGCCAACTCAAAATCTAAATAAAATTCCAAATTTAAACCCCAATTATAGGATAGTTGAAATGTCTACTAGGAATCCTAGTATCAATAGGCATTTTCTACTTCATCCCAATCGGCTTCCAAAATCACTCTCTCTAATTTGGACCATTCCCAATTGAAATTCTAAAATTCAATCCTTTGAAAATCACCTTAGAAATATTTAGAAATAATAACTTATTTCTTTAATAGAGAGTATTCTTAGGAAGAGACCCTTCTTAAGATGTAATTAACTATAGGGGCTTGCCTCTATAGGAAACCATGAACCCAATTTAAAATAAATCTTGTTCTACATTCCCATGTAGTTCAGAGGAAATATCTTTGGAACACAAAAGACCCATTAGCCTTAGGAGTATTTTATTGAAATGATCAAATCCATTATAGAAAAATATATTTATCTTTGGAGATAATATGCTTATTACTTAATGACGTATTTGATCATCTAAATAAGAAATTCCTAAACTCTATGTGGTGTTCTAAATTTTCTCCACGAAGGGTTTAGTAGTAGCCCCAAGGAGGTCCTTACCTCTCCTCCGTTAATAATGATGAAGAACTTGTTTAAAAATTGTATACACTTGTATGTTCATTTATTTAATGGGAGAAAATCCCATTTTCTACAAAATACATATATGCATCTGTGGTGAATAAATTCCTATTAGGGAGTCGCCTTTCAAATCTGTGAAGAAAAGAAAGAAGAGACCTTATAAAATTTGTCTTAGTAAGATGCCACGGAGATCCATAGATGTACTTATTCAGGTGATCGGATACGTCATCTAGGTATAGTGTAATATCTCGAAAGATAGAAGTTACTTCCCTTTAATGGAACCAATCACCTCAATAAGGACTCTTAAGGATGATGGGTGCATATGTACGAGATTCTTCCCTTACTTGGAAAGTAAAGCGGTTTATTTTAAAGCGAGTTTGTTAAGTTGGCAAGCCCCCATAGTAATTACATCTAGACGGGATCCCTTTGGAAAACTCTGATTAAGGTAAATGATCGTTGTCTTTGAAGACTTCAATTGAGGACTATTAATCAATTAGTTTTATTTTGAAGATCAAATGGGATTTATCAAAGAGCAAGTTATTATCGAAGCCAAAATGGAAGATAAGTAGGAAATGCTCAATGCTAGAAACCTAGCGAGCATCTCAAACTATTCTATTGGGCTTTATATTTTTGGAAATTGATTTAGTTTTTTGAGTTATATTTTATTAGAATTTTAGGACTTAAGATTCCTTAATATTAAATGAAGATGAGAAATTATGCAGGGGAGAAATCTATGGAACCTAAATGGGAAGAGCAGACCTAAATCTAAACAGGCCAAAGCACAACCTAAATCTAAAAAAAATGGGTAATTGGTTTGCCTCCACAAGAGGACAAACCAGATAAACAAACAGGGGTGGCTCAACTAACTCACAATTTTAAATACATGTAGGCAAGTCTTTATGCTTATTCAAGATAGCTAGGCTATTATTATTTACAAAGAGACAAAGTCCTTAAACTCACTCCCTAAAGAGACTAGATCATGTAAAGGGACATGCTTCAAATGACCTAAATCTAATGCATTTCAAAATTTATTTTATTTCTATTTTGGACAATTATTTTGACTAATATGGAGTTTTATGACTAATGCATGATAAATCAGTTATTGGCCAAATCAGAAGGTAGGAGGTGAGTTTCCACCACGGCCCTCAAAGGTCAACTTGGGTTCTCTGGCAAAGGTGGAAGCCCTCCAATCAAGAGTGAAATAAGATGCATTTGTGCATGATACTATAAAGAAATGCTCATCCAGCTAAGAGGTTGCTAATTCTTTTGTCTTGATTTTAATCTAAGCTTCGTGAGGTTATGAGGTTATTTAATTTTATTTTGAGTTATTAAGTTGGATAAAAGATTTTATTTTTCCTAAAGAGCCTAATCCACATCCAAGCCATACATAAAGCAAGGAAGAAACTAGGAAAATCATGCCACTTAATGCAAACATTAAACAAATCATCAAATAATTTATAAAGCTAATCACAAAAAGAATAAATGCTCATTTGTGGTTGGGCACAATCGCACAAATCTGAAAATATCAAATATGGGTAGCTCTACAACCTGAATTATAAATGAATTGAATTACAATTTAATCAAAGGAATTCATTATTATGGGGTCTTAATCTTTATTTTCTTTCTTCTTCTTCTATCTTCTTCTTTCTTCTTTTTCTTTTGGTTCCTCCTTTAGATGGTTGGAAGGTGGATGCTCTTAGGCTTCACATGGTGCATATGGGATCTTATGAACAATGCTCATCTTAATCCCATAACAAATCATTCCAAAAATCTTAAATATACAAATTTTTACATGAAAAGGAAAAGGGAAATCTAACTAATACTTGCAAAACAAAGGTTAGTTAAATCACACCACACAAATCCCAAGCATGTATATTGGACTTAACACCCCACACATGGGTGACTAAGTCCACCGAGCCTATGGATTATGCTTAGGGGTATAAGCAAGCAAGAAGCATTTATATTTTTATTTATGATAACTCTTAAGCACAATCCCCAGCAGAAAAGAATAATTAGACTAAGCACATCCTACCATTCATTCTATGACACTATCATCTAATCTAAAACATTCAAAAAACAAAACATCATCAAACCATGCACCTAACCTAGAAGAAGTGGTGACTTAGGCTAATGTTTGTGCTATGAAGGTTTATGTATAGCTTAAGACTTTAGGTTCAAGTTTTCTAAGTGTGAAGGACATGTTCAACTTAGAGGAGAGTTTCAATTAAGTTATTTAAGTATTTTGGGTTGGTTTTATTTCATGTTTTAATTTGGTGAGTGAAACCTACAATTAATTACTAAGTTATGAAGAGAGGGAAAGAGAAGATAACTTCTCTTTCCTTCAATCCTTAAATAATTTCTAAGGTAGGTTCATGTTTTAGTTTCATTTAAGTGAATGTTTTGATTACATCTTTAATCAATCCTAAGATTAGACAAACTCTAAACAAAATATTCAAAAGAATGCATTTTAAGATTAAATAAAATGAATCAAAATTCACATAACACATATTACTTCAATTCTTCCCTAACATATATAACATGCATATGGATGGATCATAAGCATATCTATGCATGCAAATGAGAGTAGTTAACACACTTTATGATGCGTGCTAAGTAATCCATTTAAGAAAATTTAGAAGTTGAATATGCATGATTTTTCTTAAGTAGAAAAGGTTTTCCTTATACAAAATTTCACATACATACATGAAAGTAAGAAAGGCATAAGTGAGTACATCACCATTGTTAACCAGAGGTGTAAGGTATAAGACCTACTTAGGGCTACTTAAAATCTCACAACCTCGGGTTGTCGGATTAATATACCACTTTTTAAGTACAAACATGTATATAAAAGAAATGAAATGGGAAGGAATATGCAAAAGTTGTTTAATGGATTCATTTTTGTTTATGCAATTTATTCATGGTATAGGCAATATAGATGATGGCATAGGGATGAATGGGGTGTGAGATTAAGTAAGTGTTGAGTTCTTTTCAAATGAACCCTACATCTTACTAACTCCTATTCAAAACTATGCTAACATGAGGAAGAAAGAGAGCTTATGCTAAATGTGCTTTTATAATCCATCACATGCAAGCTTATAATTAAAATTAGAATAACACACTTTCAGATTTGATATTTCATTTATGAGTTTTGAAAATATTTTGGATTTAGTAGTGATAATAGCCACTCATATTTTACTTTAGCCATCACATGCACATTTGACATAAAGTAAATAATTTTTATTTTAAAATTTGAAACATGAAATTATGAATGCATGAATCATATGGCATATGGCATACATGTTGGGAAAGATCAAAAGAAATGAAAGCATATGAACCAACCCACTTTACTTAAATTCTAAAGACATTCTTAAGGAAGAAGAAAATTTAGAATAAATCAAAGTGAATTTCAAAATGATTTTTGTTTAGTTTGAAGTTTAATTTAATTTTGAAAAGGTGAGATGAGTTTATTATTCCTAACCCGTTCTCGCATGTGTTTTATATTTTTGTTTAATTTTCAAATAATTAAATCCATTTTTAAGCATTGATTAGGTTAAGGTATGCTTTAAGTTCCTTTATTATTCCTTACCTACAACACCTTTGAAAAATTAACTAAGTAATTATGAGCCAATGAGATGACAAAAAACCCACAAGGAATTTAAATTTGCAATGCACCTAATAATGAAAAGGCTTAATGTAATTTGGCTTACAATTAAAAGTTAAAGCTAAGGGGTTTAGCTTAAGTACTTTAAAATAACCCTTCACACTTATGAAAGGGGTTTTATTTCCTTAATTAGAATTAAGGCTATTAAGCACACCTGAAGGTAGATTAATTAAGTTGGAACTTTTTTGAATTTTTTAAAATTGTTTTAGGGGTGATTTAATGAGTTGACCCTTAGTAAGGGGATTAAGGAGAGAAAAGGGGTTTAGGGAATAGCTTGGAAATGCCCCAAAATTATTCCATAAAACCCACATTGGATCTAACCTTAATCAAACTTAATCAGGATAAATCACTAATGTTTACCTTAATTACATGAAAATAATTAGGGAATGAAATAGCAATTTCTCCAATTAAGATCAATAAATCTCAAGAAAATTAGGAGGTAGTGGTCATCCTAAAATGAACCCTAGAAGTTTGAGATCAATTGATGACCTAATTAAAGAATAATTAGCCTATTAAGATTCTTAAAGAAACCCAAATTTAGAGAAAAGAGGAATTAAAAATCCATTGAAAACATTTTTTAGATATTCTAAATAAAATTATCTTTCCATTGCATTTTTTCTTATATTTGTTTGATTTTTCTATGAAGAGTTATGAATTTTAGAAGTTATATGGATTAATTAAGAATTAATTAGGAAAATAACTAATCCCTACTTAATCTCACTCACTTGACGCTGGCGGGCGGTGGTCAGCTGCTTTAATCATGCCATGAGCCACCCTTAAATGTCATATCAAGAAGACGCGAGCTTATATGTCATCAAAAGATTGGATACTAAAGATTCCCGTGGTTTAAAATAGATAAAGGATTTCTAAAACTTGTTAATCTCACCATCCATCAAAAATGTGGATGGATGAGATGATCTAAGTTCTTCCTTGAGGATTAATGTAGACCATCCATGATCCAAAGGGACATCTAAGCCTGATCTAGCATGGAATCTTAGAAGACTCAACCCACACCATCTAGGCATCATTACCAACCTATCCAACGATTGATTTCTCATGCAATGAAAATTCCTTTCATAAAGGACCAACACCTATCAAGCTAAGTGGCCAGAAAATTACATACCTCACAAGGCCAGTCAATGGTAGCTTCACCTAGTGGAGAAAGCCCCTGAAAGTTTTAAGCCTGGGTTGAGTGGATCTTCCTATGGACCAACACCACTTGATTTCCCTTTGACTTTGATCCAAGGCTCTTACTATGGGAACTCAAATGGATGCAAAGTTCAAATTGGTCCTTAGAAGGAGTGTGGAAGGAATTGGATTAAGATCAAGTGTAAGAAGTTGGCAATTGGATTGAGCTCTATTTTGCAATGCAAAAAACCAAGAATTAGGAAAATCAAATCCTCTCTAGACCTTGGGAATGCTCGAGGTGATTACTAAGGTTTCAAGGCTCAATCAAGTGAGTGTAGTGAATTTTCATTGAATTAGGGGGAGTATATCTCCCCATATGGCAATCAGATGGTCGACCATTAATTTCCATTTTGATCCAATTGACCATATGAGTGAGTTTAGTTAGAGGACATGCATGGTCTTGATCTGAGTGGAATGCCAACCTCCCATGTGCATCAAATTGAGCTTAGAGGAGTTTGAAAATTGAATTTTAGTTACATGGTGGTTTGGTCTATGAGCCAAATGGTTGACCCAAACCCATTGGGTTGGGTGCACCACTCATCACTAAGTCTCCTTGAGCTTTAGTTAGCCTTAAGTGATTAAAGAGGGTATGATAAAAATACCCTTGGGCTAGCAAAATGTTTTCTATGACATAGGGGTAAAATGATCTTACTATTTTTTTACTTTGGGTATGTTTGGTATGTTGAGAAAATTGGTTTGGCCAAGTTTCATTGAATTTGGAATCCATTTGACAAGGTTTGCTGTTGACCATTTAGGTCAAAATGGGTCAAATAAGTTGACCAATTGGTCAAATTGGTCAAACTAAGGGTCAAGTTCATATGGCCATTGAAATGTTTTGGTGTTGGTTTGGTTTAATTTGGTATATATTTGATTTTGGCTCATAGGGACTTTAGGTCAAATGGTAAGGATCACTTGACCATTTGAGCTATTGAGGTAGAAGGGTGATTTAGATGTTAGTCATATAGAGTGGATTGGTATTTTTTTCCAATCAATTTGATAAGTCAATTTGGCTCAACATGACCCTTTAGGTCAGTCAACCTTTAGATCTAAGTTCACCTAATGTTATGTCAATTTGGCAAAGGGGTCAATGAGTTTTAGTGTTACAACTAATTTGGGATGGACTTGACTCATTGGTTTCAATTTTGCTTAGATCAAGTTTTATATATTTTGATCATTCAAAATGGTCAAGGGATATCAAGTGGGAAAGGTTTTCAATCAAACATAGGTTATGAGAACTTAGATCAATAGAATAAAATTTGTCATGGGAATTTGGCTATAGTTTCATTTAGTTATGTTGATTTGGTCAATGGTTTGATTAAATATTTGTTGATTGATCATCCCATGATGATCATAGAGGGGAATTAAGTTTTCAATCCAAATTGGTTATGATCAAAAGTTTTCATAGGGTTTTGGGAATTTGGGATGAGTCAAGTGGGTCAAATGGCTTGGTCAAAGCTTGATTTAAAGTTGATTGATCTTATATGGACTCATGATTGAAAAATAAATCCATTTACAAGTGGTTTGAAGTAAAATGGATTTTGATCATTTGAAAATTTCATATTCTTAAAGGAAAATAAAGTGGTCTTTTAATTTGATTTGATTTGGGTTTGATTGATTTGATTTGAATTTTTATATATGAGCTCATGACAAATATTGAATGAGGGAAAATAATTTTAGTTGATTTAGAATTTGGGTTTTAGATTTTGGCTGGGCTTAGATTGATTTTTGAATTTTTGTTTGATTTTTGATTTTGATTGATATTTATATTTCATTTATATATGATATATAAATGAGGATATAAATGTTTTGAGAATATCCAAGGATTTGAAGTGATTTGATCAAGGTTTAGAGTTGATTTTAAGTCCTTTAATGGAAAATTAAAGAGGCTTAAGAAAATTTTCATGAATTGATTTGGAATTTGGAATTTGATTTGATGGTTTGAATTTATATTTCATTTATAAAATGGGAATATAAATGAGAATATAAATGGATTATGAGAAAATCAAAGAAGTTTGAATCATGATTTTGGCTAAGTCCTAAGAGAAAATTAGGTTTGAATTTTTTTGATAATTTTGATCATGAGTTTCAATTATGTTTTATGGATTTCTTTAAATTGAATCATGAATTGAGTTTAGAGAAATGGAATTGATTTGTTTAATTTGAGGAAAGAGAATGGTCTAATGGTGAGATTTCAACATTGGCATGACATTCATCCAACTTCTAAGTCTTCTAAGAGAGATCCATCTAATCATAGGGTGACTAAGAAACCCAAAGTCAAGAGAGTTGTGGGATGGAGGTTGAGGCTCATTTTAAAGAGGTTAACATGGTGAAGTGTGTGGTGTGACAAAGGAACATCACACATATGGTTTGATTTGACCAACAAAACAATCAAAGATCACAAGACAAAACTGGGTATCAAAAGGAAAAGAAGGAATCGAGTGGTAATGTGGCTCTTTTATGTCCAAGACTGAGAAACCCACTTGGAGTGTGACTTCAACAGGGAAGCATGTTCAAGTCATCCTCAGATGAAAGTGAATTTGATTTGAGGAATCTCACCAAAGAGAAGCAAGGAGATTGAATTTGTTTCAAATTTTGTTAGTTAATGATGATAATTCAGAATGTGTAGTTTGAAAGAAGCCATGAGAAGAAACTCAAAATAATCAAAGGGGTAATCTACTAAACAAAGTAGGACTAACCAAGGAGGCATTTGATACAATGTTGTCTTAGGAGAAAACATAATAGACTACATCAAGTAAGAGTCCTTTGGTGGCAACAAATATTGATCCCATGGGTGACTATTGAGTGAATGCCATTGGGGACTTAGATCACTCAAGATAAGAGTAATTTCATTTTAGATTTATTTTGATGGATTCCATTGGTGCAATGGATCAAATCAAGGAGCTATAGCTTAGACTCTCTGATTTACTAAACCAGACAGTTCTGAATGGGAGAACTATCACCAAAGGAGTTCCTTTCATTTGTAATGATCAAGGAAGAAAGCTTGAGGATTCATATCTTCCACTAGAAAGATCCGGGTGATCTATTTTGAATAAAACCAATTTGTGATTTCAATAATGCTAGAAGAATGATAGTCTTATATCTTTCAAAGCGAATGATTGTTGGGTAATTGAGGAAAATAGATGAATTCTTAAGACTTGAGTGAGTACGAGATTTATCTCAATCATAGTAATGGGAGTAACATTAAAGATAGATATCTTTCGAGAAGGGTTTGGGGTTTGTATTCCTAATACAAGCAAATTAATTTTGTTTGTTTATTTTAGTTTTTTGATTTAATTTATCATGGACCCTATTAGTTTGTGAGAATCAAACGAAGAGCTATATGGGACTTATCTCTCGCTTAAACTAAGGGAGAATTTGCATTGAATAAATTTCCAACCACGTGGGTATTACTAGGAAAAGAGAAGGCCCAATCCAAAACTAACTGTAGTGTCTAAATGGGGTCCCAAAGAACTTGATCCAAATAGTATGGAGCAATAAGTGCTTAATCAACACTGAGAAAATGACATGAGTCATAAATTCAATAAGTATGTCCAACTCAAGAGAGAAAGCACGGGGACTCATATCTTCCAAGAGTCACTGGTGAGAGGATAGTGAACATCAACCAACCTAAGGTGCCAATTTGCAACAATCAATAGAAGAAATCTCGTGGACTCATCCTCTCTAAAGCTTGATAGTGTTGGATGTTATCCACCTAGGCTATCGAGTGAATGCCAGGGGACTTGCTCAAAAGTAGTCAATAGGAAAGGAGACTCGGGGACTTCAAACTTAAATATACTAGCATGATGGCTAGTTCAAGAAGAAGATGGGACTCATATCTTCAAACAAAGTCAACAGGTAACTTACTGTGCAAGAAGAATATTATACCAAGGTGCTATTTGGTTTTAGTGATCAAGTTAGGAAGAGCATGGGACTCACATCCTCTAAACAAGTGATGAGGTGACATACTAGAGATAGCATGAATCCCACCTAGAGCAAAATAATGTGAGCAGCTTGCTCATATGAAGTGTTTCGCAAAGATTTGTGTTTATTATTGCATGCCAAGAGTAGGACGCCTCTGGGGGGACTCTTACACCCACCTTAAAACATCTGAGTTAATGAAATGATCATGGATATGAACATTCCAAAGAGATGGCATTCTCACACTAACTAGTTATGCATTCAAAATAGATGCCTCTCAAGTTCTCTTAACCTTTTCTAGCAGAGATTGCATTTATGTTGTGAAAGTGGGTTAAGATGCCAGGGGGGATTCTTAACAACCGACAAGGATTCACAAGACAAGCAACACTGAAGAAGAGATTTGATGAATGGAATCAAATTTTATTCTTTTATTATGAATTATTTTCAAATAAGTTTTATTTCATAATACTTAGATAGAGCCCAAATGTTAGCATTAAAATCTTTGATCGATAGATCCTCAAGCCTTCATGACATTTGCCTTCTGGCAAACTTTCCTCCCATCTTGCAATAATTGTCTGACTAACACAAGTTCTCCACTTGGAAAGATGGATCATTGTTGTGAGCTTGAATCATTATGTCCTAAACTGAGGTTCAGCATCAAGTGACTCTCCTCCAAACCTTGAGCTCTTCTAACCACAACTATTATGCTCAGTGATTACCCAAAGTATCCTTAGTGATGGGAGTTGAACTCTGGGAAGAATGGCTTAGACCCCATCCAAAGAAAATGGGTGATGACCTTGAGTGGGTGGTAGGCCACAAGGCTTCAAAATAATGTCATTCTACTTGTTTATTTGCCATGTCTTTCCATGATGAGAGTTTTATTGAATGCTTCCACTAAGAAAGAGATGGTGGAGTATCTCCAATCTATATTGTATTCTAAAAGTCTTCATGCTTTTAAAAATTCATTATCAAATATAAATCATGAGGCATCAATATATATATGGGTTCGAAAAACTAAAGCACATGGTGAACTATGACCTCTGATGGGATGGATTGTACTGAAAAGCACGAGAAGAGATGAAGATGTCAACACTCAAATGGCCAGAACCCAAGTAGGTGTAGAATGTTGGTGGAGGACCATGACCATTGGCATCTAAGCTACATCCATGCAATAGATAATAGGTAGTATCAAGTCTTGATCTAAACTTCATCTTCAAAATGCAAGGTAAAATCTTCAGATTGGTTGTGTTAAACAACCAACCACATGTCAAAGGATCGTTTGATCATAGATAGGAGCTCTTGTTTCATGAACTTGAAATTTCTTTGGTGTTTTGTGGTAATCTATGATCATCAATAATCCCATTTGACAACCTCCTTCAAGAGGTCTCGGAGTCATCATGGCAAGAGGATTGGACCCTTATTGAAATGATTCTGACATGCCAACCTAAAGTTTGCCAAGGCATCTATGACTCTTCCTGAGAACCTAGATGGTAAACAGCTAAATAACTTTCATGTTATACTATAGTATTCTTCTTGAGGACCAGACAACACTGATGACTTCAATCATAATCTCTAAAGATGTTGATCTCTGATGGATATATAAGAAACCATCAAAATACATCTCATTAGGTGGTGATTCTTAGATCATAGAATGGAAGAAGTGGGTGCCGCTAAGAAATAAGACTAACCTTTACCAGCAATGTGATCAACAAATGCAGACATTCATGGACTCAAACATTCAAAAAGTGTTGTGGTATCTGTGGATTGGTTCTTGAGATCAGTTCATCCATGAGAAAGCATGAGTGAGAAATTTTCCAATGTAATCAAAGAGAATATTTCAATAGGTGGATATTTGCTTCTTGATGCAAAGGTTGTAGATGTCTCTCATCATTCTTCTTAACTGAGAGTCATCAATGCAATGTAGGATATCCGATTGAAACTGGCTTCATAAAAGTATTTCTTTGATATCTTCAAAAGTGACACACTTGTCATAATTTGAACTTGGCATCCTTATTAGAATCTTGATAAGTTTGAGATAATGTCTTTTCACATCATCCTCAAAGGATCTAAGTTGAGTTAAACTCATTGGCATTTCTAAGATAGCTTTGATCTTTCTCTTCTTTGATCATTTCTTTCAGTGAACAAATTTAAATTTCTTCAATAAATGCACACTTCTTGGATTCATCTTTTATCTTAATCAAAAACTACACTCAAGAGAGGTGGTCTTCTTTTTCTCTGCTTAACTACTAGATCATCGTAAACTAACAATGGATGAGTCTGAAGATCTTCTCATTGATGTAGCATAACATTTTTAAGGTCAAATATCAATATTTCTTGACAAAAATTTCTTTTATCTTGAAGACATCTTGATTTGGTTATAGCATGATTCCAAAAGAGAAGACTACATGAGATGAGAGGAATGTCCACCATTAATTCTAGTATATGAAGAGGAAACATCCTTAAGGTTGTAAAGTCTCTAAAATGACCCAAAAAAATTTGGTCATTCTTCTTCTTAATGATGACACTATTAACTAGAGATATTTTCTTTTGAAAACTGATAAGAAAAAGTGACTGTTGTTCAATTTTTAATCACATGCTGGCTTGCTTAATAAACCATTTATTGCTTTTATACCGCAAGCCTGAGATAATATGGGATTTTCTTCATAACTCCATGCTAAGGCCTTTAAACTACCAATAGCCTAACTAAGTCACTCTTTCAATGAACTGATGGGTCAGAACTCATCCCAGGGATTCTAAGTCATTGTTTAATGGCTTCAAATTATTGTGGTGCCTCTTTGACTAGAACCTCATCTATGTGGTGCCTCTATTTGAGTAGAGTTGAGCCATCCTACCCACATGTCCATATGATGGAATGAACCATGGGTGAAATGTGATATGCGGATCCACTTCTTCTTCAATTCCCCTTTCTTGCTTACTTGGACTTTTTTTTTCATTTTCTTTTATCTTTTCTTTTGCTTTTGCATTTGCTTTTGAATTTTGTCCAAGTTCACAAGAAAGGGTGTTTTGAGAAAGATAATAGGTTGCATCCTCATAAATCTCAACCTCTCTAATTGAGAATGACTTTTCTTCCCTATTAACATGGTACTCAATTCCATCTTTTTTGAACTTGATGCACTGATGAAGGGAGGATGAAACGATCTTGTTCTGATGTATACAAGGCCTACCAAGCAAAGAAGTGAATGAAGTATTTGAATCAATGATGTAGAACTTGGCTTCAGTCTTCCTTCCAATGGAAACACCAGAAACTAAACCCGCTTCGCCTGATCATTGAATCCTCTCGACATCATCCTATCTCAAGAGTAGATGTCGATCTTCAAATAGGCAAGGGTCTTTAGACTCATAATGTTCTTGATGCACCAAATCTATGAGAACCAGTCAACATCCATGTTGATCAGAAAGTATAGGGGATGGTTGTGCTCCAAGTCCCCCAGTAGAAGGCCTTCATCTATGAAGGAGATCCCTTGGGCTTATTTTGCATAGTGTGCTTCCTCACCTATAGCAATTAGCTGAGCTAAGCATATTTCAGGATCAAGGAGGCCTTGATTAGTGATTCACTCATCTCTTTGGATAAGACAAGGGCATCAAATATGCTTAGCTTAGATGGAAACTTTCTTAGATGAGAAAGGACATTATAGTCCACCTTCGGTTGGTCTTCCACAAGCATATCCAAGGGTGGAGCATGGAAGAAGGGCTCATCTTCGCATCCAATGACTTATTTTCCTCTATCTAGAGGTGCTTAGAAGGTAGAACCTTGCCACTACGGAGGTTGACTTCGGTAATCTCTGGAGGCAAGGTGGTGGCAAGTTCTACCTACACTTCAGGGTCACCTACAACTTCTCCTATGGGACTCTCAAAATTAGATGATTCCAAGTCTATCTCAAGAGATCAACCCATAGTATTCAGAGTTGGAAAGTCCAACTCTAAAATAGAAAGAGGAAGATCAGAATTGTTATAGTTAATTACACTTGAAGAGTTATTGTTAGGAATAGAAGAAGACAACTCATCAGAAGAGACACATATGTAATTCAAATCAATTTTATTATTTAATTTAAGTATTTTGAGTACAAAGTAGAAGTCAAGTAGAGTGAGTGGTGTAAGGGATTTGATGCCCTTATTCCGATACAAGAGTTCTACTAGTAGAAGAAATAGAAGAGCTAGCCAAAATGGTAGAAGTCACCAAAGCCGAACCAAGGTCGGAGTTTGGACATATTGAAAGCTAAGGTGCTATCCCGGATCAACACATGTTGCCGCTGCTGAGCTCCCACTTTCTTAGAGTTGGCACTGGCAACTTGCAAACCTTCCTTGGTGTTGGAGGTTTGAGCTGACTCAGGCACCTCTAAGGAAAGCTTCTTGATCTTCTGAATTATTTTCTTAGAGGTATTAGATAAAGAAATGTCCCAACCTTCATTGGTTTTGGTAGGATTGCGCTTGTATCCCCAAGGATTACCCTAATGGAACTAGAAGGTTGTTCCACAAGGTATTCCTTTGGGATAATGACAACACCAGTCTTGAAACTGTGTTGAAGCAAATCCTTCAAAGTAAAGCAATCCTCCAAAATGTGGCCTAGCATACAGTGGTAGAAAAAAAAGTTTGGATCATGACTTTTACCTACTTCCTCCGATCTCTTAGGCTCGGGTAGCTGAAAATCAAGTTTCTTTAAGAGATTCTTAAAGATCTTCGACCTCCTCTTAAAAGAATAAGGTTTGTTTAACTTATCTAAAAGAGAAGGTGGACCATAGCTACCGGCGAAATGCATGCACCGCTAGTGGTGGCCGAGGCGGTATCGGCCATGGAGGTTGAGGTGGAGGTATGGCTTCCTCGGTGGCAAAGGAGGTGGATGAGGTCGCTGGGGTCGATCTCTAGCGGTTGCTTCCCCTTATCAACCGCTGCTACCGTTTTCTTCATAAACCTTTTGGGATTTCTTTGGCAAACCGATCCGGAAAGGCAATTGTTTGGCCTCTCCTAGTAGACTAGCCACCTTGTTGATTAGCATCTCAAATGTCTTTATGGTGAAGCCCTAAAGCATGAAGGTGACCGGGCCATGGATATTCTTCAAGAGAATCTCAATGGCATGTTGTTCAGATAGTTGTGGTTCACTCTTCATACTCAAGTTACACCATCGGAGAATATAATCAATAAGTGACTCATCGGAGTGCTATTGGGCTACAACGAGATCACCTACAGTAACCCTTTGCTGAGCTCCAGTAAATCTCTTGATGAAGAATTGCTCTAAATAAGCAAATATCTTAACCGAGCTGAGTTTAACATACCAATCAAAGGTGATACCCACTAGACTACTGACAAAGAGTCTAAAGAGTAAATTCACTGCCACCTGTGTTGGAACAACTGGCCTTGAAGTGAGCTATATGCTCCCTCAGATTCTGACTACCATCGAAGCTCTTGAAGGAAGGAGGAATGAAACCCTTGGGATACTGGATAACATCAAATTCCTCTGGGTAGAGTCTATCCTTTGGAACCGATAATCCTCCCGGGCTTGAGCTAAAGCTTCCTTCACCTGCTGCTCAACCATGAATTTCAGATCTTTTTCATGTATGGAGGCACTTTCCACTACCTTCCTATATAGACTAGTGCTACCTTGCTCAATGGAAGGTAGAGTCTTAACTGGGTCTAAGACATGCACTAGCTCTGGTTGACTAACATCAACTGTAATAGGATGGACTAGAGGGGCTTTCTTCTGAAGCACTGACACTACTACTAACAAGTCTTACAACTACTGTGCCATCCTATCAATCTATTCATCTTTTTGCCTTAATTGCTGTCGGAGGTGATGGGTTGATTCTACATGTTGATCAACCTCATCACCTTCCATGTTGCTCTCTAAGAAAAGAATCTCTAGTCTCGACCATGCATACACCGCTTGAATCCCCATCAAGTCATCTTCAATGGGATTGAAGCTTTCTTCATGAGACCATGCATACCCTAAGATCTCCTTTTCTCCATAGTGTGCAACTATCTCATCTGATCGATCTAACTCAGGTACAAACATCTTGTGATTGAGTGATCGCTATCATGCATCGAGAGGCATCGACCTCTCCTGTAGTCAAGTCAATCCTGGACTGTACTCACTAAAAGAATGATAATCCTAACTGATATTAGCTGTAATAGAAGTAACAATCCTGGGATGATCCTCTACCACTGCTGCAACTGAATTGTCATCTTGGATATCCATGATAGCCATCACCATCTCCACATCCGACTGTATGGGTGGAGTTGGTGAAGGAATGACCATGATGCCCCGGGGTCGCCACTCCTTCCGCACCACCACTGGGAAGAAGATAGACCAAGAGAGTTTGGCCCTACCACAATGGGTGGTGTAGGAGGAGCAAGATCCCTTGGCGTGATCACCAACGCAAGTTTTTTCCCAAGCGGCCTTCATGGCCTTGGATGTAATGGGTGATTTTGAAACCCGTGATGATGGCGACATGGGGAAGAGTGGTTGGGTGGACACACCACCGACTCTCTGTGTATAGAAGCCGCCTCCGTGGTGGCCGGTCCCCAGAGAAGAATACTATGATAGTCACACGTGTAGCGTCGAAGGAAAGTCAACCGTGTAAGATGTGACAACGGCTAAACTTCATTGCTCTCTCGGTAATGTATAATGTATGGGCCTCACGCCCCTCTCGGAGGATCCGCCTCCCTGTGGGAGATAGATCAAAGATTAAACTGGTACGGACTTGAGCATCCATATGCTCCACCACGGCATTAAAGAGCTAGCGATGACCTCCTACTCCTAGAAATTATTAGTTGTAGATGTTCCACTGGAGGAGGCAACGAATAGATTCTCCTAGCATCCTCTCTATCTAATCTTGAGAGAGGATGAAACTAGTTATCCATAACCGGTGAAGTAATCATGGGAGACTCATCCATGATACCGCTTCAAGCTCTCTCTGGCTATCCGAGTATGGAACCATTTGACCATACGATTCTTGTTCTTGCATTGAGTACGAGTAGGATGAGAGGAGTGCGAGCTAGACCTATACTCAAATGAAGGGGAGACAAGCCTTGAAACAAGGGGAGCCTTACCCTTGGAGGGTATAGATGATAGGTTGCTAGCACGCACCAAGGAAACATGTACAAATCTAGGATGAATTACCACTGGAACTGGAACTACCGGTACTGAAACCATTGAAGTCTATGGTACGGCCACAACTTTCCTCTTCAGTGAGGAGACATCTGAATCAGAGAGTAAGTCTACCCTTATGACTAGCTTCTGCCCAGCCACCTTCTTCCTGCTGACTGTGGTGAGGGGAATGCCCTCAGACGTGATCTTGACCCCCTCAAATCCATATAAGTGGATCAAATGGGTATGATCCAAACAAGGGAAGTCAACCTGATCCAAGGCTAGATCCATGTTGTGAGGGAAAGTAAAGATAAATTTCTAGGAACCTGCCATTGCACTAACTAAAATTGAAACTAAAATTGTACTTGCACTAAAAAGAATCTACAATGAGAAATGAACTTGCATCAATTTTCTATCTCCATAGATTTTTTTGAATTTTGAATTTTGAAAATTTGAACCCACATCCAACAACTTGGAAGTGTTATGTGGGTTTATGTGGGTTCAAATGAATTTGAAGAGATTGATTGAAAAAGGAATTTGAGTATGAATCCAAACTTCAACAAATTTAGGTATGTTGAAATATGGGTTCAAAATTTTGATAGGATGCTTCAATAGGTTCATTTTGTTTTTGATTTTGAATTTTTGATTTGGAGAACTCTTTCCTTTAACAAATTTGGGTATGTTAAAGTAAGGGTCAAATGATTTTGTTTTTTTGAATGTTTTGGAATTTTTATTTAGCAAATTTAGGTATGCTAAGTGAAGTAAAATTGATTGTTTCTTTTTGAAAATTTTGTTTTGTTTTGATTTTGAAAATTTTTGGAATTCTTACTTAGCAAATTTAGGTATGCTTAGTGAAGAATCCAAGTGTATTTTGTTTGATTTTGAAAAATAGGATTCTTAGCAAATTTAGGTATGCTAAAAAAATCCTAAGTGTTCATTTGGAAAATTTTGATTTTTCAAAAGGGGTAGGATCCTTAGCAAATTTGGTATGCTAAGGGAAACCCAAGGTGCTTTGTTTTATTTTTGAAATGATTGAAAATGGAGATTCAACTTTAGCAAATTTGGTATGCTAAAGATGAAATCCCACTTGGTTTTGTGAAATGGAAATTTCACTTAGAAAATTTGAGTATGCTAAATGAAATTCCAAATGGTGTGTTTAAAATTTTGATTTCATTTTTGATTTTGTAAAATGGAAACTTCTCCTTAGCAAATTTGGTATGCTAAGGGAAGAAGTTCCAAAAGGTGTTTGAAAATTTTTATTTTGACTTTGGAAACTTCACTTAGCAAATTTGAATATGCTAGGTGGAGTTCCAAAATATGTTTTGAAAAGTTTTAAATTTTTGATTTGGAAACTTTACTTAACAAATTTGGGTATGTTAAATGAAGTTCCAAATATTGTTTGAAAATTTTAAATTTTTGGATTTGGAGAGTTCACTTAACAAATTTGGGTATGTTAAGTAAGGTTCCAAAATGTGTTTTGAAAATTTTGAATTTTGGATTTGGAAACTTTACTTAACAAATTTGGGTATGTTAAATGAAGTTCCAAATGTGTTTAAATTTTTTTGGAATATGATTGTTGATTTTTGATTTTGGATTTGGAAACTTCACTTAGCAAATTTGAACACGCTAAGTGAGGTTCCAAATGTATGTTTGAAAATTTTGTTGGATTTTAAATTTGGAGACTTCACTTAAAAAATTTGGATATGTTAAATGAAGTTCCAAATGTGTTTAGAATATTTTGGATTTTGAATTTGGAGACTTCACTTAACAAATTTGGGTATGTTAAGTGAGGTTTTAAATATGTTTCGAACTATGATTGTTGATTTTGATTTTGAATTTGATTTTGGAAACTTCACTTAGCAAATTTGAGTGTGCTAAGTGAGGTTCCAAATGCATGTTTGAAAAATTTTGAATTTTGAATTTGGAGACTTCACTTAACAAATTTGGGTATGTTAAATGAAGTTCCAAATGTATGTTTTGAAATATTTTTGAAATATGATTATTGATTTTAATTTTGGATTTGGAAACTTTACTTAGCAAATTCGATTATGCTAAATGAAATTCCAAATGTGTGTTTAAATATTTTTTTTTGAAATATGATTGTTGATTTTGATGTTTTGAATAGAGGACCTCCATTTAACAAATTTAAGTATGTAGAATGGAGATCCATTTTATTTTTGAAATAAGATATTTTTATTTTGTGTGTGATTATTTCTTTTGAAAGAGAGGAACTCCAACTTAAAACATATATGAAATATGTTTAAGTGGGATTTCCTAAATGATATTTATTTTATTTTTTTGTTGGGAAATAAATCTTCATTTAATAAATTAAATGAGGATGTTCATGTGTGCTTTTGAAAATTTTAATTTTGTTTACAAATGAACTTTTATTCAATAAGTGTGAGTGTATTGAATAGAAGAATTCATGTGCTTTTGAAAAGTTTTATGATTATGATTGTGATTTTGAAAAGATGATTGTTTATTTTATTTTGAGAATGAAATCTTCATCAAAGTGAATTAAAAGAAGATATCCATTTGTGCTTTTGGAAAATGTTATCAATTTTATTTTAAAAATCCCCACATGTAACAATTATATGAACTGTTAAATAAAGGTGAAGAAATTTTGTGGAAAATATTTTATTTAGTACATTTTTGAAAAAGGTGCTTTTGAAAAGCAAAGTTCTTTATGGAAGATTTATTATTTTTAGGATGAACCTTTCCTTATCATGAAAATGATAAGGAGGAAGTCTTTAAAAGGTGTTTTCTTTTTATTTTAGATCTTTTCATTTTACCCATTGGAGAAACCAACGGAGGTTTTAAGACCAACAAGGAATGCGGTCCTAAAACCTAAAGATGTTGGCTAACTCAACTCAAGAATGAAATGAGCTAAGTGCCAATGAAAAGAAGGATAGTCTTGGATTTATGCCAAAGTACAAACCCACTATCGATACTCAATGACAATGATCATTTACCAAAGATGGAGAGAGAAACCATCCCCGAGTCGCAAAAATTGGTAATTCCCACACACATATAGAGTTCGCCTTCAAATCTATGGTGAAAGGAAAGGCAAAATTATATATGTGGAAATTCAACTTGGTAAGATGCCATGCAGATTTGCAGATGTACTTATTCAGGTGATTGGGTACGTCATCAAGGTATAGTGTACTATCTTGAAAGACAGAAGTCACTACCCTTTAATGGAACTAATCACTTCAATAAGGACTCCTAAGGATGATGGGTCTGCATATGTACCAGAGATTCTTCCCCTACTTTACATGGAAAAGTAAAGTAGGGTTTAGTTAAGTTAGTTAAGTTCCAGGGGAAAGCTCCCATAGTTAATTACATCTTATGGGACGGGATCCCTTAGGAAAACTCTCGATTAAGGTAAATGATCATTATCTCTGAAGATTTCAATAGGAAGGTGTTGACCTCACTTTTGGAGTGAGCTCTTACCCTCCTCTTCTTAGACTACACTAAGAACTCCATAATCATAAGACACTTCTAGTGATTAGGTGAACACTTAACCTAAGCCTAGAGACTTAGAAGTTTTGATCATAAGATTAGTTATACCTTGGCTTAAGGAAATTACCTATCCCATAGCCCAAACCTAATTTAGATACACTTTCTCAAATCAAACCTAGATTCAATTCTCCAACCAAATCTCAAATTCAAATTCAAATTCCAAATCTAGTTTCAAAATTTGACTCCAAATGATTGAAACCAAAATCAAATTCAAATCCTAAGACCCTTTCCTAAGCCATATGAACCACATTCATAAGCTTAGCCAAAACTCCCTTAGATCAAATCAAACTTAATTGATCTCTTTATAAATCAATTATTCCTTCATTTATATTCACAAATATAAATGAAATCCAAATTCAAGTGACCAAAACTATATAAAAAATCAAATCCAAACTCAATCCAAACCCTTTAAGCCAATTCTTTGAGCTTAGCCAAATTCTATCAAGATCAAGTCAAAACTAATGAATTTCATCTTAAGTCAATCATTCAATTAATTATCCCAAATATAAATGAAACCTACCATCATCAAATCAAATCAAAACCAACCTAAGTCAAATCCAACCTCCCTTTTGACTTGAAAATTTCAAATGAGCCAAAATCCCTTAGACTCCAAATTGATTGTTGAATTTATATTTCAATCTGTCATATATAAGTTCAACTAAACTCAATCAAACCAAAACCAAACCAATAAACCCACTTAGGTCCACTTGACCTAAAGTTACTTAAGGGACCAATTTGAGCCAACTTCAAATCCAACCCAAATTGGATTGAACTAAGCTCACCAAAACCTTCCATCATGATTGTTGATCACCCTAGAATGATCATTTGCAATTCATTTGACCAAGTCAACCCTTAGCCCAAATAAACCAAACCTAGCTAAAACTCATCCTACATCAAATTGATTGAAACCAAAGATTTGAATCTACCCAAAATCAATATTTAAATATGACTGATCAATTGAGCCAAACCAAGCCTAATATATGATCCAAGTTGACCCAAATTGGCCTAAAGGACCAAGTTAGGTCAAATCATGATCTAACCCAAATTGATTGCAACCAATGGCTTAAGTTCATTCTAAATTAATTATTGAACTTGACCAAAGTCGTAATTAAACCCAATTTAATCAATCGAACCCAATTGGTCAACTTAACAACCCAAATTAAATTGGCCTAAAGGGTCAATTTGGCCTAAATCCAAATTAAATACAAATTAATTCAAACCAAAGATCACATTCATCTTCAATTAGCCAATTGAACATGAATCAACCCATAACCCAAGCTAATTTGGCCAATTTTGGTCAAATTGATCAATTTGACCCAATATGACCCATATGACCCAAATTGAGCCAAATCCTTGAAACTAAGCCATGACCCATTGGGGATGATCAAACCACACAAACCCATTTGGGATCAGCCCAAAATCAACCTAACCCATTTAAATCTCTCATGGATCCTCCACCACAGATTTCACCCAACCTTATTTAATTCTCCCCATCACAAGCACTTAACTCCTCCCAACATTTGCATTGAATAGAGCTGATCATATGGTAGCAAGAGAGACTTTGGAGGAAAAAATCAATAGTCTCATTCCATCATCCATGCCAACCACTCAAGCAAGATGACAATCAATTTGGAGCCAAAAAAGTTCTAAAAAGAATGGATTTTTGGCCATTATAAAAAGAGGGGGAAATGAGGCTTTAGATCTCTTACTCCCACCACCATTCTGCCCCAAAAGCACCCCAAAGAAAAAAAGGAATCCATAACCCACCTCTTTGAGCCATTTATGAGCTAAAAAACACAAATAGTTACTTTTTCGGTGAGGCGATGATAAACATCAGAGAAGATGATGTTCTAAAGGGAGGCAAGGGTTGGTTAAAGAACATTCCAAAGCTTCCTCACATACCTAAGAGTTCGCTCGGATCTTCACCACCGCCGAAAACCATCCCCGATGAGGTAAATTTTGTCAAACGCAGCAATTCTAGGATTTCATGTGTGTTAATTTTTTATAATTTTAGCAATTTTCCCAAGATAATCTTACATTTTTACTTTAAATCATCCCAATTAAAATAAAATTTTTTGGTGCAATTGAATACAAAAATGGGTCTATTTGGATAAGTTTCACTTAGAAACCCTATTTTTCCATTTAAAACTTGTGTTCACCATCCGGCTAGTATTGTCCGGTCCCACGTTCATGGATTAATGGCTTAGATCACGCGTGGATCGCGTGATCCAAGCCTTCGGATCACCTGATGCGATCTCAACCGTCCGATTGCATGTCTGGACGGACGGCTTAGATCACGCGCCGATCACGCAATCTTGGCCTTTGGATCGCGCAATATGATATGGATCATCTGATCCGATTAGATGGTCTAGAGTGAACCATGGGTCTCTCCGCATCTTCCTCCCACCGATGGACATCGGCCGATAGTTTTTTTTTATTTAAAAATTAATTTAAATTACTTGAAACTTCAAAATTCATAAAAATAAAATATTTAACCAAAAATTGCAAACAAAGGCTCGTTGGATTCATCTTTGAGTGGAATCCAACAAAGCCAAAATCCTCAAATTTCACTAAGTATTTTGAGCTTTATTTAAGTTTTAAAAAATCAAATTTCATTAATTAAACCAAAATATATGTCGATTAAGTTGAAATTTTCAAGGATTGAAATAAAGTTAAAACACACTACCAAAAAATTTCAAGTGAAAATGACTTATGGATTGGGAGAAATTAAATTTTGAAGTTCGATTGTCCATTTTAATAAAATAAATTAAATAAAAATTCAAAATAAAAATCTTCAAAAATGGCTTAAATCACTTCAATTGACAACTAGGACTCTTAAGTGATCTTCTAAATCCTAATGAACCTCAAACAATCACTTAAGAGTAGAGTTTAATCGATTAAGGAGTTAATTAAAATATAATCAAAAAATAATTTAAATATCAAATCAAAATCAAATGAAATAGACTAAGCAATCATTAATCAAACCTCAAATCAAAAAAATATCACTCTTAGAGGAAATTAGATTAAATATGATTAAATCTATTTAAAGCAATAAAACTCAATTAAATGATTAAATCTTAAATCAAACTTAAAATTCAACAAATCTAAGACACTTTAACATGGGTTAAACTAGTATAACTAAAACCTAAGCATGGAGTCTTAATCATATGAAACTCCTTAATGAATATAAATAAACTAAAACTAATTAATCATTAAATAAACTAAAATTCAATTTGATTAACAAACCAATTCAACATAATCATTTGATATTAATCAAATTAAACCAAATAAAGTTAAAGTAAACTTAATTAACATATGATTAAATCACATCCATTTAGAATAAGATAATTAATTAACCATTAAATATTTCAATGATAACTAAATCAAACATGTTAATGAAATCAAACAAACATAATAAATGAAACAGATCAAATAAAACTCTAATCATAAATAATCAAACTTAATTGAAATGAAATAAACAATTAATTCACTTAATGACAATGATGGTAATAACAATAATCCTTTAATCAAATCAAACTTAAGTAAAACACTTAACTAAATCAAATCACTCACATGTGGAAAATTAAGTCATTAATCTCTAATTAAACAAACCCTTAATTAATTTAATGATTTAAAAATTTAATTACCCTTAATCAAACTTAATTAATCAAACATTTAATTAATGCAAAATTAATGAATTAATCCATCATCTTAATGAATCAAATTAATTTAAATAAGTTACATTAAAGCTCTAAAATTAAGCTTAAATCAAATGCCCAATTAAATTTAATAATTAATCACACCACTCAAGTAAAATTAATTGTTAATCAAATTAATCATATTGAACCTAAGCTTAATCAAACATAATCAAAATGAAATTAAATACTAAATAAAACCAAAATTAAACCTAAATCATTAAGTCATTAATTACATCATTAAGAATTGAATAAATCTTTATTTAATTTAATAATTACTTAAACACACTCCTTACTTAAACTAATTACCCTTAAGCTAATCCAATTGAATAAACACCTAAGCAATGCAAACTTAATAAATTAATCCACCATCTTAATAAACCATATTTACTTTATAAATCAGATTAAAAGTAATTCAAATTAAACAATTAATTTGATCGCATATCTTAAGTAAACTAATTAAAATCAATCAAATTAATCATATTAAACTTAAACTTAATCAAACTTAAATGCAATTAAATACCAATAAATTCTTAATTTAAAGTTAAATCATTAAGTCATTAATTACATCATTAACCTAAATAAATATGAAATCAAATTTAAAAAAATTAAATAAATCTTTACTTAATTTAATAATTGATCACACCTCTTAAACAAGCTAATTAAGTTAATCAAATTAATCATATTAAACTTAAGCTTAATTAAACATAAATTTGAACATAATTAAAATGAAATTAAATGCCAATCAAATACTAAATAAGTTATTATTACATCATTAACCTAAATAAATATGAAACCAAATTAAAAAATTAAACAAACCCTTATTTAATTTAATAATTAACCTAAACACACTTAAACTAATACACAAAACCTAAGCAAACCCATAGACTAATAAAGCTAATAAAATCAAATCAAATCAAATTAAATTAAATTAAGAAAGACTCTCATCAATTTAATATGCAATCAAATCAAATCTCATTCAACCTACTTAAATAAGATAAACTAATTAACTATCCAATGTATGAAATCAAAATGCAAACCAAGCTTTGATAAACATGACAAATGGATGAGATCAAAAAATAAAATTGTAATTACAAGGAATCAAACTTAATTAAAATCAAAAGAAAATCTCAATTAATCTAATCTGTTCAAACTACAAATGAATGAACCATAATCAAATCAAATAACATAAAGTTTAGTCACATAACCATAATCAAAGAAAAGAATTAGATTTTAATTTAAAAGGTATTGAATTATCAAGATTTAATTAAACTAAAACATCTAATCTAAAATTAGTCATGAATTTAAACAAACTTAAACTTCATTAGAGATCAAGGATATTAAATTATCAAGATTTGATTAAGTTAAAACATCTAATCTAAAATTAATTAATCAAAAAGCACATGAATTTAAACAAACTTAAACTTCATTAGATATTAAGGATATTGAATTATCAAGATGTAAATTAAATCAACACATTTAATCCAAAATTAATCAATCAAATACATGAAGCTTAAACAAACTCAAAAAATTCTAAATCAAATCAAATAAATTACACAAATTCAAATGGCTAATTAAGATACTTAAAGACCTTAGCAATTCTTTTGGAGTTAGATGGAATAGATGAGTTCTGTCTACAAATGGAATTCATTCTACTCTTCATTCCTGAAAACTTAAACATCACTTTATCCAAATAAAAGTGAAATAAAAATGAAAAATAAATCATTAAATCATTTAAATTGAAATCCTAGGGTAAAATTTAAAAAAATTCAAACTCCAAATTGAAACTTAAACTAAAGAAGCCTAGTAAAGTCTTGTCACACACACAAGCCTTAAGCACACACATTAGAATACTAAGTCACCACTTCTAGTGCTAAGTCGTATGTTTGATGTTGTGTTTTATTTTGTGATGTAATATTTTAGATGGATGACAGGGTGTATGTTTCAT
This sequence comes from Cymbidium sinense, assembly GCA_021442155.1. Taxonomy (NCBI): domain Eukaryota; kingdom Viridiplantae; phylum Streptophyta; class Magnoliopsida; order Asparagales; family Orchidaceae; genus Cymbidium; species Cymbidium sinense. The sequence continues at coordinate 76,787,774 of CM038220.1, forward strand.
AGACTAGATGTTAGGCCACTATTAGCTTAATCATATTTTCTACAGGGGGTTATGCTTAAGGGGTCGTTGTAATAAAAATATAAATGTTTTTGTTGTGCAAGTTGCTTAGCCCCTAAGCGTAACCCATGCTAGGACAGGTGGGCTTGGTTACCCATGTGTGGGGTGCTAAGTCCAAATTATTCATATAACTACTTGTGTTATATGGTGTGTTTAGCTAACATTTGTTTTGCAGGTGTAGCTAGATTTATTTTTTCTATTTTTAATGTAATTTTGCATTAGGAATTAGGATCAGTGTTATGGGGATTAAGATGAGCAGTGCCAAAAGGCTTAGTCCGTGGGGTGCCCTATGATGCCTTTGGAGAAAATCAAATCAAAAGAAAGAGAAGGAAGAAATGAAGAAAAGATGACCCTGATAGCATGTATTATTTTGTTTTATAATCCGGTTGTACAAGGGTAGAGCTCCTACCATCTTTTTTTCTCTTTCGGTGTACAGTGGAATGATTGGCCTTTTTATTCTTTTACATTAGTTTATAAAATTGTTTGATATTGTGTTTAGATTGTGCATTAGAATGACATGCTTTTCATAGTTTCTTTATGATGATGTTTGAATGTGTGGCCTGGATGATAGATTTTAGAGGAAATTAATTTTTCTACCCCAATTAAAACTCATAATTAAAATTTTAAAATAACTCATAACCTCACCATAAAGCTTAGGAATTAAATCAAGATGATAAAATTTTTAGCAACCCCTTAGATGGATGAATGAATGTGTAATATCATGCATGTCATATTCTTCCACTCTTGTTAAGAGGGGCTTCCATCTTTACGAGAGAATGAAGGCTTAGCCTCTGAGAGCCTTTGATGGAAGAACACCCATTTCTCTCTTGATTTGGCCCATAATCAAGTGCTCTTGCATTTAGGCATACAAAATCCCATAGACTGTGTCAAAATAAAGAGTCCAAAAGAATCAAATAAATTTCATAAAATTTGCATTTGATTAAGTCATGGTTTCATACCACTCATGCTCTAGTCTCTTAGGGAGTGAGTTTAAGGACTTAGTTTTCTCTCTAAATAAACAACAGCCTAGCCATCTTATAAGGCATAAGACTTGCCTACATGAATTTAAAGCGTAGGAGGAGTTATGGCTGCCACTCTAGATGGTAATAAGTCCAATAGTCAGGTGGTTTATTCTTTGTTGTGGAGATACGCCATATACCCATTTTCGCCTTAGATTTTGATTATGCTTTGGTCCTCGCAAAAGCTCCCTAGATTTAGGATATTAGGTTGTTGTTTCCTTTATACAAGCATAAATCCTCACCTCTTAGGCATTTTCACAATCTTATGTTGTGGAATTATAAGCAAGAATCTAATAAAATGTCAACTCAAATAATTAACTCTTCAATTTCAAAATATAAAGCCCAACTATAGGGTAGATTGGAATGCTCACTAGGCTTCCTAGTATCATGAGCATTTCCTACTTTCTTTTGAATTCCAAAATAAGTCTTCTCCTTGATCTATCCCATTTGGTTTTCTAAAATAGCCATTCCTTTGATAGTCTTAACCTTAAAATCTTTGGAGACCCTAATTGTCTACTTTAATCAAGTTCTTAAGGAATTCTCATTCCTTACAATGTAATTAACTATAGGGCTTGCCTCCATAGGGAACTTAATGAACCTGCTTAAAATAAACCCTACTTTACTTTTCAAAAGTAAAGATCTCATATATTCAAGACCCATCTTGCCTTAGAGTCCTTATTAGGTGATTAGGTCCATTATAGGGTGGTGATTTCTATCTTTGAGATAGTGCATCATTCCTTAATGACACGATCACTTCAATAAGTACCCCTAAGATCTGTTATCTCAAAAAATAAACACCTCAAATTTTTGGCTACTCTGGTGGGGATAGTTCCTCTCTCCATCTTTAGTAGACAATTATTATATCCAAGCATTCATAGTGGACTTATATTTTATATAGGTCCGAGACTATCATTATTTTTGTTGAAACTTAGCTTATTTCATCCTTAAGCAAAGCTCACCAACATCATTTATGTTTTAAGACCGCTCTCCATGTAGGTCCTAAAATCCCTATTGGATTCCCCCAATAGGTGAAAATTAAAATTAATCAAACAAAGGAGATGACCAAAATTAAGAACCTCTTCACCGCTCGACAGGCAAGGTTCATCCCATGAACAATAAGAAAATAAAACCCTTCTACAAAATAACACATCTTTCCAAAAGCTTTTCAAAATCCACATAATAATAGATCTTTACACAAAATTTGTAAAAAATTTCAAAAGGCACAAAACACATATAACCAAACCTCGTTTAACAAATTATGATTGTTACAAGGAGGTTCCTTTTTAAAATAAAAATCAACCATTTTTAATGTCTTTTTCAAAAGCACATTTTCTTTGAAATAGCTATCCCCATCCCACATACTTAAATTTGTTGGATGGAGATTCTATTTTTGAATAAAATCATGATATAAAATTGAAACTCCACTTAGCATACTTCACATGTGCTAGAGTTGAAGTTTCCTCTTTTGAAAAGCAATAAACCATACACACAAAAGAGAAGTCAAGACATGTTGAACCCCCACGACATACCCAAATTTGTCAAATGGTAGTTCCCCTTCCTTGGAGAAGGTAGAAAATTCAATTCTATTTGCATTTGTTTGATAAAACCCTTCTTGCCAAAGCATTGGACTTCAAAACACATTGGGAGCTCATTTGACATGTCCAAGTATGCCGAATGAGACCTTTTTGAAAATCATAAGAACAAATTGAACACCATTTAACATACTTAAGTTTGTTAAATAAGTTCCTTTTCTTTCAATAACCATAAACACATCTGACTTTTACTTAACATACCAAATTTGTTAAATGAGAGTTTCATTTTTTTTAAAAAATCATAAATACATTTAACTTTCACCTAACATACCAAATTTGTTAAGTGAGAGTTTCATTTTTCATAAACACATTTGACTTTCACTTAACATACCAAATTTGTTAGGTGAGAGTTTCATTTTCAAAATCATAAACACATTTAACTTTCACTTAACATACCAAATTTGTTAAGTGAGAGTTTCATTTTCAAAAATCATAAACACATTGAACTTTCACTTAACATACCAAATTTGTTAAGTGAGAGTTTCATTTTCAAAATCATAAACACATTTAACTATCACTTAACATACCAAATTTGTTAAATGAGAGTTTCAAAAATCATAAACACATTGGACTTTCACTTAGCATACCGAATTTATTAAGTGAGAGTTTCATTTTCAAAATCATAAGCACATTTGACTTTCAACATACCAAATTTAAATGAGAGTTTCATTTTAAAAATCATAAACACATTGGATTTTCACTTAGCATACCAAATTTGTTAAGTAAGAGTTTCATTTTCAAAATCATAAGCACATTTGACTTTAACATACCAAATTTGTTAAGAGAGTTTCATTGTCAAAATCATAAACACATTTGACTTTCACTTAACATACCAAATTTGGTGAGGGTCTCTTTCAACACACAATTTATCCCTATTTTAACATACCAAATTTGTTAAATAAGGATCCAATTTTTCATGTCAAACCACACTTGAGCTTTCACTTAACATACCAAATTTATTAAGTGAGAGTCTCATTCTCAAAGAGAAATAAATATAACTTAAAACAAATTTGAGCTTTCACTTAACATACCAAATTTATTAAAGTGGGACTCCCATCTTCAAAGAAAAGCAAATCTATCTCACAATCACATTTTACTTTTACTTAGCATGCCAAATTTGTTGAAAGTCTCATCATCAACATGTGGCCTCCACTTAACATACCAAATTTGTTAAGTAAGAAGCCCCATTTTCAAATCAAAATATCACACAATCAAATCTTAACAAGCAAAAATATTTCAAATACACAATCACAACCTCTTCTTAACATATCCAAATTTGCTAAGTAAAGGTCTTTCAAACTATCAATATTTTCAAACAAGATGCATAAAACACAAATAACTCCAAGAAAATCTCGTGAAATTTTAGAACCCCACCCAACCTACTAAATTGGTTTAGTATGGTTTCAAAATTGAAATCAAATGGCAAAGACTCTCCTCAATATCCAAATCTCTCTAATGAACCCCACTTAACATATTATTGAGAGTGGGTTCAAAACTCAAACTTCTATTACTTGCATGGAATAAATATCAAAGCAAAAATGATGCAAGTTATATTTCCATGCATACATACATCTTAGATCAACAAGTGCTTTTGGTTTTACAATGGTATCAAGTATGTATTTACTTTTCTTTTCTGGATGGATTTGGCCTTGGATCGGGCCAGCCTCTCGCAGACTGACTTTGTCCACCTCATTCATTTTGGCCAAGGTTTAGAGGGTGCTAGGATCACTTGTGAGGGGACCACCCTTGTCATAAGTGTGGTGATGGATGCATCATCCAAGTTGAGATGTCGTCTGACTCAGAGTTTTCCTCACAAGAGGAGAAGGCAGAAGATTCTAGTGCCGTGCACTGGTTCTCCTTTCTTCCCTGAAGACCCACTCGTTGGCTCCTTCCAAGGGGAGGCTACCTTATCTTCAAGGATAGCCCCCACCTACAAAGTTAGGTCTAGTTCTTGTGTTGCCCCTTCTAGTAGGACTCAGCACTGCAACCGGTGCCACAAGAGAGGGACTATCAATTGATTAGCTTATTTTGAAAGATCAAATGGGTTTGATCGAAGAGAGGGAGTCACTATCGAAGTCAAAAGAAAGATAAGTAGATACCCATCTAGGAAACTTAAGCATCTCAAACTATCTTATGGTTGGGCTTTACATTTTGAAATTGATTTAATATATTTGAGTTGAATTTTTCATTAAAAATTTAGGACTTATGATTCCATAACACAAGTTTAAGGAAATTCTTAGGAGGTGAGCAATTATGCTTATGTCCCACAAATGGGAGAAGCAACCTCAGAACATAAATCTAGGGAGCTTGGTGAGGGCTGAAAGCTCAACCTAAATCTAAGATGAAAAATGGGTATTTGGTCTGCCTCCACAAGAGAGGACAAACCACTAGCTTGGAATTATAACTGCCAAGGGTGGCTTCCAACTAACTCCTCCTATGATTTTAAACTCATGTAGGCAAGTCATATGCTTTATGCTAGATAGTTAGGCTATTATTTATTCAGAAAGAGACTAAGTCCTTAAAATCACTCCCAAAGAGACTAGATCTTGTAAGGGTATGCTAAAATGACCTAAATCTAAATGAAATTTATATTTCATAATATTTTCATCTTTGGACAATTATTTTCATTTGAATAGGATTCATATGCACTATGAGAAATGATTACAAAAAAAAGTGAAGGAGGAGGTATGTTTCCACCATGGCTCAAAGGTCAAGACAAGTTTCAGCAAGTCCTCCAATCAAGAGTAAAATAGGATGCATTTGTACATGATGTTATAAAAATACTCATCTATTAAGGGGTTGCTAATTTTATCTTGATTTTTAGCTTTTAAAAGGTTATGAGTTCTTTATTTTAGTTTTGAGTTGTTAGATTTTGTAAAATATTTATTTTCCTAAGAGCCTAATCCACATCCGTGCCATACATAAAGCAATGAAGAAACTAGGAAAATGATGTCACTTAATGCACAAGCTAAATAAATCATCAATCAATTTATAACACTAGTCATAAAAGAATAAGAGACTATTGTGGTCGGGTACCACCACACAAACTCGAAATAAATAAATTAGGTAGCTAAGCTCTACCCTTATACAACCTGACTTACAAATGAATTAAATACAATTAAGCAAGGAATTCATTATTATGGGGGTCTTCATTCTTCTTTTCTTCTTTCTTCTTCATTTCTTCTTTCTTCTTTGATTCCTTCTTTTGGATGGTTAGAAGGTGGATGCTCCAAAGGCTTCACTTGGTACATAAAATGAGATATTATGACCAATATTCATCCTAATCACCATAACAATCATTCCAAAATCCTAGTGGCAAAATTTACATGAAAAGAAAAAAAGTAAATGTAGCTAACAAAATAGAGATTAGCTAAAGCAAACCATACAAATCCCAAGTGTATATTAGACTTATCCCCACACATGGGTGACTAAGTCCAGCCTATTGGATTATTCTTAGGGGAAGCACCGCACAACAAAAGTATTTATATTTTATTTATTACAGCCTTAAGCACAATGAAGATAATGGTTAGACTAGGATCACCCAACCATTCATTCTACGCACATAAATCCTAACATCCAGACTAAAACATATATAAAAAAATAAAAGCAAGCATCAAACCATGCACCATCCTAACCTAAATCTAGAAGTGGTGACTTAATGTGTGTGTGCTGGAGGTTTGTGTGGTATGCTTAGTTATGGCTTTAAGTTAGAATTTTTCTAAGTGTGAAGCATGTTCAACATAGAGGAGGATTTCATATAAGTAATTTAATTGTTTTGGGTTGATTTTATTTCATGTTTTGATTAGGTTCAAGTGAATTCTATAATTAATTACTAAGTTATGTGAAAGAGAAGATGACTTCTCTTTCCTTTCCTAACCTAAGTAATTTCTAAAGTAAATTCATGTTTTGGATTTATTTAGTGCATGTTTTAATTAAGTTTTTTAATTAATTATAAGTTTAGATGAACACTAAACAAACCTATTAAAAAAGAAAGGCATTTTAAGATTAAGTAAAATGAACTAAATTCACAAACATACATCACTTTATTTCTTTTCCAAGTATAACATGCATATGAATGAGTCCTAAGCATATCTATACAAAAATGAGAATATTTAACACACTTTGTGATGCATGCTATGTAATTCTGTGGTTAAAAAAATTCTATGTGGTTGCCTTCAATGTGGGTGAAAGGCAAGAATATAATTCATCTTTTGGGATGCCATGATCCATAGATGTGCTTATTTAGGTGATCGTACATCATCAAGGAATAGTATACTATCTCGGAAGATAGAAGTCACTACCCTTTAATGGACCTAATCACTTCAATAAGGACTCCTAAGGACAATGAGTCTACATATGTACCATAGATTCTTCCCCTACTTTACATGGAAAAGTAAAGCAAGGTTTATTTTAAACTAGGTTCATTAAGTTCCCTACAGAGTAAGCCCTCATATTTAATTACATCCTAAGAGATGAGATCCTTTAGGAATACTCTTGATTAAGGTAAATGATCATTGTCTTCAAAGATTTCAATTGGAAAGGACTATCAATGGATTGGTTCATTTTTGAAGATCAAATGGGATTGATCAAAGAGGGGGGAGTTATTATCGAAGCCAAAAGAAAGATAAGTAGGAGATGCTCATGATGCTACGAAACCTAGCAAGCATCTCAAACTATCCTATGGTTGGGCTTTATATATTTGAAATTTATTTAATTTGTTTGAGTTGCATTTTTCATTAGAAATTTAAGACTTATGATTCCATAACACAAGATCATTGAAATGCTAAGATGAGGATTTAAGCTTATGGCCCACAAAAGGTGAGAAGCAACCTGAACCTAAATCTAGGGAGCTTTATGAGGAAAAGCACAACCTAAATCTAAGAAAAATGGGTAATTTGTTTTCCACAAGAGAGACAAATCACCGCTACTTGGACTTACAACCATCTGGGGGTGGCTGCCAACTAACTTCTCCTATGATTTTAAATTCATGTAAGCAAGTCATATGTTTTATGCAAGATAGTTAGGCTGTTATTTATTTAGAAAGAGATTAAGTCCTTAAACTCACTCCCTAAAGAGACTAGATCAAGTACGAACATGCTTTAAATGACCTAAATCTAATGAAATTTAGATTTCATTTTATATTCATTTTGGACAATTATTTTGACTCGATAAGATTCATATGCCTAATGCAGAAATAAAGTTATTGGCCAAAATATAGAAGGAGGAGGTGTGTTTCCATCATGGCTCTCAAAGGTCAAGCTAAGTTTCTCTGGAAAAGGTAGAAGCTCTCTAATCAAGAGTGAAATAAGATGCATTTGTGCATGATGTTATAAAAGAAATACTCATCTAGCTAAGTTATTGCTAATTCTTTTATCTTGATTTTAAACCTAAACTTTTAGTGAGGTTATGAGTTCTTTATTTTTAGTTTTGAGATGTTAAGTTTGGTAAAAGATTTATTTTTCCCTAAGACCTAATCCACATCCAGGCCATATATAAAGTAAGGAAGAAACTAGAAAAAAGATGTCACTTAATGCACAAGCTAAACAAATCAATAATCAATTTATAAAGCTAATCACAAAAGAATAAGAGGTCATTATGGTGCACCAACATTTTACCCTTATATAACCTAGATTTCAAATGAATTAAATACAATTAAGCAAGGAATTCATTGTTATGGGGGTCTTCAAGCATCATTTCTTCTTTCTTCTTTTCTTCTTTCTTCTTCTTTTCTTCTTTCTTCTTATCTTCTTTCTTCTTTGGTTCCTTCTTTTGGATAGTTGGAAGGTGGATGCTCCAAAGGCTTCATATGGTGCATAAGATAGGATTTTATGACCAATGCTCATCCTAATCCCCATAATAATCATTCTAAAATCCTAATTGCAAAATTTACATAAAAAGGAAAAGTAAATCTAGCTAACACCTGCAAAACAAAGGTTAGCTAAACAAACCATCAAATCCCAAGCATGTATATTGGACTTATCACCACACACATGAGTGATTAAGTCCACCTATCATATTGGATTATGCTTAGGGGTATAAGCACCTGCATAGTGAAAGCATTTATATTTTTATTTATTATAGCGCCCCTTAAGCACAATCCCCTGCAGAAAATAATGATTAGACTAAGATAGTCCTACCATTAATTCTGCGCACATTCATCCTAACATCTAGTCTAAAAAATATATCACAAAATAAAATCAAGCATCAAACCAAGCACCACCCTAACCTAAAGCTAGAAGATGTGACTTAGCCTAATCTGTGTGCTTTGGAGGTTTGTGTGGTATGCTTAGCTATGAATTTAAGTTATAATTTTCTAAGTGTGAAGCATGTTCTACTTAGAGGAGGGTTTTATTTAACTGATTTAATTGTTTTAGGTTGATTTTATTTCATATTTTGATTAGGTTTAAGTGAATCCTGCAATTAATTACTAAGTTATGAAGAGAGAGAAAGAGAAGAGAACTTCTTTCCTTCCTAACCTAAGTAATTTCTAAAGTGGATTCATAGTTTTAGTTTTGTTTAGTGAATTTTTATTAAGTGTATTAATTAATCCTAAGTTTAGATGAACTCTAAACAAACCTATTCAAAAGAAAGGCATTTTAAGATTAAATAAAATGAACTAAATTCACAAAACACACATCACTTCATTTGTTTCCCAACATGTATAACATGCATATGAATAAGTCCTAAGCATATCTATACATGCAAATGAGAATGTTTAATGCACTTTATGATGCATGCTAAGTAATTCATTTAAGGAAATTTGGAAGTTTATGATGCATGATTTTCAAGTAGAAAGGGGATTTCTTATCCAATTTTTCACATGCACATATGAAAGTAAGAAAGACATAAGTGACTACTGTGCCATTATTAACCAGAGGTGTAAGGTGCAAGACCTAGTTAGGGCTACTTAAAGCCTTGCAACCTCAGGGTTGTCCAGACTAATATACCACTTTCCTTAAATACAAACATGTACAAAAGAAATGAATGGAAAAAAAGAATGCAAAATTTGTATTAGTTGATTTATTTTTTTTATGCAATTTATATGTGCAAGCATATGTATCCTTCTTAAGTGATAGTATAGGGATGAATAGGATATGGAATTAGGCAAGTGTTAGGTTCTTTTCAAATGAACCATACATCTTACCAAATCCTATTCAAAACCATACTAAAAGAGAAGAGAAGGAAAACCTATGCTAAGCACATCCTTATATTTTCTTCACATGCAAACTTATAATTAAAATATAAGTAACACACTTTCAATTTTGATAATTGATTCATATATTTTAAAAATAATTTGAATTTAATAGTGATAATAGCCACTCATATTTTACTTAGCCAAACACATGCAAATTTGACATAAAGTAAACATTTTCATTTTAAATTTAAATTTTGAAAGTATGGATGCATGAAACCACATGACATACAAATTTAACATGTCAAGGAAAGAAATAAAGCAATGAAAGCATGTAAAACATTTCACTTCAATTAAATCCTAAAGATAATCTTATGAAATAAGAAAGCTTAAAGTAAACCAAAGTTCATTTAATATGATTTTTGTTTGATTTTGAATTTGATTTAATTTTGAAAGTGTGGATTGATTTTGTTGTTCCTAACCCATTCTCACATGTGTTTGACATTTTTGTTTAATTTTTAGATGATTAGATTTAATTTTAGATATTGATTAGGTTAAGGTATGAATTAAGCAAGTTAATTAACCCCTACCTACACCACCTTAGCATAGTTAACCAAATAATTATGAGCCAATGAGATGACATTAAACCTCACAAGGAACACATAGGAAGAAAAGGGCCTAATGCAATTTGGCTCATGATTAATGGTTAATTAAGCTAAAGCGTTAAGTAATTTCAAAACACCCCGCACATATATGAGTTGGGTTTTGATTTTCTAAATTGAACTTAGGTTCTTGAATACCCAAGCATCTACCCAAAGTAGATTAATTCAGTTCTGGAAGATTTTAGAATTTTTAGAAATTAATTAAGAGGGTAATTAATGAATTAACCCTTAATTAAGAGAGTATTAAGGAAAGAAAAGGAGGTTTAGGGAATAGCTTAGGAAATACCCCAAAATTATTCCCTAAGTCTCCTATTCATTGGATCAAACCTTAATCAACTCCAATAATAGATTAAAATACTAATCAAACCCTTAATTATCTTTAATTACATTAAGGGAGTAATTAGGGAATGCATTAGAAATTCCCCCAATTAAGCCTACAATAAATCCCAAGAAAACTATGGGAGGCAAAAGTCATCCCCCAAAACATGCCCAAGAACTTTGGGATTAATCAGAGGGTTAATTAAGGAGTAATTAGCAAATTAAGATTTTCATTCAAAGGCAAAATCAAAGAAAGATACAATTCAAAATCCATTAAAACCATATTTAGAATATTTTAGATTGAATTATCTTTAAGTAGAAATTTACCTCATATTTTTTTATTTTTATTTAGGGAGATATGAATTTTTATAGCTTAGATTAAATAGAATTAATTAAAACCATAATTAAATCCTTTAGCCCATAGCGACCGTGATGATGGCTGGCTTTGCATCGTGGTGCCACTTAAACATCATGATCATACGCGTGGTGGTGGGACGGTTTGATACTCGCTCAATCAAGGATCGAATGGCCAAGAATCACCGTGGTTTTAAAAGGATAAATGATTTATAAAATGCGTTTAATCTCCGTCCATACAAAATGCATGGATGGGCAAGATAATCCCAATTCTTCCGAGGATTAATGGAGATCGTCCATGATCCAAGCCTTGATTCGAGCTTGATTGAGTTTGGATTAGGATAAACTTTTGCACACACCATCATACACTAATGGAAATCCTATCCAACGGTTGAATTTTCATGCCATGACACTTTCTTTCACAAAGACCAACACCCTTAAGTCTAGGTGAAAATGGCATACCTCGCCAAAGGTGATCACCGGTGCTCGATTCCCTTGGAGGAGCTTCGTCTGGTTGAGGCGAAGCTGTGATGAAAGAATTAGCTCTTGAGGTTATGTAGATTGCTCTATGGACTAACTCACCTTGCTTGTGAGCTCAGTTTTGATCTAGGTGAGCCTCTCCTTACCTTTGGAGCTTGGGAAAGGTGTTGAGTAGACTCAACTTGATCCTCTGGTGGAGTGTGCAAAGAGAATTGAAGTGGTTTTGAGTGAAGAGGAAGTTTGAATTTCGATTTTCCTCCCTATTTTCACTGTTCAAAAATCGAGAATGGGAAAATGGCTAGAGCTCTGGGAGGCTAGGGATCACTCTCTGATGGCTCCTAACACTCTCCCTTACTCAATCAACAATGAGGTCGTGTGAATTTAATTGAATTAGGGGGAGTATATCTCCCCCTATGACAATCAAACGGCCGAAGCTATGGCTATCATTTTGATCCAATTAATCATATGGAAAGGGTTGTTTAGGCTATTTGAAGTTGGCACATGGTCGGTTTGAGCTTAGGAGTGGATCAGTAACCTCACATGTGCTTCAAATTGAGTGGAGGGAGGTTTTCAAATTGGCTAATTTAAGCTATGGGGTCATTTTTTGTCCTTGGGTCCATTTGGGTTGACCCAAACCCATTGGGTTGGGTGCACCACCCTTCATAGGGTTCACTTGACCTATTAAGAAGGTATCAAGCTGATATGAAGAGGGATTGACCAAATTCTCCATGTATTTGACCAAAATTTGTTCTATGGCCAACGACTATAATGGTCATTTGGCTAATTTTTGAATTTGAATATGTTGGCTATGTTGAGAAAATAGGTTTGGACAAGTTTCATTGGATTTGGAGTTCATTTAATATGGTTTGGCTCATGTTGACCCATTTTGGTCAAAAAGGGTCAACTTGGGTCAAGTTGACTAATTGGTCAAATTGGGTCAAACCAAAGGTTGGGTCAAGTTCATATGACCATTTGAAATGTTTTGGTGCCTTTGGTTTGATTCAATTTGGTTTAGTTTTGAGTTTGGCTCAAATGACTTCATTTAGGTCAAATGGGTCAAGTTTTCCAATTTGACCCATTTGACCTATTTGAGCTAGGTCATGGGTAGGTTTAGGTTTGGTTAGTCATATGAAGTGGATAGGTATCTTTGTTTCCAATCAATTTTGGTTAGGTTTGAATTTGGCTCAACATGACCTTTAGGTCAAGTTGGGTTCAAGGTCAATTGGGCTAGGTTAGGTCTAGTTGGTCAATTGAGGCTTTGGTCAAGTTCAACAAGTGGTTTCGAATGAACGTTACCCATTGGTTTCAATCAATTTGGCTTAGATCAAGTTTTGACACATTTTGACTTTTTAGGTCAAGTTGGGTCAACTTTGGTCAAGTGGCCAATTGGGCTAGGTTAGGTCTAGTTGGCCAATTGAGGCTTTGGTCAAGTTCAATAAGGGATTTGGAATGAACTTAACCCATTGGTTTCAATCAATTTGGCTTAGATCAAGTTTTGACACATTTTGACTCTTTAGGTCAAGTTGGGTCAAGTTGGGTCAAGTGGCCAATTGGGATAGGTTAGGCTCAAATGTTGACTTGGCCAAGTTCAAACATAGTTCATGAATGAACTTAGATCAATGGTTTCAATCAATTTTTCTTATGGTGGATTTTGGCTATGTTAGGTTTCATTTTGGCTAAATGTTGACTTGGTCAACCCTTAGGTTTGACTTGGTTTGACCCAATTTGGTTGATTGATCATCCCATGATGATTGTTGATCATGATGAGAGGCATAAGTGAGTTTGATTCAATCCAATTTGGTTAGGATTAGAATTTGGCTCATAAGGGTACTTTAAATCACTTTGGGTCAAGTGAGCCTAAGTGAGTCAAATGGCTTGGTCAAAGCTTGATTTGAGTTTTATTGAACTTGTATAAAGACTTATGATTGAAATATAAATCCATTTGCAAGTGGTTTGGATTAAAATGGGTTTTTATTCATTTGAAGTTAAATCAAGAGTTTTGCTTGATTTGAAATTGATTTGGCTAAGTTCAAGATTTTGACTTGAAAGGCTTAAGGTGGATTTTGAGTGTATTCGAGTTTGATTTTTGGAATTAGTTTTAATTGTTTGAATTTATATCTCATTTATATAAGTGAATATAAGTGAGAATATAAATGAGTCATGAGAAAATTTCAAGGATTTGAAGTAATTTGATCATGATTTGCTAAGTCCATTAAAGAGAATTTAAAGGACTTAGAATTTTGGAGTAGGGATTTGAATTTTGGAATTATATTTGATTTATTTATAATTATATTTCATTTATATATCTGAATATAAATGAGAATATAAATGAGTTATGAGAAAATCCCAAGAATTTGAATTGATTTTACCATGATTTTGGTTAAGTCCTTGAGAGGGGAATTAAGGACTTAAGAAAGATTTTAAATTTGGAATTTAATTTTTGGATTTGATTTGATTGATTTGTATTTATATTTCATTTATATATGTGAACATAAATGAGAATATAAATGAGTTATGAGAAAATCTCATGAGTTTGAATTGATTTAATCATGATTTAGGCTAAGTCCTTATAAGAAGATTAAGGGCTTAGGAAAGTTTTGGACTTAGGAGTTTCATTCATGGGTTTCAATCATGGATTTCAATCATGGATTTTGATCATGGATTTCAATCATGTGGAGTTGATTTGAATTTAGAAAAAATCAAATAAGATTGATTTGTAGTTTGACATGATGGAAGGAAGGAAGGTGAGTGATTCAAGTTAAGGGTAGGCAAATTTTCTTAACTCCCCTAAGGCATGACCTATTCCTATGGCTAACTCTTATAAGTCTCTAGGGCTAAGTTGAGTGTCCACCAAATCACTAGATTAAGATTATGGAACTCTTAAAGTCTAAGAGGAGTCCCATGCCTAAGATGGAGGGGTTGAGAGCTCATTCTCAAAATGAGGTCAACAAATTAATTTAAGGAAATTTGAAAGTTTATGATGCATGATTTTCATTAGGTAACAAAGGGATTCCTTATCCAATTTTCACATGCACACATTAAGGTAAGAAAGGCATACGTGAGTACAGTGTCATTGCTAACTAGAGGTGTAAGGTACAAGACCTACTTAGGGCTACTTAAAGCCTCACAATCTCGAGGTTGTCTAGACTAATATACTACTTTCCTTAAATACAAATATGTGTATAAAAGAATTGGATGGAAAAGAAAGAATGCAAAAATTAGTATTAGTTGATTTATTTTGTTTATGCAAGTTATATGTGCAAGCATAGGTATCCTTCTTAAGTGATAGTATAGGAATGAGTTGGATATGAAATTAGGCAAGTGTTAGGTTCTTTTCAAATGAACCATGCACCTTGCCAAATCCTATTCAAAATTATACTAAAGAGAAGAGAAAGGGAACCTACACTAAGCACATCTTTATATTTTACTCACATGCTAACTTATAATTAAGATATAAGTAACATACTTTCAATTTTGATGATAAATTCATATATTTTAAAAATAATTTAAATTTAATAATGATAATAGCCACTCATATTCTTACTTTAACCAACACATGCAATTTTGACATAAAGGAAACATTTTCAATTTTTAAATTTTTTTTTTGAAAATATGGATGCATGAAGCCACATGATATACGTATTTAACATGTTGGGAAAAGAACTAAAACAATGAAAGCATATAAACACATTCACTTTAATTAAATCCTAAAGACAATCTTATGAAATAAGAAAGCTTAAAGTAAATCAAAGTTCATTTAATATGATTTTTGTTTGATTAAATTTGATTTAATTTTGAAAATATGAGTTGATTTTGCTATTCCTAACCCATTCCCACATGTGTTTGACATTTTTATTTAATTTTTAGGTGATTAGTCATTTTATATTTTTATTAGATTAAGGTATAAATTAAGCATGTTAATTATCCCTTACCTACACCACCTTAGCATAGTTAACCAAATAATTATGAGCCAATGAGATGACATAAAACCTCACAAAAATTTAAATTTGTAGTGCACCTAGGAAGAAAGGGGTATAATGCAATTTGGCTCATGATTAATGATTAATTAAGCTAAGGGGTTTAACTTAAGTAATTTCAAAACACCCCTCACACATATGAGTTAAATTTTTATTTACTTAATTGAACTTAGAACACACACGAGCATCTACCAAAGTAGATTAATTAAGTTGGAAAGTTTTAGAATTTTTAGAAATTAATTAAGAGGATAATTAGTGAATTAGCCTTTAATTAAAGAGGATTAAGAAGGAAAAAGGGGTTTAAGGAATACCTTAGGAAAATTCCCCAAAATTATTCCCTGAACTTCCTATTCACTAGATCAAGCCTTAATCAACTTCAATAAGAGATTAAAATACTAATCAAACCCTAAATTATTCTTAATTACATAAACGGGGTAATTAGGAAATGAATTTACAATTCCCCCAATTAAGCCAACAACCAATCCCAAGAAAATTAGGGGAGGCAGAAGTCATCCCCCAAAATGTAACTAAGAAGTTTGAGATTAATCAGTGGATTAATTAGGGAGTAATTAGTAAATTAAAATTTCTAATAAAACCTAAAATCAGAGAAAGATAATATTCAAAATCCATTAAAACCAATTTTAGAATATTATAGATTGAATTATCTTTTAGTGGCAATTTATCTCATATTTTTTTTATTTAGAGATATATGAATTTTTGAAGTTTAGAGGATTAATTAGAATTATTTAAACACTAATTAATCCCTTAATCCATTCGGCGTGACACATAGTCGTTGAGTCAGGTGCGCTTTCCATGCGTCACCCAATGAGTGACGACTTAAATTTCACATCACAGCAGGCATGGCGGCGGTGTTACGCGGTTTTGTATCTACCATTCGATCAAGGATCGAACGGCCAGGAATTACCCTACAATTTTAAAAGGTAAAATGGGATTTAAAATGTGCGTCTAATCTCGATCGTTCATCCAAAATGTGCAGATGGACGATCAAGATCATCCCTCTTCTTACTTGAGGAATAATGGAGATCATCCACTTTCAAAGGAAGATCCGAGCTCGATCGAGCTTGGATTGGAATGAAATCTTGCACACCATCTAACCCTAATGGAAAGCCTATCTAACATTCAAAATCTCATGCCATTAAAATTTGTTTCACAAAGGACCAACACACATGGAGCTGAGTGGTCGAAAAATGTCTAGTCTCGCCGGAGGTGATCACCAGCACTCGATTCCCTTAGAGGAGCTTCATCTAGTTGAGACGAAGCTATGGTGAAAGTATTAGCTCTTGAGGTTGAGTAGATTTCTCTGTGGACCAACCTCTCCTTAGCTCCCTTGCGACTTTAATGGAATTGGACCTACTCTTGCCTTTATAGCTTGGGAAAGATGTTGGGTAAGCTCGACTTGGCCCTATGGTGGAGTGTGAAAAGAGAATTTGGTGGAGTTTGAGTGTAGAGGAAATTTGCAATTCAATGGAGGTCCCTTATTTTTTCCTAAGGGAAAACTGAGAATGGCAATTTCCAATTCCTTCCAGAGAGCTTAGGATCACTCAAGAATGGTTCCTATGACTCTCTCTTCCTCAATTGACAATGAGGAAGTAACAATTGAAGAGAATTATGGGGAATATATCTCCTCTTATGGCAATCGGACGATCGAAGCATTGTTTGCCATTTCAATCCAATTTTCAAGATTGAAAGGGCTGTTTGAGTTGTTAGAAGTTTTCACATGGTCGATTTGGGCTAAGGAGTGGAGTGGTAACCTCCTATGTGCTTCAAATTGAGTGGTGGGAAGTTTTCCATATGGCCAATTTGAGCTATGTGCTCGATTTTGGCCTTTGGTCAATTTGGATGACCCAACCCATTGGGTTGGATGCACCACCCTCTATAGGGTCTACTTGACCTATTAGGAAGGTATCAAGTTGGAAAGAGGACTTCACCAAATTCCCCATGGATTTAACCAAAATTTGTTCTATGGCCTAGGGGTAGAATGGTTATTTGGCTGATTTTTGAATTTGGATATGTTGGGTATGTTGCGAAAAAAGGTTTGGCCAAGTTTCATTGGATTTGAAGTTCATTTGGTATGGTTTGGCTCATGTTGACCCATTTAGGTCAAAATGGGTCAACTTGGGTCAAGTTGACCAATTGGTCAAATTGGGTCAAACTAAGGGTTGGTTCAAGTTCATATGATCATTTGAAATGTTTTGGTGGCTTTGGTTTGATTCAATTTGATTTAGGTTTGAATTTGGTTCATATGACTTCATTTATGTCAAATGGGTCAAGTTGACCAATTTGACCCATTTGACCTATTTGAGCTAGGTCATGGGTAGGTTTAGGTTGGTTAATCATATGATGTGGATTGGTATCTTTATTTCCAATCAATTTTGGTTAAGTTTGAATTTGGCTCAACATGACCCTTTAGGTCAAGTTGGGTTCAAGGTCAATTGGGCTAGGTTAGGTCTAGTTGGCTAATTGAGGCTTTGGTCAAGTTCAACAAGTGATTTGGAATGAACTTGACCCATTGGTTTCAATCAATTTGGCTTAGATAAAGTTTTGACACATTTTGACCCTTTAGGTCAACTTGGGTCAACTTGGGTCAAGTGGCCAATTGGGCTAGGTTAGGCTCCAATGTTGACTTGGTCAAGTTCAAACATAATTGATGAATGAACTTAAATTAATGGTTTCAATCAATTTGGCCTATGGTGAATTTTGGCTATATTGGGTTTCATTTTGGCTAAGTGTTGACTTGGTCAACCCTTAGGTTTGACTTGGTGTGACCCAAATTGGGTGATTGATCATCCCATGATGATTGTTGATCATGATGAGAGGCATAGGTGAGTTTGATTCAATCCAATTTGGTTAGGATTAGAATTTGGCTCATAATGGTACTTTAGGTCATGTTGGATTAAGTGAGCCTAAGTGGGTCAAATGACTTGGTCAAAGCTTGATTTTAGTTTGATTAAACTTGTATATGGACTTATGATTGAAATATAAATCCATTTGCAATTGGTTTGATGTCAAATGGGTTTTTATTCATTTGAGAATTTCATATTCAAAGGAAGAACATGAATGGATTTGAGGTTTGATTTTTGAATTGGATTTTGGTTAAGTGATTGAAGTTTGTATTTATACTTAGATTCATGATTATAAGGTTGATTGAATCATGAAGGAAAATCAAGAGTTTGGCTTGATTTGAAGTTGATTTGGCTAAGTTGAAGAATTTGACTTGAAAGGCTTATGTTGGATTTTGAGTGGATTTGAGTTTGATTTTTGGAAGTGGTTTTTATTGTTTGAATTTATATTTCATTTAAATATGTGAATATAAATGTCAATATAAATGGGTGATGAGAAAAATTGATGAATTTGAAGTAATTTAATCATGATTTAGGCTAAGACCATTAAAAGGAATTCAAAGGACTTAAGAAATTTTAGAGTAGGGATTTGAATTTTGGATTTAGATTTGATTGATTTACATTTATATTTCATTTATATATGTGCATATAAATGAGAATATATATGAATTATGAGAAAATCTCATGAGTTTGAATTACTTTGATCATGATTTATGCTAAGTCCTTAAGAGAGAAATTAAGGACTTAAGAAGGATTTTAAATTTGGAATTAGACTTACGGATTTGATTTGATTGATTTGTGTTTATATTTCATTTATATATGTGAATATAAATGAGAATATAAATGAATTATGAGAAAATCTCATGAGTTTGAATTGGTTTGAATATGATTTAGGCTAAGTCCATGAAGGAAAATTTAAAGGACTTAGGAAATTTCATGAATTGATTTCAAATTTTGAGTTTAGTTTGATTGGTTTGAATTTATATTTTATTTATATATGTGAATATAAATGAGAATATAAATGAATTATGAGAAAATCTCATGAATTTGAATTGATTTGATCATGATTTTGGATAAGTCCTTAAAAGGGAAATTAATGGACTTAGGAAATTTTGGAGTTTGAAATTTCATTCATGGGTTTCAATCATGGATTTCAATCATATGGCATTGATTTGAGTTTGGAGAAAATCAAATAGGATTGATTTGGAACTTGACTTGAAGGAAGGAAGGTGAGGAGTGGTTCAAGCTAAGGGTATGCAAGTTTTCCTAACACCCATAAGGCATGACATATTCCTATGGCTAACTCTTCTAAGTCTCTAAGGCTAAATTGAGTGTCCACCTAATCACTAGATTGGTCTTAAGACTAAGGAACTCTTAAAGCCTAAGAGAAATCTTATGTCTAAGATGGAGGGGTTGAGAGCTCATTCTAAAAATGAGGTCAACACATATGCCCGGCTCTTCCCAACTGAACGATTGCACTCTTTCTCTCAGCACCAACTCCTTCAGCCGCAAGGGATAGCACATTGCTTCCTTCTTTGTGTCTTTTCTTTGATCGAATGATCCCACTCTTTCTCTCGGATCCAACTCCTTCAACAGAAAGGAATGGTGCATTGCTTCCTTCTTCGTTCCTTTTCTCCAACCGAACTCTCACAATAAGCGAGGGATGGATAATCAGCTTCTCTTTTCGATCGTGTGAGCCGAGTAGCTAGAGAGGCTCCTCCCTCCCTCTTTTCTCTCATTCAGATCATCCTACCCGATGGAACGGAAAATAACTCCCATCCGTCCCCTCTCCTACGACAACTAGCCACCATTGTTGCTTTTGGATTGAAGTTTTGGGTTTCTTTATGGCATCTCTATCCATTGTTAATGTTCGATGCGAAGTAAACAACTGTGTTCACATGTGGCTAAGGATTGTATCTTTCTGAGTGGAACCTTCTTCTAAAGATCTCTGAAAATCTTGGAATTTTTTTTTGATTTTATGGAAGGAAGAGGCTCTAAATAGAATGGAAGGTGGAGTTCTAGATCTGCGGATTCTTTCTATGGTTGTGGTAATGCTGAAGAATAATATTTGACACTGAGGCATCTCTTGAATGTCTTAGGATGAAGACATCTCGCTTGAAGTACCAGGAAAGTGGGAATGCCAAAGAAGATTTTCTTGGGATTAAAGAAGATAATAATGGCCATCCAACTATTTTGTTGATTCAAGTCATTCAATTAACAAAGAAGATGCAGCAACAATATTATATGAATTTCTTGATAATCATCTCTTTCCAAAGATGTTTCCTCAAATGTAGGGCTTCAAGAAGCTTCTTTCCAAATATTTGTTTGGTGCATCATCAAGTCCTGATCGATTTTTATGAAGGAGCTTGTAGACATCCAACAATGTTAAGTTGATGGAGGTGCTTCTCTTAGTGAAGCTCTATTTATATAGGACAAATAGTTGGAAGACGAAGGGATTAAACATAAAATGAGGAGGGGGAGGTTTGAAGGTGTGTGAAAATTATCTGCATATATATGCTTGTGTCTCTTTGTGCAAGTTTGAATGCCTCGTCACGCTCATTAGGGTGTAACGAGATGAAAATCAGCTATGGTGTTGCAAGACACCGCTCGCTACGCTCATCAGGGAGTACTGAGTAAGCCAAAACCATTAGATGTGGCTCCCCCTATGCCGAAATACTACCAAAATTTTGACTAAATATGAGACTTAAAAAAAGGAGAAGAATATTTGCATATATGTATATATTTTCTTTTATGCAGGTGATTGAAGGCCTTGTTATGCTCATTAGGGCATAACATAAAATTCAGCCGAGGTGCTTCAAAACACCAACCGTCATGCTCATCGAGGCGGCGGGTGAAAAATAGTTGATCGACCCATAGGGGGCGATGCTAGAGTATTCTTTGAAACTCTGGGATTTTGGATTAAATTCTAGACTTAAAAGAATCATAATTCATCTAAAATAAAATTTAAATGTATTAAATTGAAAATTCTAATAGAATAAACATAGAGGTGAATATTAAATTGAAATAAAAAAGAGGAGATTATAATGAACTTAAAAAAGGGACTTTACAAATGAGGCTTGATGCTAACTCTAAATACGTAAGAAATTTGTAATAAATTTGCAGTTTGGTTATGTATATTGATATCTTGTTGTGGAATTTAAAATAAAGTCAAATTCAATTTGAATGCTTTTATATGAAGACTGAATAACTCTTATAAGTGCAAGAATATTATTTGATAGTTTACTCACAAGCATAACTTGTTGGCTTGCTGATAGTCATGAATGATATATTCCAAGTCTACTTGAATTTGTATTTCAGTACAAAACTAAATCATCAGAAATTTGTTAAGTGTTATGTTTATATATATAAAAGAGGAGAAATCAAATGAAATTTATAAGAGATCTATGAAGAAGTTAAATTACATGTTGGCAAGCATAGTTAAAGCTCTTTAATGAATGATTGAAAGATTCATACAAGAGATGTTAATAGTTTACTTTAAGGTAATTAGAAGATAAATTCTCAAATATGAAATTTTTTGAATCTAATCATAAATGAATTCGAAAGCTTGGAGAATTGAAAAATTCAACAAGTAAACTAAGTGCAAGTAATGTTTTAAATTATAACCTAAATCAACCACCACCGAATATGCAACTATTCATACAAGCAGACATAAGGCGTTGGCTTAAATTTTGAATAGACTTCAAATGTATTAATTTTGCATAAATTATGGAGCCAACTATCGCTCAATTCAAGTGCTTCGAACCTTGTGCAATCATTTGAAAGAAATGAATTCTTGTACAAAATATAAAGCAATCTTCAATTCTATTTGAGCTTTCCAAAAATTCGTGCAAGTATTTTAAATACCCGCATGGGCCCCAACTCTATGTTGAATGCTTAAACTTTGGGCCTGAGGATGATGCGTGAGTTGCTTCTTGGTTTGGTCTTATGACCGGGTCTGGGTCAACAAAACCTTATAAAACCCAATTTTTATAAAAAGTTTAACTTATAATAAAATATCTGAGATGCTAACTCTGTCATGTGACAGTAGAACTGATCCTCCATTATGAAACTAATAGAGTTGATAGGATCAAACAAACTCTTAAACCTCGATGATGGCTATGTTGAATGGTGATTTCAACTGGAAGGGATAATTACCATCAAAATATACTAACAAGTTCAAATTAAATTAATCAAATTCAAATGTCAATACAAACAATAAATTATGCAAATCACTAAGTTCTAAATGTAAAAGTGAAATTCAATATTCAATACTTAAAGTTAAAACCCAATCCACCTTCCACAATAATTTGTCGGAGGTGACAAATTAAGAAAACTCTAGCTCACAAAGGAGTCAATGTCAAATTAAGTGTTCTACTATGTTCACTCTCAATCAATCTCATGTCAATAAGGATGTTGCCCATATCCTCTGACTGCGTGGCTTAGCCAGTAGGGTCCACATGTGATGCGATTACGAGTCCTCACGATGGTGGTTTCACCAAATGGAACCATTATATTACGATCACGATCATAGCCCGTATGCTCCCCATTGGCTCTACCCTTTGAGTTGTGAATCATATGGTACACAATGGGTAAAATGCTCTGTTAGTTAAGGTAGACTTAAGGTCTCCTTAGATGAACTCCACCCCAGTGCAAAGTTTCTTGGATGATGTAACCCATGTGTTGTGATAAGGATCCTTGTTGGGCCAACTACCTCCTCTGACTAAGTAGACTAGGGACCGCGATAGCTCAGGATGATGGAACCATGGTATCTAGATCGGGAGTGTCATCATTCCCCCAACCATCCTCTTTAAGTTAAAATGATGAATTTCATAATCTTAAACTCTAAAACTCCACATTGTTGCTACTAAATGCTATACATTTAGTGATCTAACGACTAGCCTTAATCAAAAGTTCTCTCACACTTATTGGGAGGGGTAATTAACTATAAGTGCTTGCACTTATAGAAAATATGGAACCAGATTTAAAGTCCTCACCAAATGAGAACAAAATCTCTGGGTAGTGTCTTATCTACTATCTCATCTGCCTTTTTGAAAATTTCATCAATATTTTAAACCATATTCTCTTCATTTGTCGAGAGGTTAGTGGCAATTTTTAGCCCAGAACTAAATCCATCTCCATGTTGGTAAGCTCACCATTTTGTAAGATTTATATAAGAATCAATGGATCGTTGAGGGAATTGTGAATTAAATGCAGCATAATATTCACTATTCATTTTGTTTCATATTTTTTTAGACATTTGAGCGAATTTAATCTCAAATACACAATATATATATATATATATATATATATATATATATATATATATATATATATATAATTTGAAATAAAATATTTTAGTTTTATACTTCCTTATCAATATTGATATAGGTGAACCTTTCTCTTGTAGCATCAAAGATGTCATTACATCACCTAAATTTTAATTTCTTATGATTAAAGCCAATAAACTTATGTGAGAGAGAGAGAGAGAGAGAGAGAGAGAGAGAGAGAGAGAGTACATGAATATAGTAAAGATAAAATACCACTCTTCTAATATAAGGCATGCCTCCAACCTGACATTTAGAGAAAGTTGACTTGTCACTTCATTAACAGTATTTTGAGGATAAAAAAATTAATCTTCATATAATCTGAAAGTTTTATGACATCTTCGATGTCTCTCCTAAGTAATTCATAAAAATAATGAAATATAAAAGCTTGAAAATTTATAATGATCAAATTAATTTTAAAATGACAATATAAAAAAATGAAGTGAGAGAGAGAGAGAGAGAGAGAGAGAGAGAGAGCTCTTTTTGTTCATGATAGAGATGGACAAATGATGAGTTTCACTCATTCGGTTGGGGTTTTCCTATAGAGGATCACGAGAGCTAGAGAAAAAGATAGCCCGATAGGGCTTGTGTAGCTTGGAATAGGGATTGCGGCCATTTCACATGGGGTAGTATGGGGAGGGATGATGTGTCAGCTTATTACTGGTTGGATGGGAGGTGGAGGTATGGGGATGGGTAGTTGTAAGTTCCAAGGTGTTGATTAGGTGCAATTAGGTAGATTTATCTCGAAATACATGCTAATTTTGACAAAATTTTAAGCATGATATCTTTAGTCAAATTGGATATCTATTCAAGATAAATTTGACATTACGGATGGCCATCTTTTTTTGCAATCGAGATTATTTGATTCAAGTCGACATCAAATCAGATCAATTTTTATTCAAAAAAGCACATTATCGATTGCTCGATGTTTATGTAGCCTCGCCTGAATCGAGTGCAAATAATCTCGTTTGATGGATTTCATCATTTCGATGCTAACGACATGATTAATATCATGAATGGAGGTTATTTGAGCATCATCGTAGCCTCCTAACTCTGATATGCATGTTGGCACTTTGACGGCTCGATCTCTTGATTGGTCGACCATCATATTGTGCATTATTTATATTTTAGTCGATTTTGATGTTCTGAACATAATGGTGTAGTCTGTTCATTGAATGAAGATCCATTTGACTATTTTTGAGACATCAAGTGTATTTCAGCTTCCATTTGCACAATATTGTGTATGAATCCCATCAATTTTTTTTCATAAATTCCATCCAACTCATGGATCATGTGTGGAGGTCAACAGTTCTCCCCAGTCCTGGTGTTTAAAACTAACCTGGTTAGGTAGTGTGTACCACAAATTTAGGCTCCAGTGCGCTTTTGGGTTCCTCCAACTTTCTCCAAATCTTGGAGTTTTCCACTGACTTGTATAACAGTGTGTGACCTCCATTGCAGGCTCCAGTTTTCTTTGATCTCGAGGTTTAAAACTAACCTGGTTGGGCAGTGCACATTTTAAATTCAAGCTCCACATTATCTCTTACGGTTGTTAAGCCATTTTCCCCCCAACATAAGAAGTATATGTTTTTTGTGTATTGTAAAGTTCCCCACCCCAAATGGAAAGTATTCATATATCCTTTTCGACTTTGACTTTAAAAGGATTATGATTTATATATATCTCATGACATTTTTGGTTTACATGTATCTTTTGATGTTTTTGCTTTTTAAAGTTTTTATTATACATGTACATTGTAAGGCTTTTGGCTTCTCATATTTTTAATCTATGTATGCCTTCTAAGGCTTTTGATGTACTTATACCTTTTAAGGCTTTTTTCTTCTAAGATTTTTGATATACATATATACCTTCGAGGCTTTTTTTAAGGTTTTGATGTACTTGTACCTTGAGGCTTTTTTTGAGATTTTTAATGTACCTGTACCTTCTAAGGTTTTTACCTTTTGCGATTTTTGATGAGTGAAGACCATGTCAACCACTTGCTCTCTTGGAGTCTTTCTAGTGAGGACCTTGTCCACTACTAGCTTCCCATCGAGCCTTCCTTAGGATGTGCCTTTTAGGGGAGAATCCATAAAGGATTTTGACCTATCGAGATTGTTTATCGAGTGTTACTGGTGACATTTAACCTATGTAGAAGAAGTCAGCGGTTTAACTCTCATCAGAGGTTATTTTGTCAAAGTGTTACTCGATGACATTAACTTATGTGGAAGAGGTTAAACATTTTGATTATTCCGAGATTATTTGTTAGAGTATTACTCAATGACATTAGCCTGTGTGGAAGAGGTTAAATCAAAACATTCATTTGAGGCTGTAGCCAAAGTTGCTCATTGACCTTTGCCTTATTTTCCATGAGTATGATAGAAGAATCATAATTTGTAAAACCATATATTTTTCTCAATTTTAAAATTGTCTCTTAATCTTGACTTGTTTCTCAACGATAATCAAGTAAATATCTAGAATATTAACATGGACGATCTTTTGAGATTACGGGTTGCCCCAACTTCGATAGAACGAAAGATGAGAATTTGATGTTTCTTCATTCATCATATATGTTACTCCCAAGTAAGATTTTATCCATCATATAAATGGTGTTGCTCTTAACTTGAAGTCAGATTGTCAACCATTATGAAAATGTAAAAAGAATATTTCCCACATACGATGCCAAATTATTGTATGCAAGAAAACCGATGCGATTGAATAAAACTTCACACCTTAGCTTGTATAAAATTCCAGCACATGCATAAATAGATGAAAAGAAAATAAGAAGCTCCAGAATTTTACGTGAAAAAATCCCAGAAAGAGAGGAAAAAATTACGGGCTGGATAAAATGTTCTATATATCGCTTTGGAGTACAAAGTTTAAGTCTTCCCTAATAACGATTACGAGTGTATGTATGAAATCTTGATAATTGGAATTTAAAAATTAGGTTACAACAACTATGCGGTAGTTAGGCTGTAAAGGTAGTTGGTGGCAGTCGGGGATGACAATAGAAAGCGATCGGTGACAACGGTGGTGATGACAAACTTCGAACTTCTAATTCTCTTCGACTTTCTCCCAAGTTTTCTTCTAGCTACTCCTCCCTTCATTACAAGCATGGAGTCCTATTTGATTACGAAAGGGGCATTTTGGTCATTATAGCTAAAATCCCAAAACACTCCATCAGACAGTGTATCGATTCATTTGATCATATATAATTTTTTGGTTGATTTGGTCATTCAAATAATCTTTGATTTGAGTGATCATAGGTTCATTGGATTCATCTTATCTGAGCTGCTCGATTCGATTATAAGCACATCAAATTTGGAAGTCATTTGATCATGCAGTCAGTGTTTCGAAGTTTTCATATGTAGATTTTGGGCTTGATTTGAGCTCATTTTTGCTCGATTTGACCTAATTCTATCATTGTTGAACTCGTCTGAGTCATTTAATTTGATTGTATACATACTTTAACTTCAGATCTGTGCATGATTTATAAATTTTAGAGGGATATATTAATGGTAATGGATGTATTTTAGATTTTTTGTATCATCCCATGTAATTTATCTCGGTTTACTTGCTTTCAAATATTTTATCGTTATAATTTTGATGATTTACAGAAAATATTAATGACAATTGTCTTGCCTCAAAGTTAAAGTCCCAAGTTGAGATAATCATCTTACTGTTGAGATCATCTTATTGTTGAGCTTGATAGTTGATGTTGTCAAGTTCTCACACTTAAAATGTATTCGCTAAGAGAACTTGCTATTGATTTCATAGGGAGAATTTACTACTTAACTCACTAGGGAATTGCTAAAGAGTTTATAATGAGAATCACTTTCTTAAATGATCTCATGCTTAGCATAGAATTCATCAAGGATGCCCAAATGCTTCGACAACAATTAGGATTATTTGAAATCACTTTTTATTTATTTTTAAACTTTCTCTTATATTTTGATTTAAAACTTTGCTTAACGCATCTTAAATTTGTGTCATATAAAGGTGAAACTTCAAAACTATGCTTTGGATTTGATGAATTAAAATTTTTTATTTTAATTTTAATTAAAATATTCAAAATATGCCATGCATATTAGTGTTTAATTTAGTTTTATTTTATGAGGTCTATCAAAAGTTCAAAAGTTGATTAAATCAAAAAAGTTTTTTGTTAAAGTCAATTGTGTCGCTAATCATTTTTTTCATTCAATTTTAAGTAAGTCAAGACTACTCTAGATGCATCATCATTGAATATGTATATGTGATTAGAAATATAAGATAAATTTTAATTATTTTTATTTATTATATTTATTTAAAATAATTTAGATAATTTTAAGGTTGTCTCTAACAAATGTTTAATCAAATATTCTGAAAGTATTTTTCATGTAATATATATATATATATATATATATATATATATATATATATATATATATATATATATATATATATATATCCCGCAAGATACAAATTGAGTATGAATATTTTTAATCATTAAAGAGTTTTGTGAGTTGGCTTTTGTTACGTAACATACAAGCATATGTTGTGGAGGCACATTTTCATCTTGACTCTTCTCAAGAGCTATGTGAGTTAGCTTTTGTTTTTCCATTGCCGTTCACATTTTATTATAGCCACTTGACAATTAATGCTGCTTGATGGATGATTCGGATTGTTCTTTGGTGCATTAAAGTCATTTGATGTAGATGCACTGATGTATGGTCTGCCTTAAAAGTTTTGTTGGAAAGGCAACTTCATATTTTTTTATTATTTTATTTTAAAGTTTTTATGGGAAAGGTTACAGCATATTTATACCAAGGTTAGAAAAGTAGGACTGTTTAGGAGTTTCAACAGTTTGCACACAATATGAATATTTTTTTAATGAAGTTTATTATAGCTATGTGAATGCATTTGACGCAATTAAGGTTGGTAAACCAAAAGCTTTAGCTGATTTGATTAGATTTTTAGTTGTTCTTTTCTTCTTAGTTTCATATGGACCTTTTTTTATACTTATTCAAGTAGAATTTAGATGCTTCAAAGTGTTTGATGTACTCAACAAAGTGCTACCACCATAAATGTGCATGTCATGAATGTTGCATTATTTTGTTTGCATGTGAATCAACTTCAAGCATTATATGCATGTGGGTTATAAATAAATTGAGTGGGAATTAATGGGGCTAATTATGTCATTGATTTTGTTGGCCAATTTCTTGAGTGGCCCATCTTCTCTACAAAGAAAGAAGGTGAAGACATGAATTTGATGAGTTGTAGAGACAAAATGATGTAAAAGATGAGAAATTGGAGAAAATTTGAACCATTACTATACACCAATATTTGGTGGATTCTAAAGTATATATCATCATAGTGAATTGGGTTTAGCAAGTTAATGAATTGAATGCTTGAACCAAGAAAAGCTTTAAATCTCTTAAAAAAATTTATTATATGAAAAGATTCTTTCTACTAATGGATAGAGTCGCTAACTATGTTGATGAAACACTTATATGAGAAGATATAAAATGGGAAATATCTTTCATCTTTCTTGGGTGGGATGAGTGCTTGAACCTAATACATTGGGATTTTCATTTTGTCCCAATGATTGATATATTTGAGCTATTGAGTTTCTTTTCTCCAAAGTTTATATGGTGTTTTCTTGATGATACATCAAACATTTATTTGAGTTATCACATAGCATAAAATATTAATCACTTTTGCCCAAAGTTATTTGGGTAGGCAAAACTTGTTAAGTATAGTCTACATTGAGTGTCTTATTCTAGCATTTATTGTACAATTTACTATGGTATCCTATGAGCTAAAAAAGCTATATCAAAGCACATAGTCATCATAAAATATTTCAAATTTTTTCATGTAAAATTCTCATCCATAATCATTTCCAATGCTAGAAATTATTGATCCATTATGTAAGTTCATTTAATCAATTTTGTGAATTTTAATAGGCATCAACTTATTAGAAAAATTTCATATATTCTAAAAGTCATAGTGCATAGTTTTTCAAATTTTTACTCCTTCATATATAAGTGTCGAGATATACTATCAATCATATTTTTATTTATATAGAAGCTATATCGTCAAATATATTAAAAAATTTAAATAAGAAATTATTGCAAAAAACATATGCACGCTGCATTTTATGCACTTTAGAAATTATGTATAATATTTAATTGAGGCAATAGCTTAAAGTAATATCTAAGATATTGATAGATTTATAGATTAAAATTATTATTATTTTTTAAAAAAAATTGAATGCTACCAAGTAATATAAATAATAATGAGTGAACTGAGTCAATTTTGAATAAAACTCAATCATAAACCCATTTATGTATACTAATTTAAGCATATATGTTTAAACTTTTAGGCATGAAATATATAATAAGTTGGATTTAATTAAAGCTTAATTAGGGATCATGTTTGATCTCAATAAGAAAACTAACAAATAATGTTGCCTCAAGTTCAGCTCAAATTCAATAAATATATAAATATTTAAATTGATCAGGATAGTACTCAACTCGATTTATGTTTAACGTAAACTACGGTTGTGTAGTTAACTCTAGAGATCAAGCTTTGCCATTATGCAATTGGTTAATTAAATGATTCGATATAGGCTATAGATTTCTCTCCCTCAAATTAATAGAAATGTTGAAGAGCAATCACATTATGGAACCCTTAATGTGATGTCCTGAGAACTAAATCCATCTCCATGTTGGTACAGCACGCTATTCTTGCAAGATTTATATAAGCATCAATGGATCGTTGAGGGAATTGTGAATTAAATGCAGCATAATATCACTGTTCATTTCGTTCCATGTTTTTTTTTTTTAGATATTTGAGAATTTAATCTTAAACTCATACATATAATATACATATAAAAACATGAACTAAATATCTCTTAATTTCATATTTCACCTATCAATATTGATAAATGCAGCAACCTTTCTTGTAGCATCAACTTATGTTGTTACATCACTCTCTCTGCTCGGCCTGAATTTTTAATTTCTTATGATTAAAGCCAATAAACTTATGTGAGAGAGAGAGAGAGAGAGAGAGAGAGAGAGAGAGAGAGAGAGAGAGAGAGTACATGAATATAGTAAAGATAAAATACCACTCTTCTAATATAAGGCATGCCTCCAACCTGACATTTAGAGAAAGTTGACTTGTCACCCACAGATATTGAGGGTAGAAAAATAAATCTTCATAATCTGCAAGTTTTATGACATCTTTGTCTCACCTAAGTAATTCATAAAAATAATGAAATATAAAAGTGTGAAAATTTATAGCGATCAAATTAATTTTAAAATGAAAATTTAAAGAACTAAAGTCAGAGAGAGAGAGAGAGGGAGAGATTAGGAAACAAACCACTCAATATCATGAGTTAGTGATAATCATTATCAAATAACTTATTCTACTAATAAAAGGGAGACCAGGCAACTGATACCATGGATTGTTGACATCAATAGTTGATGGGCATAGCTCATTGGTAGACATTGGGTAATGAATAATAAGAAACAAAATAATTAGGATGACGTTTAGCTTAACTTGGATTTTCTAAAAGGAGGGAGACCAAGCAATAAATTTCTTTAAAATATTTAAATATTTTATTAATTTTCATATATATATTTTTCAAGTAAAAACAAAATGAAAAGAAAGAATAGAATAAAGTAGACAAAAAAAAAATTTAAAGCTTATATAATATCCATCTCAATGTAAAATTTATGATAGTTTTTAAGAAAAAAGTGATTTTGTAGTTCTAGATTGAAAATGTTAATATATTATTGATATATCCATCTAAAATTTTATATCAAATATAGATTTCAAGAAAAAGCATATATCAAATTCAATGACTCAATGAGATGAGTTCAATAATACTAGAATCGGGTCAAATCGAGCCCAAATGAGCTCAAATCAAGCTCAAAATCTATATATGAAACCTTTAAAATACTGACTGAATGATCAAATGACTTCCAAATTTGACGCTCTAAAAATAATTTAAATATCAAATCAAAATCAGAAATGAAGTAGCACCTAAGCAATCATTAATCAAACCTCAAATCAGAAAAATATCACTCTTAAAAAAATTAGATTAAATATGATTAAATCTATTTAAAGCAATAAAACTTAATTAAATGATTAAATCTTAAATCAAACTTAAAATTCAACAAATCTAAGACACTTTAATATGGGTTAAACTAGTATAACTAAACTTACACTAAGCATGTCTTAATCATATGAAACTCCTTAATGAATATAAATAAACTAAAACTAATTAATCATTAAATAAACTAAAAAATTTGATTAACAAACCAATTCAACATAATCATTTGATATTAGTCAAATTAAACCAAATAAAAGTTAACTTAATTAACATATGATTAAATCACATCCATTTAGAATAAGATAATTAATTAACCATTAAATATTTCAACGTAAAATCAAACATGTTAATGAAATCAAACAAACATAATAAATGAAACAGATCAAATAAAACTTTAATCATAAATAATCAAACTTAATTGAAATGAAATAAATAATTAATTCACTTAATGACAATGATGGTAATAACAATAATCCTTTAATTAAATCAAACTTAAGTAAAACACTTAATTAAATCAAATCACTCACATGTGGGAAATTAAGTCATTAATCTCTAATTAAAACCCTTAATTAATTTAATGATTTAAAAATTTAATTACCCTTAATCAAACTTAATTAATCAAACTTCTAATTAATGCAAAATTAATGAATTAATCCAACATCTTAGAATCAATTTAAATAAGTTACATTAAAGTTCTCTAAAATTAAGCTTAAATCAAATGCCTAATTAAATTTAATAATTAATCACACCACTTAAGTAAGCTAATTAAGTTAATAAAATTAATCATATTGAACCTAAGCTTAATCAAACATAATCAAAATGAAAATAAATACCAATAAAAACCAAAATTAAACCTAAATCATTAAGTCATTAATTACATCATTAAGAATTGAATAAATCTTTATTTAATTTAATAATTACTTAAACACACTCCTTAAACTAATTACCCTTAAGCTAATCCAATTGAATAAACACCCAAGCAATGCAAACTTAATAAATTAATCCACCATCTTAATAAACCATATTCACTTTATAAATCAGATTAAAATTAATTCAAATTAAATAATTAATTAATCTACTAATTAATTTGATCGTACTTCTTAAGTAAACTAATTAAAGTCAATCAAATTAATCATATTAAACTTAAACGTAATCAAACTTAAATGCAATTAAATACTAATAAATTCTTAATTTAAAGTTAAATAATTAATTCATTAATCACATCATTAACCTAAATAAATATGAAATCAAATTTAAAAAATTAAATAAATCTTTACTTAATTTAATAATTGATCACACCTCTTAAACAAGCTAATCAAGTTAATCAAATTAATCATATTAAACTTAAGCTTAATTAAACATAAATTTGAACATAAATTAAAATGAAATTAAATGCCAATCAAATACTAAATAAGTTATTAATTACATCATTAACCTAAATAAATATGAAACCAAATTAAACAAACCCTTATTTAATTTAATAATTAACCTAAACACACTTTTAATCAAACTAATCACATTAAACCTAAGCAAACCCATAGACTAATAAAGCTAATAAAATCAAATCAAATTAAATTAAATTAAATTAAGAAAGACTCTCATCAATTTAATATGCAATCAAATCAAATCTCATTCAACCTACATAAATAAGATAACCTAATTAACTATCCAATGCATGAAATCAAAATGCAAACCAAGCTTTGATAAACATGACAAATGGATGAGATCAAAAAATAAAATTGTAATTACAAGGAATCAAACTCAATTAAAATCAAAAGCTAAATCTCAATTAATCTAATCTGATCAAACTACAAATGAATGAACCATAATCAAATCAAATAAACATAAAGTTAAGTCACATAACCATAATCAAAGAAAAGGATTAGATATTAATTTAAAAGGATATTGAATTATCAAGATTTATTTAAACTAAACATCTAACCTAAAATTAGTCATGAATTTAAACAAACTTAAACTTTATTAGAGATCAAGGATATTGAAGTATCAAGATTTGATTAAGTTAAAACATCTAATCTAAAATTAAATCAAAAAAGCACATGAATTTAAACAAACTTAAACTTCATTAGATTAAGGATATTGAATTATCAAGATGCAATTAAATCAACACATTTAATCCAAAATTATTCAATCAAAACATGAACCTTAAACAAACTCAAATTCTAAATTCTAAATCAAATCAAATAAATTACACAAATTCAAATGGGCTAATTAAGATACTTAAAGACCTTAGTCAGACTCTTTTGGAGTTAGGATGTAGAATAGGATGAGTTTTGTCTACAAATGGAATTCATTCTACTCTTCATTCCTGAAAACTTAAACATCACTTTATCCAAATAAAAGTGAAATAAAAATGAAAAATAAATCATTAAATCATTTAAATTGAAATCGCCTAGAGGTAAAATTTAAACAAAATTCAAACTCCAAATTGAAACTTAAACTAAAGAAGCCTAATAAAGTCTTATCACACAATCCTTAAGCACACACATTAGAATACTAAGTCACCACTTCTAGTGCTAAGTCAGGGTGTTGTATGTTTGATGTTGTGTTTTATTTTGTGATGTAATATTTTAGACTGGATGACAAGGTGTACGTTTCGTAGTCTAGATGTTAGGCGGTTATTAGCTTAATCATATTTTCTACAGGGGGTTATGCTTAAGGGGTCACTATAATAAAAATATAACTATTTTTGTTATGCAAGTTGCTTAGCCCCTAAGCATAACCCATGCTAGAATAGGTGAGCTTGGTTACCCATGTGTGGGGTGCTAAGTCCAAATTATTCATATAACTACTTATGTTATATGGTGTGTTTAGCTAACATTTGTTTTGGTTTAACTAGATTTATTTCTTATTTTTAATGTAATTTTGCATTAGAATTAGGATAGTGTTATGGGGATTAAGATGAGCAGGGCCAAAAGGCTTATGGGTGCCTGTGATGCCTTTGGTGAAAATCAAATCAAAAGAAAGAGAAGGAAGAAATGAAGAAAAGATGACCATAGCATGTATTATTTTGTTTTATAATCCGGTTGTATAAGGGAAGAGCTCGCTACCCATCTTTTTTTTTATCTTTTGGTGTACAATAACGCATTGGTCTTTTATTCTTTTAGGTAATAAATTATTTGATGTTGTGTTTAGATTGTGCATTAGAACAACATGCTTTTCATAGTTTCTTTATGACTGATGTTTGAATGTGTGGCCTGGATGCGATAGGCTTTTAGGAGGAAATTAATTTTTCTTCCCCCAATTAAAAACTCATAATTAAAATTTTAAAATAACTCATAACCTCACCATAAAGCTTAGGAATTAAATCAAGATGATAAAATTTTTAGCAACCCTTAGATGGATGAATGAATGTCTAATATCATGCATGTCATATTCTTCCACTCTTGTTAAGAAGGGGCTTCCATCTTTGCGAGAGAATGAAGGCTCAACCTCTAAGAGCCTTTGATGGAAGAACGCCCATTTCTC
The DNA here is from genome assembly GCA_021442155.1 of Cymbidium sinense. Taxonomy (NCBI): domain Eukaryota; kingdom Viridiplantae; phylum Streptophyta; class Magnoliopsida; order Asparagales; family Orchidaceae; genus Cymbidium; species Cymbidium sinense. The sequence goes on from CM038220.1 coordinate 76,823,123, forward strand.
TCTTGATTTGTCCCATAATCAAGTGCTCATGCATTTAAGCATACAAAATCCCATAGACTGTGTCAAAACAAAGAGTCCAAAAGAATCAAATAAATTTCATAAAATTTGTATTTGATTAAGTCATGTTTCATACCACTCATGCTCTAGTCTCTTAGGGAGTGACTTTAAGGACTTAGTTTTCTCTCTAAATAAATAACAGCCTAGCCATCTTATAAGGCATAAGACTTGCCTACATGAATTTATAGCATAGGAGTTAGTCATGCCACTTCATATGGTAATAAGTCCAATAGTCGAGTGGTTTATTCTTTGTTGTGGAGATACATATACCCATTTTCTCAAGCATAAATCCTCACCTCTTAGGCATTTTCATAATCTTATGTTGGAATTATAAGCCTTAGCAATCTAATAAAATGTCAACTCAAATAATTAACTCTCTTCAATTTCAAAATATAAAGTCAACTATAGATTGGAATGCTCACTAGGCTTCCTAGCATCATGAGCATTTCTTACTTTCTCCTTTGAATTCCAAAAATAAGTCTTCTCTTTGATCTATCCCATTTGGTTTTCTAAAATAGCCATTCCTTTAATAGTCTTAACCTTAAAAATCTTTGGAGACCCTAATTGTCACTTTAATTATGTATTCTTAAGGAATTCTCATTCCTTACAATGTAATTAACTATAGGGGCTTGCCTGCATAGGGAACTTAATGAACCTGGCTTAAAATAAATCCTACTTTATTTTTTCATGTAAAGTAGGGGAAAGATCTCTAATATATTCGAAGACCCATCTTGCCTTAGAAGTCCTTATTAGGTGATTAGGTCCATTATAGGGTGGTGATTTCTATCTTTCGAGATAGTGCATCATTCCTTAATGACATACCCGATCACTTCAATAAGTACCCCTAAGATCTGTGTGGTGTCCCACATCTCAAAAATAAACACCTAAAATTTTTCTGGTGACTCTAGTGGGGATAGTTCCTCTCTCCATCTTTAGTAGACAATTATTGTCTCCAAGCATTCATAGTGCACTTATATTTTATATAGGTCTGAGACTATCATTCTTTTCATTGAAACTTAGCTTATTTCATCCTAAGCAAAGCTCGCCAACATGATTTAGTTTTAAGACCTCTCCCTGTAGGTCCAAAATCCCTATTGGATTTCCCCAATAGTGAAAATTAAAATTAATCAAACAAAGGTGATGACAAAATTAAGATCCTCTTCACCATTCTGATGGTGAGGCAAGGTTCATCCCATGAACAATAAGAAAATAAAACCCTTCTACAAAATAGCACATCTTTATAAAAAAACACTTTTTCAAAATCCACATAATAATAGATCTTTACACAAAATTTGTAAAAAAATTTCAAAAGGCACAAAACACATATAACCAAACCTCGTTTAACAAATCCTATGATTGTTACAAGGAGGTTCCTTTTTAAAATAAAAATCAACCATTTTTAATGTCTTTTTCAAAAGAACATTTTCTTTGGAAATAGCTATCCCCATCGCACACACTCAAATTTGTTGGATGGAGATTCTATTTTTGAATAAAATCATGATATAAAATTGAAACTCCACTTAGCATACTTCACATGTGCTAGAGTTGAAGTTTCCTCTTTAGAAAAGCAATAAACTATACACAAAAAGAGAAGTCAAGACATGTTGAACCCCCACGACATACCCAAATTTGTCAAATGGTAGTTCCCTTCCCTTGGAGAAGGTAGAGAAAATTCAATTCTATTTGCATTTGTTTGATAAAACCCCTTCTTGCCAAAGCATTGGACTTCAAAACACATTAGAGCTCATTTGACATGTCCAAGTATGCAATGAGAACCCCTTTTGAAAATCATAAGAACAAATCACCATTTAACATACTTAAGTTTGTTAAATAAGTTCCTTTCATTCAATAACCATAAACACATCGACTTTCACTTAACATACCAAATTTGTTAAGTGAGGATTTCATTTTCAAAATCATAAACACACTTAACTTTCACTTAACATACCAAATTTGTTAAATGAGAGTTTCATTTTAAAAAATCATAAATACATTTAACTTTCACCTAACATACCAAATTTGTTAAGTGAGAGTTTCATTTTCATAAACACATTTGACTTTCACTTAACATACCAAATTTGTTGGTGAGAGTTTCATTTTCAAAATCATAAACACATATAACTTTCACTTAACATAACAAATTTGTTAAGTAAGAGTTTCATTTTTAAAAATTATAAACACATTGAACTTTCACTTAACATACCAAATTTGTTAAGTGAGAGTTTCATTTTCAAAATCATAAACACATTTAACTTTCACTTAACATACCAAATTTGTTAAATGAGAGTTTCATTTTCAAAATCATAAACACATTGACTTTCACTTAGCATACCAAATTTATTAAGTGAGAGTTTCATTTTCAAAAATCATAAGCACATTTGACTTTCACTTAACATACCAAATTTGTTAAATGAGAGTTTCATTTTCAAAATCATATACACATTAGATTTTCACTTAGTATACCAAATTTGTTAAGTGAGAGTTTCATTTTCAAAAATCATAAGCACATTTGACTTTCACTTAACATACCAAATTTGTTAAGCGAGAATTTCATTGTCAAAATCATAAACACATTTGACTTTCACTTAACATACCAAATTTGTTAAGTGAGGGTCTCTTTTTCAACACGCAATTGATCCTTATTTTAACATACCAAATTTGTTAAATAAGGATCCAATTTTTCATGTCAAACCACACATGAGCTTTCACTTAACATATCAAATTTATTAAGTGAGAGTCTCATTCTCAAAGAAAAATAAATATAACTCAAACAAATTTGAGCTTTCATTTAACATACCAAATTTATTAAGTGGGACTCCCATCTTCAAAGAAAAGCAAATCTATCTCACAATCACATTTTACTTTAGTTAGCATGCCAAATTTGTTAAGCGAAAGTCTCATCATCAAGCACAAATGAAACACATGTGGCCTCCACTTAACATACCAAATTTGTTAAGTAAGAAGCCCCATTTTCAAATCAAAATATCACACAATCAAATCTTAACAAGAAAAAATATTTCAAATACATAATCACAACCTCTTAACATATCCAAATTTTCTAAGTAAAGGTCTTTCAAACTATCAATATTTTCAAACAAGATGCATAAAATGCAAATATCTCCAAGAAAATCTCTCGTGAAATTTTAGAACCCCACCCAACCTACCTAAATTAGTTTAGTATGGTTTCAAAATTGAAATCAAATGGCAAAGACTCTTCTCAATATCCAAATCTCTCTAATGAACCCCACTTACAATATTATTGAGAGTGGATTCAAAACTCCAAACTTCTATTACTTGCATGGAATAAATATCAAAGCAAAAATCTGATGCAAGTTATATTTCCACAAATGCAGACATACAGCTCACATCAACTAGTGCAGTTTTTGTAGTTTTTACACATGGCAGCTCAGAAGTATGTATTTACTTTTCCTTTCAGGATGGATTTGGCCTTGGATCGGCCGCCCTCTCAACGACTTGCCCACCTCATTCATTTTGGTCGAGGTTTCGAGAGGGCTAGGATCACTTGTGAGGGGACTACCCTCACAACCATCAGCAGAAGTGTGGTGACCTGACGTGCCATCATCCAGTTGAGATGTCGAATTCGAGTTTCCCCACTAAGAGGAAGGCTGGAAGTTCGTAATAGTTGTAGTTCTTGTGCCAGTGCACTCAATGGTTCCCATTTCTTCACTAGTATGGGATAACACCCACTCATTAGCTCCTTCCAAAGGGATGGCTACCTTATCTTCAAGGATAGTCTCCCCCACCTACGAGGTTAGGTCTAGTTCTCATGTTTCCCCTTCTAGTAGAACTCACGCAACCGCCACAAGATCAAGCAAGATCATGACAGCATAGCCAGGAGAGAGGTAACTTAGTCTCAAGTAAAGGAGTCACCTAGGATAGTGTCTCCTCTTATCATGAGAACAAGTTCCCCTCTCTCAGATGAAGAGGAAGACATTAGGAGGATCTCGCCACCTCCTCCAGCTCATTTTGAGGCATGCTGATAGGAGAAGGTCGAGCTTAGATGCCTCTCCAAGTTGGTGAGCTTATGGACGACAGAGTCGGGGCTCAATTTGATTTATGTTATGTTATCCCTCATGCAGGTAGTACACATTAGAGGGAGAGGGCTGGGGAGGCCAAGTTATCAGTATAGATTACTAGTAGAGAGAGACATAGGTATGGCGAACTTAGCCTCATGGACTCGACATGCCACCCACCGATCATACGATAGAATTCTACATGTGTACTACCCACCATGGAGAGAACTCATGCCTAGAGAAAGGTGTTGCACACCGATCCACCTCGCCCACCATCACTGCTCAAGTCCGCCATCCAGCCACAAAGGAAGAAGACAACATCCAGGGAGAAGAAAGACCCATTGGTGATCCGGCTATGGCCAAAGGATCCCACTTCATCTACTCCACCGACTGAGGTGAGTGCGAGTTCCCCCACTCGACCTCCTACTTCAGTCTTGGTGAAGATGGAGTGGCAACCCGAGTGTCGCGGTCACACCATAACTATCATTGAGGCAATGATGCAGAGTAGAAGGGGAAGGGGACAGCATTCCCCATGGCGGATCTCCTGGACACTACTCCACCCATGAGCAACCATGAACATGTCTCTTCCAAGAGTCATGACCTCCCAAGCTAGCATTCTGATAGGTGGTGTTAAGTGTATCTCTGCAGCATATCCTTCCATCGGCGACGATTTGTAAAGATAGTTAGATCGTTCCATAGAAGAAATTTTGTAACAGTACCTTACAGTGAAAAAGATCTTCTAGGGAGTGACCGATTAGATTTTAAGAAGGGAAAGGTGAGCTTTAACCCAGATGAGGATGATCTCTCCTTCATGTGAGACTAGCATAGTCGAATGGTATTATGGTTGAGGAAGATGACACCGCCCCAAAGACTCCCCAATAGCTTAAACAAAAGGATGATTAGATCAATCGATGGAGAAGAGGATGGAAGACTTTAGTAGCCTCCAATCACTTCAAGGCCTCGCATCGCAACATATAATTAGAGAGATCATCCCGAAGGCATGTCCTAAATCAGCCCAAAAGCACTTCTCCGAGATAGTGGTAGCTTGCATAGAAGGTGGTGGACAACACCTCCATGCAAGAAAAAGATATCAAGTAGTGGAACAAAGTGAAGTGGATGCATGGCCCAGGTGGCTCATCTGTAAAAGGTAGACCCTACCAAGATAAATTTGATGGTATCCTATATAAGGGTTTTGTGCCTCATTCCTTCAAAATTTTGATGGGGAACCTCACAAAGATATAGCACACTTCGTGACAGATGTTGCAATAGGGTAGTGATGCACTTCTATTCCCTCTTCAAGTAGTTTGATAGCATCACATTTGATTGGTATGGTAAACTACCCAATGATTCAATGAAGGAATTTCGAGTTGGAGCCTCTTTATTAAGAGATTTGTTGGAGCGCAAGAAAGGGTAACGGAGTGATCTCGTTGTAGCTCAACAACACCCTAGTGAGCCCCTTATTGATTACATTCTTAGATGGAGCAATTTAAGTATGAAATGTGAATCACAACTATCTGAAGAGCATGCCATTGAAATTCTACTTAAGAATATTCATTTCTCGATCTCCTTCATGCTTAAAGGGTTTACCATTAAGACATTTGAGAAATTAATCAACAAGGCAGCTAGTCTACAAGGAGAGGTCAACAATTACCTTTCCAAGACCACCAAGCCCAAACCGATAAGCATTTGAGAAAAAGTTAGGTAGTCACAAAGATAAAGGTATGCATAGCTGGAGCAAAGCACTGGAGACTTTCTACCACCTCCTTGCCACCACCACCATCATATTGGCCACCTCGCTTCCACAATGGCCTCCACCACCATCTCGCAGATCTCCATCCACAACATCGCCAGAGTATCCCAACCCACATCATCAACATGCATTCTATCCACCGTGTAGCTACCATTTACACCTTTTCGATAAATTGAATAAGCTTTATTCATTCAAGAGGGAGGTAGTCGGAAAATCTTTAAGAACCTCTTAAAGATGCCCGATTTTAGTTACTGAGCCTAGAGCGGAGAGATATGGGCAAGAGCCATGATCCAAACTTTATCCTTACCAGCATGCTAGGTCATGTCTTAAGACCGCTTTACCTTTAAGGGTTGCAAGCATAGTTATAAGTTATGTCATTGTCATCCCCAAGGAATATTTACTAACAACCCTCTAGTTTTATTGGGGTAATCCTTGGGGATACAAGCGATCTTCTCAAGATAAAGGAAGGTTAGGATATCTCCTTATCTCAACCTCCAAGAAAATCATCTATAAGATCAAAAAGTTACCCTTGCAGATGCCTAAAGCAGCTCAAACCTCCAACTCTAAGGAAGGTTTGCAAGTTGCTATGGACAACTTGAAGAAGGTAGATGCCCAATAATAGCAGCAGCAGTCCACCTTACTTGCCTGGGATAACATAGTAGCTCAACCACCGTCCAAGTCCAGCACTCCATCCACCGTTACAACTACTACTTCTTCCTCCATTAGCTCCTATATTTCTAGCTGGAGCATTATATCAGTGGACAAGGGCACTAAACCCCTTAGCCCACTTACTTTATTAGATTTCTATCATGTACCTCCATCTAATAAGAAATTAATGAAGAAAAGCTTTCACTTACATCTTGTCCACTTCTGATACTCTAGATTTTATTCCTCTCAAAAACTCTCCAAGTCTATAAAATAATAATGATAACTCTAGTTCTGATCATTCCTTTTCTGATTTGGAAATGGATTTTCCATTCCTGAATCATTTGGGTTTGCCTATTGAGATTGATTTAAAGTCATCCAACTCCAGTGATCCCATAGGAGAAGCTGTAGGTGAACCTGATAAGCAGGTAGAACTTTTTACTAAATCATCTCACGAAGTCATTGAATTCAACCTCCACAATGGCAAAAGTTATACCTTCTAGGATAGCACCTCAGGATAAGGGTAAACAAGTCATTGGTTATAGCGATCAAGAAACCCCTCCGCAAGATGCTTCACCCATGGATATGCTTGTGGAGGATCAGCCCAGAGTTGACTACAATGTCCTCGCTCACCTATGAAAGTTTCCAGCTAAATTAAGCATATATGTTGCCCTTGTCTTATCCAAAGAGATGAGGGAGTCATTGATCAAAGCTCTTCTTGATCTAGAAATATGCTTAGCTTAGTTATCCGCTGTTGGAGAGGAGGTTATTCAAAAGAAGCCCTAGTCACATTCACGATGAAGACCTTCTTTTGGGACAACCGAGCACAACCATCCCCTCTCATCACAAAGTGGACATGATTCAAGTTCCGTGTATTAGTTGATCAAGATGCATCTGAACATTATGAGTCTAAAACCCTTGCACTTGAGGATCGACATCTCCAAACTTTGAGGAGATGAATGATGTTGAGAGGATTCAACAAGGTGAGAGGGCTTTAGGCTCCATATTACCAAGATAGATGATTGGAAGATAGAATCCAAGTTCTACATAATAGATTCGATACATCTTTCAATGCTTTGCTGAGGCCTTGGATACATACAAATAACATGGTTCCATCTTTCCACTAGTGCATCAAATTTAGAAAAAGTGGAATCGAGTATTATGTCAAAGGAGACTTGAAGCAATTGTCAATTAGATAGGTCAAAATATATGATGACGCAACCAACTATCTTCCTCCAAATCAAAAAATTTTATTCTTAAGAGCTTGGTGAATGTTCAAAAATAAAATAAAAAGAAATAAAAGAAGAAGAACAAAAAGAAAAAGAAAAAGAAGAAAAAAAAGAAGAGAAAATGAAAATACAAGTTAGCGAGAATCAAACACCGAGGAAGAGGTAGAGTTAGATGTTACATCCCACCCACAGTTTGTTCCTCCATATAGCAAATGGGTAGGATGACTTGACCCTCACCATATAGAGGAAGTGGTAAATTCAGAGGAAGTTCTAGAGGTGGAAGACCTCCTTGCTGGTGGCCAACTAGTAGGAGCTATGTTTCAGCTCACAGAAGTACCCCCTCTATCCACATAGACTTAGAGTCCAGTTTGGAGGATGAGTCTCACATGGTTAGCACACCAACCAACCCCTCTCAACGGGACCCTTTGAAGGTGACATTCAAGACAATGATCAAGATCGGCCTCCAAGCAAAGCATGAGTGTTTCAATCATTATGTAGAATAGTGTCGGTTGGAAACTTTAGCTCTAACCTTACTTTCTTCCCAAAAGTTGAAGGTTTAGTAGTTAAGGAGGCCCCAACTCATCAATAGATGTCAAGCCAAAGAGATTTTTGGGACATCATCATCCTCAAGTCAAGAAGTGTAGAACTTAAGGATGATTCATATAAAGATTTAACAAAATTACCTTTTGATTGGTACTTGTTCATAATTTAGCAAAGAAGGGATTAATCCCACATACTTGGTCTAAACATAGGTCGAATTTTAAAGGCTATGGGGCAATCAAAGTAGACATTTTCAATCAAGACCAGGATTAGGATTTGGAACAGTTGGTCCAGTCGATGATGATAATCATTTCTTAGTCATCATATATCATTTGGCATCTAATAGGTTCTTCTTAAATCATGCTTACTCTTATGGGGAAATATGCTTAGAAACTCGATGATCCAAATGAGTCTAAAATTAGACCACCGAGTTTGAAGAAGAGATCGATCAACCATGATGAACTTAAAGAAATCAACCGAAGACAATCCACCGACATACATCGTTCTCTATTGAAAGAAAAAGAAACCAATGGTGAAGTTATTGATCGAAGTTTAAGGATTTTTGCATGGTGTTACAAAGAAATACCTGGTCTATCTCCTAACATAGCAGCCTATAAACTAGCTATAGAACCTAATGTTAACCTATCAAGCAGGCTCCTAGATGCATTTGATTAGACATTGGATAGTAGGTCACTACTGAAATCAAGAAACTGATCGATGCTAGATTTATTAGGGAAGAAAAATGTCCTACCTGGTTGGCCAGTGTCATCCTAGTTAAGAAAAAGAATGGCCAAATTCACATATGCGTTGATTTTAGGGATCTAAATAAGGCATGTCATAAAGATGAATTTCCACTTCCTATACCAAAATTAATGGTGGACATCGCCTCATCTCATGTAGTATTCTCCTTTATGGATGGGTCATCTCGCTACAACCAAATTAAAATGGCCCTAGAGGATAAAAGAAACACTACCTTTCAAACCCCGATTAGAATATATTGTTATAAGGTCATGCCCTTCAGCCTCAAAAATGCTAGTGCTACATACCAACAGGCCATGACTTGAATCTTCGATGAACTCATTCATCATCAAGTTGAATGCTACATCGATGATCTCATTATTAAAAGCAAAGAAAAGGAAGACCGTCTCTTTGACTTGAGAGTAGTTTTTGAATGGTTAAGATAATACAACCTCAAAATGAACCACCTGAAGTGTGCATTTAGAGTATCTTCAAAAAAATTCCTTGGGTTTGTTGTCCGACACCTGGGAATAGTAATTGATTCGAAAAAGATCAAAGAGATATTAGAAATGGCACCCCCTAAAATCCTAACACAACTAAGATCATTCCAAGGGCGATATTTAAGACGCTTCATATCCAACCTATCAGGAAGATGGGATGCCATGTTCAAATGGGATGACAAGTGTCAGCATGCTTTCGAAGACATCAAGCAATATCTAATGGCGCCACCAATTCTAGCAGCCCCTATCCCAGGAAAGCCGCTCATATTATATACTGCTACATTAGATGACTCCTTTGGTGCTTTGTTGGCTCAAACCAATGAAGAAGGGAAGGGGAATACTCTCTATTATCTCAATCATCATCTAATCTTTGCTGAGGCAAACTATCCACCTATTGAAAAGCACTACCTAGCTTTAATCTTTGCATCCCAAAAGTTACAACATTACATGCTTTCGCATAAGGTGAGCTAGATCTCTAGAGTCAATCCACTATAATGTCTCATGACATGGCCGACCTTATCTGTACAGTTGGTGTGTTGGTTCATGACTTTGTCTCAGTTTGATATAGCATTTGTACCCCTCCATGCCGTAAAAGGACAAGCACTTATAGATTTCTTAGGGCATCCAATCTTAGATTCTCTCCTTAATAATCTCCCGATGAACAAATCATGAACTTAGGGGGTACTAGTGCTCACCACTGGGAGATGTACTTTGATGGTGTAGCTTCCTCTCAAAGAAGAGAAGAACCATAATTTACTATCCCAGAGTAGATAGGTATAAGAATAGTTCTCCTAACTCCAGACCATGATGTGATGAGATTCTCATATCATCTATCCAATCCATGCACCAACAATGAAGCTGAATATGAGGCTTTGATTATATGTTTAGAGTTAGTCATTACACTATGCGTCTAGAGTATCAACATCTTTGGGATTCTCTAGTCATCAACCAAATTTTGGGTCTTACAAGGTTCTAAAGCCTAAGCTCCATTTTCACAAGTATACCATGAAATTGTTGGCCAAATCCATGTTATCATCATCTACAAGATTTCTCGAGGAGAGAATGTAGTAGACGCAGCCAAGCTTGCCAAAGAGTTGGCATGTCCAGAACATGATTCCATTCCAATAAGGGTCCAAAATAGATAAGTCTTATCCTTTATTGATGCTGAACTGATCGAGAGATTCTCTCTTGAAGGGGGCGAGTTGCCATTGCCAAAAAGGTTGAGGAGTCAGACTGGGGAAACCATTCATGGATTATCTACATAATAGCAAACTACCTCAAGAGAAATCACTAGCACACCAGGGGAAGTAGAGAGCCCTTTCTTATGCTCTCATGGATGGCACCTTGTATCGATGGTCCTTTGATCATATATGGTTATGTTTTCTAGACAAACATGAAGCTCGAGGATCGCGGACCGAGGTACACCAGTTTATGTGAAGCAATCCGTCAAGATGAAAGCTAAGATCAAGAGACTAGGATACTACTGGCCTTCGATGATCACAGACTACATGGAGACATGCCACTAATGTCAAGTACACGGTGTGGTCCTACATCAACCACACAACATTCTACATCCTACATTGGCCTCATGGCCATTTGAATGTTGGGGTACTAACATTATGGGTTTGATCGATCCTCCTTCTTCCAAAGGTCATCAATTCATTCTAGCTGCTACTGACTACTTTCCACGTGAGCAGAGGCAATCCCACTCAAAGAGGTCATAGCTCAGCATGTGCTCCAGATTTTTAGGAACCATATCGTATATAGGTTCGACGTGCCTCGATGAATTATATACGTTAATGGTACTACATTCAAGAGCACTAAAATCAACATTTTGCTCGAAGACATATCATAGATTGAAAATACTCTACCATCTACTATCCAAGGGTGAATGGCTTAGTAGAAGCCTTCAACAAAACTCTCATCCAAATATTAAAGAAGACACTAGATGACAACAAACAATGATGACATGGATAGTTAGTTAAAGCCTTGTGGGTGTACCATACCACATACAGAACTCCAACTCAATCTACCCCTTTCCCCTTAGTGTATGGGTTCAAAGTTGTTCTACCATTAGAAGTCTAACTCCCATCACTAAGGATAGCCATATGTAGTAAACTCACAATGGAGCAGAATGCCAAGTTGCGTTGGAAGAGCTCAAAGGTTTAGAGGAGAGACGTCTACAAGCATGCCAGAATCTCAAGTTTTTATAGGAATTGTCTGACTACTTTGAGTTGAGATAAGTCCCGGGTCGTCAAGAGTTGCCCCAGTCGGGTTCAACTTTTATGCCACCAATGAGTTATTCAAGGCCATCTTTGCTTGAAAGATATAAGTCTATTACGCATTCTTTCCAGCACCATCATTGCAAATCGATGGGTAGCCCCAAGTCGGGCCCCCATTTGTTGAATAGTGACCATCACCGCTGGTTCCTTTATTTTGAGGATGAGTCCCCTGCTTTCTTCCTAACTTGACCATTGCAAATCTAAAAAGGCACCCCTTAGGTTGGTTAGTTCTACCTAACGGCTATCTTTTGGATTTGTAAACCCAAGATATCTAGGATAATATTAGCTCCTTCTTAGTAGATCCATCACACCCGTGGTTCATCTAAAATAAAATTTTAACTATTCTTGAGTTGATATGGGTCCACAATTTCACTCAAATAGTCACCCTAGGTTGATTGGTCTCAAAAGATCACCCCAAGTGTTGATCCCTACTTTGAAGATGACATAAGAATCCTCATCACACACCAAAAGGCAACCCATAGTCGGATAGTCCTACTTTGGTAGACTACCCTTTAGATTTGTAAATCGAGATTGTCGAGATATAGCTCTTCTCTTGTGAGTCCATGCACCACAAGGTCCACAACATAATACACCAAAATTAAATTAAATCAATATAAATCAAATTAATCATCGACTACTTTTGTTAAGGTAAGACCCCTCAGTGCTCATAGTAGTCACCCTAGGTCGATTGATCTATTGTGCCATCGACAGACCCCAACGACTTATCCCTACTTTGGAAGATGTAAGCTTATGCTTCCTAGTACCATCAAGACCAGATGCAACCCTTAGGAATATAATCCTACTGGGTAGACCCCTTTAGACTTGTAAATCAGATAGCCCGATGTAGCTCTTCTCGGGTCCATGACCTTAGGGTCCATAACATAACACAAAATTAAATTCAAATCAATTAAATCAAATTAATCAAATGACTACTCTTGAGTTGAGGTAAGACCCCCACTCCACCTCTAGGTAGTCCGATCCATCATATTAAGGTACCCCAACATCCCTACTTTGGAAGATAAGTCGCTATGCCATCTTCCTAATACAGCACACCGAATTAAACTAGTCGATAGTCCTACCATCCCCTTGACTTATAAATCTACCTGCCAGATCACTTTCATTGCTCAAATCTGGATGTTGTTGATCATTCCAAATCAGAGATATGTCTTGTTACCACACCCTATGGGGTCCTTGTTGACCTCAAGTGAGCACTTAACCCTCTTCTAGACTTAGGACTCTTCTGACACTAAGAACTCCTTAGTCAAAATAGTTCTAGTGATTAGGTGAACACTTAACCTAAGCCTAGAGACTTAGTATTAATCATAAGATTAGGTTATACCTTAGGCTTAAGGAAATTATTATCCCAATCTAGACACGCTTTCAAATCAAGCCCAGATTCAATTCTCAAACCAAATTCAAATTCAACTAAATTCCAAATCACAATGACTCAAAATCCTAAGACCCTTCCTATATGAACCACATTCATAAGCTTTGCCAAAACCTTATCAAATCAAACTCAATTTATCTTTATAAATATTATTCCTTCATTTATATTCACAAATATAAATGAAATCCAAACTCAATCCAAACCCTTTAAGCCAATTCTTTGGACTTAGCCCTATCAAGATCAAGTCAAAACCAATGAATTTTCTCTGAGTCAATCATTCATTCAATTATCTACCCAAATATAAATGAAACCTACAATCATCAAATCAAATCAAAACCAACCCAAACCCATAAATTTTGACTAATGAGCCAAAATCCTTAGACTCCAAATTGATAGCTGAATTTATATTTCACCCAGGCTCATATATAAGTTCAACTAAACTCAATCAAACTAAAACCAAACCAATAGACCCACTTAGGTCAATTTGAGCCAACTCCAATCCAACCCAAATTGGATTAAACCAAGCTCACCAAAACCTTCCACCCATGATTGTTGATCACCCTAGAATGATCAATAATCAATGGGTCAAACCAAGTCAAGTTAGTCATTTGACCAAGTCAACCCTAGCCCAAATAAATAAAACTAGCCAAAAAATCCTACACCAAATTGATTGAAACCAATGATTTGAATCAACCCAAAATCAATATTTAAATATGACTTGACCAGAAAGTCAAACCAAGACCAATTGTCCATTTGATCCAAATTGACCTAAATTATTTTAAAGGACCAAATCTCAAATCATGATCTAACCCAAATTGATTACAACCAATGGCTCAAGTGCATTCCAAATTGATTATTGAACTTGACCAAAACCATAATTAAACCCAATTTGATCAATCTTGGTCAACTTGACTCACCTAGCCCAAATTGGCCTAAAGGGTCAATTTGGCCTAAACTAAATTAAATCAAATTAATTCAAACCAAAGATCACATTCATCTTCTTGAACATGAATCATAACTAAGCTAATTTTGGTCAACTTGACCCAATATGACCCATATGACCCAAATTAAGCCAAATCTGAAACCAAGCAATGACCCATTGATGAAACTGACCCAAAACCCATTTGGAATAGCCAAAAATCAACCCATCATTTAAATCCTCATGGATCTTCCACATAGATTCCATCCAACCTCATTTAATTATCCCCATCACATGCACTTAAATTCTCCCCAACATTTGCATTGAATAGACATCATATGGCAAGAGAGGACTTTGGAGCAAAAATCCAAAGTCCTCAATCAATCCATCTTCCACCCTAACCACCTAAGCAAGATGGCAATCAATTTGGAGCAAAAAAAGTTCAAAAAAGAATGGATTTTCGGCCATTATAAAGATGGGGAAATTTTAAATCTCTTATTCCTACACCATTCAGCCCCTAAAGCTCCCTAAAAAAAAGGAACCCATCCCCACCTCTTTGAGCCATTTTTGAGCTTAAAACACAAATAATTTATTCATGAGGAAACAAATATCATAGAAGATGGATTTCTCAAGGAGGAAAGGGTTAAAGATCATTCCAAAGATTCCTCACATACCTAGAGTTCTGATCTTCACCAACACCAAAACCATGAGCTAAATTTTGCCAAATTTATGGCCTTAGATTTCGGATTTTGTGTTAATTTTCTTGCAATTTTGGAATTTCCCTAGATAATTTTGCATTTTACTTTAAATCATCTCAATAAAAAATTAGATTTTTTTTGAAATGCCAAAATGAGTCCATTTGGAGAAAAAACCCTATTTTTCAAAAAGTCAATCGTACTATAAATCCGATCTAGTCCCAAGGATCGGATGGTTTGATCACACATGGATCGATTCGGACGATGATAAGATCGACCTCAATGCATGGTTTAACCATCGATGGCTCGACCATCAACCCTCTAATGCTCATCTAGATCACCGATCGACCGGGGATCACTATAAACTCTCTAGACCGCTGATTGGTCTTTCCTCGATGGTCGACAAGCCGCAATTTTATTTAAAAAATTAATTTAAATTACCTAAATCTTCAAAAAATGATACAAAATAAAATACTTAACCAAACATTTCAAACAAAGGTTCATTGGATTTGTCTTCCAGAGAAATCCAACAAAGTCAAAATTCAAATTTATCTAAGTATTTTGAGTTTAATTTGAGTTTTAGTGAAAATAAAATTTCATTAATTAAACCAAAAATATATGTCGATTAAGTTGAAATTTTTAGAGATTGAAATTAAAGTTAAAACACAGCTATAATAGAAATTTCAAGTGAAAAAGACTTATAGATAGGGAGAAATTAAATTTTAAAGTTTAGATTGCCCATTTTAATAAAATAAATCAAATAAAAATTCAGATATTTAGAAAATATTCGAAAATGGCTTAAATCACTTCAATTGACATCTAGGACTCTTACAAAAATAATGTGATCTTTTGAATCCTAATGAACTCCAAACAAAACACTTAAGAGTAGTTTAATCAATTAAGAGTTAATTAAAACACAATCTAAAAATAATTTAAATATATAAATAAAAATGAAGTAGCACCTAAGCAATCATTAATCAAATCTCCAATCAAGAAAATATCATTCTTAGAGAAAATTAAATTAAGTATGATTAAACCTATTTAAATCAATAAAACTCAATTAAATGATTAAATCTTAAATCAAACTTAAAATTCAACAAATCTAGAAAGCTTTAACATGGGTTAAACTAGTATAACTAAACCTACACTAAGCATGGAGTCTTAATCATATGAAACTCCTTAATGAATATAAATAAATTGAAACTAATTAATCATTAAATAAACTAAAAATCAGTTTGATTAACAAACCAAGTCAACATAATCATTTGATATTAATCAAATTAAACCAAATAAAGTTAAAGTAAACTTAATTAACATATGATTAAATCACATCCATTTGGAATAAGATAATTAATTAACCATTAAATATTTCAACCTAAGAACTAAATCAAACGTGTTAATGAAATCAAACAAACATAATAAATGAATCAAATCAAATAAAACTCTAATCATAAATAATTAAACTTAATTGAAATGAAATAAACAATTAATTCACTTAGTGGCAATGATGGTAATAACAATAATCCTTTAATCAAACAATGATGGAAATTAAGTCATTAAACTCTAATTAAACAAACCCTTAATTAATCTAATGATTTAAAAATTTAATTACACTTAATCAAACTTAATTAATTAAACATCTAATTAATGCAAACTTAATGAATTAATCCATCATCTTAATTAATCAAATTAATTTAAATAAGTTACATTAAAGCTAACTCTAAAATTAAGCTTAAATCAAACCACTAATTAAATTTAACAATTAATCACACCTCAAGTAAGCTAATTAAGTTAATCAAATTAATCATATTAAACCTAAGCTTAATCAAACATAATCAAAATGAAATTAAATACTAATCAAAACCCAAATTAAACCTAAATCATTAAGTCATTAATTACATTAAGAATAAAATAAATCTTTATTTAATAATTAACTTAAACACACTCCTTAATTAAACTAATTACCCTTAAGCTAATCCAATTGAATAAACACCAATGCAAACTTAATAAATTAATCCACCATCTTAATAAATCAAATTTACTTTATAAATCATATTAAAATTAATTGAAATCAAACACTTAATTAATCTAATTAATCACACATCTTAAGTAAACTAATTAAAGTCAATCAAAATAATCATATTAAACTTAAATTTAATCAAACATAATTGCAATTAAATACCAATAAATTCTTAATTTAAACTTAAATCATTAAGTCATTAATTACATCATTAACCTAAACAAATGAAATCAAAAAAAATTAACAAATCTTTACTTAATTTAATAATTGATCACACCTCTTAAATAAGCTAATTAAGTTAATCAAATTAATCATATTAAACTTAAGCTTAATTTAACATAAATTTGAACATAATCAAAATGAAATTAAATGTCAATCAAATCCTAAATAAGTCATTAATTACATCATCAACCTAAACAAATATGAAACTAAATTAAAAATTAAACAAACCCATATTTAATTTAATAATTAAGCTAAACACACTTAATTAAACTAATAAACACATTGAACCTAAGCAAACCCATAGACTAATAAAGCTAATCAAATAAAATTAAATCAAATTAAATTAAATTAAGAAAGACTCTCATCAATTTAATATGCAATCAAATCAAATCTCATTCAACCAACTTAAATAAGATAAACTAATTAACTATCCAATGTATGAAATCAAAATGCAAACCAAACTTTGATAAATATGACAATTGGATGAGATTAAAAAAATAAAATCCTAATTACAAGGAATCCAACTTAATTAAAATCAAAATAAAATCTTAATTAATCTAATATGATCAAACTACAAATGAATGAACCATAATCAAATAAAAATAAACATAAGTTAAGTCACATAACTATAATAAAAAAAAAGAATTAGATATTAATTTAAAAGGATATTGAATTATCAAGATTTAATTAAACCAAAACATTTAATCTAAAATAAATCATGAATTTAAACAAACTTAAACTTCATTAGAGATCAAGGATATTGAATTATCAAGATTTAATTAAATTAAAACATATAATCTAAAATTAATTAATCTAAAACACATGAATTTAAACAAACTTAAACTTCATTAGATATTAAGGATATTGAATTATCAAGATGTAATTAAATCAACACATTTAATCCAAAATTAATCAATTAAATACATGAAGCTTAAACAAACTCAAAATTCTAAATCTAAATCAAATAAATCAAATCAAATGAATTATACAAATTCAAATGGACTAATTAAGATACATAAGGACCTTAGCTAGACTCTTTAGAGTTAGATGTAGAATAGGATGAGTTCTACAAATGGAATTCATTCTACTCTTCATTCTTGAAAACTTAAACATCACTCTAACCAAGTGAAATAAAATAAATAATAAATTATTAAATCATCTAAATTGAAATCACCCAAAGGTAAAATTTAAATAAAATTTAAACTCCAAATTGAAACTTAAACTAAAGAAGTCTAGTAAAGTCTTGCCACACAAGCATTAAGCACACACATTAAAATACTAAGTCACCACTTCTAGTGCTAAGTTAGGGGTATGTATGATGTTGTATTTTATTTTGTGATGTAATATTTTAGACTGATGTTAGGTGTATGTTTCATAGATGATGTAATATTAGCCTAATCATATTTTTTATGCTTAAGGACGTAATAAAAATATAAATGTTTTTATTAAAGTTGCTTAACCCCTAAGCAACCCATGTTAGACAGTTTGGTTACCCATGTGGGTGCTAAGTCCAAATTATTCATATAACTCGCTATTTGTATGGTGTATTTAGCTAACATTTATTTTGCAAGTGTAGCTAGATTTATTTTTCTATTTTTAATGTAATTTTGCATTAGAATTAGGATTAGTGTTATGGTGGCTACAATTTAGTCCCAGTGCCCTGGATGCCTTTGGAGCAAATCAAATCAAAAGAAAGAGAAGGAAGAAATGAAGAAAAGAAGACCCCATAGTATTATTTTTTTTTTGTAATTGTATAAGGTAGAGCTACACCCTTTTTTTTCTCTTTTGGGTATAGAGAAACCCGACGACCGACCTTTTATTCTTTTATGTAGTCTATAAAATTATTTGATGTTGTGTTTAGATTGATTAGAATGACATGCTTTTCATAGTTTTTTCATGTCGAGCGTTTGAATGTGTGTGGATGATAGGATTTAGGATGAAATTAATTTCTACCAATTAACAACTCATAATTAAAAATTTAAAATAACTCATAACTCACCATAAAGCCTAAATTAAATCAAGATGATAAAATTTTAGCAACCCCTTATTTGGATGAATGAATGTGTAATATCATGCATGTTATATTCTTCCACTCTTGTTAAGAGGGCTTCCATCTTTGAAAGAATGAAACGAAGCCTTTGATGGATGAACATTTCTCTCTTGATTTGGCCCATAATCAAGTTCTCATGCATTTAGGCATACAAAATTCCATAATGTCAAACAAAAGTCAAGAATTGAATAAATTTCTAAAATTTACATTAGATTAAGTCATGGATTCATACAACTTATGCTCTAGTCTCTTAGGGGAGTAGTTTAAGGACTTAGTTTCTCTAAAATAAATTCATCTTTCCATCTTGCAAAGCATAAGACTTTCTACATGAATTTAAAGTGTAGGAAGAGTTTGTTAATTTGTGACTCCGGTAATAAGTCCAAATCATGGTTTATTCTCTCTTATGGAGATATACCATATACCCATTTTTTTTCTTAGATTTTTGGTCATGCTTTCATCCTGAAAGCTTCCTAGATTTAGGATCTAAGGTTGTTATTTCCCTTTTAATACAAGCATAAATCCCCACCTCTTAGGCATTTCCACTTATGTTGTGGAATTATAAGTCTTAGAATCAAATAAAATGTCAATCAAATAATTAACTTACTTCAATTTCAAAATAAAACCCAACTATAGGGTAGATTGGAATGCTCACTAGGCTTAGTATCATGAGCATTTCTACTTTCACCCTTTGGATTCCAAAATAAGTCTTCTCCTCTATCTCATTTGATTTTCTAAAATAGCCAATAAACATAGTCTTAACTTGAAATCTTTGGAGACTCTATCTACTTTTGAGAGTATTCTTAAAGAATTCACATTCCTTAGATGTAATTAACTATGGGGCATGCCTAACTTAAAGAACCACCTTAAAATAAATCCTACTTTACTTTTCATGTAAAGTAGGGAAAGATCTCTAGTATATTCAAAGACCCATCTTGCCTTAGGAGTCATTATTAGGTGATTAGGTCCATTATAGGGTGGTGATTTCTATCTTTTGAGATAGTGCATCATTCCTTAATGTCATACTCGATCACTTCAATAAGTACCCCCTAAGATTTGCGTGGTGTACCATATCTCAAAAATAAACACCACATAAGGACTATCAATTGATTGGTTTATGTTTTGAAGATGAAATAGATTGATCAAAAGGGAGTTATTATCAAAATGGAAGATAAGTAGAAATGCTTGTGATGCTAGAAACATAGCATCTCAAACTTTCTATTGGGCTTTACATTTTGGAAATTGATTTAGTTTGTTTGAGTTGCATTTTTCATTAGAATTTTAGGACTTAAGATTCCTAACACAAGATTAAAATACCTAGGAGGTGAGGTGCTTATGACCCACAAAGGGAGAAGTAAGAAGCTAAATCTTGGTAGCTTTGGTGAGATAAGCACAATAAATCTAAGAGAAAAATGGGAAATCAATTTGCCTCCACATGAGAGGACAAACCACCCATAGCTTGAACTTACAACTAGGGGTGGCCTAACTCCTCTATGATTTTAAATACTTGTAAGCAAGTCTTTATGCTTATGCAAGAATAAATTTAATTATTATTTAGAAAGAGACTATGTCCTTAAACTCACTCTAAAGAGACTAGATTAGGTAAATGGACATGCTTCAATTGACCTAAATCTAATGCATCTCAAATTTAATTTTATTTCCATTTTGGACAATTATTTTGACTGTTAATAGAATTTTATGACTAATGCATGAGAAATTATATTATTGGCCAAAATCAACTTAGAAGGTAGGAGGTGAGTTTCCACCATGGTTTAAAGGTCAAGGTTCTCACGGCAAATGTGGAAGCCCTCCAATCAAGAGTGAAATAGGATGCATTTGTGCATGATATTATAAAGAAATGCTCATCCAATTAAGGGTTTGATAATTCTTTTATCTTGATATTAATCCTAAGCTTTAGGTGAGGTAATGAGTTATTTAATTTTATTTTGAGTAGTTAAGTTGGGTAAAAAATTTATTTTTCCCTAAAGAGCCTAATCCACATCTAGGTTATTCATAAAGCAAAGAAGAAACTTGGAAAAGCATGTCACTTAATGCAAAAGCTAAATAAATCATCAAACAATATATAAAAATTTAATGCATAAAAAGAATAAATGGGTTTGGTGCACCACCAAACCCAAAAAATATCAAATATGGGTGAGCAGCTCTACCATTATACAACTTGATTACAAATGAATTGAATTACAATTTAAGCAAAGGAATTCATTGATATGGGGGTCTTCAAGCTTTATTCTTCTTTATTCTTTCTTCTTTCTTTCTTATTCTTCTTTCTTCTTCTTCTTTTGGTTTCTCCTTTCGATGGTTGGAAAGTTGATGCTCCAAGGCTTCACATAGTGCATAAGATGGGATCTTATGACCAATGCTCATCCTAATCCCCATAACAAATCATTCCAAAATCCTAAATATACAAATTTTTACATGAAAAGGAAAAGGTAAATCTAACTAACACCTACAAAATAAAGGTTAGTTAAATCACACAATAAATCCCAAGCATGTATATTGGACTTATCACCCACACATGGGTGACTAAGTTCACTGCCTATGGATTATGCTTAGGGGTATAAGCACCAAGAAGCATTTATATTTTTATTTATAATATCACCCTTAAGCACAATCCTTTCGAAGAATAGTTAGACTAAGCACGTCTACCATTCATTCTATGAACATAAACCCTAACATTCAATCTAAACATTCATCACAAAACAAACATAACATCAAACCATACACCTAACCTAAAGCTAGAAGTGGTGACTTAGGCTAATGTGCATGATTTGAAGGTTTGTGTGGAATGCTTAGCTTATGACTTTAGGTTCAAGTTTTCTAAGTGTGAAGGACATGTTCAACTTAGAGGAGGGTTTCATTTAAGTTGTTTAAATATTTTGGTTTGGTTTTATTTCATGTTTTAATTTGGTTTGAGTGAAACTTACACTTAATTACTAAGTTATGAAGAGAGAGAAAGAGAAGAGAAGTTCCCTAATTCTTAAGTAATTTCAAAGGTAGGTTCATGTTTTAGTTTCATTTAATTGAATATTTTGATTACATCTTTTAATCAATCCTAAGTTTAAACAAACTCTAAACAAACCTATTCAAAAAGAAAGGCATTTTAAGATTAAATAAAATGAAACAAAATTCACATAATACACATTACTTCAATTCATTCCCAACATATATAACATGCATATGGATGGATCGAGCATATCTATATATGCAAATGAGAGTAGTTAACACACTTTATGATGCATGCTAAGTAATTCATTTAAGAAAATTTAGAAGTTGAATATGCATGATTTTTGTTAAGTAGAAAAGGTTTTCCTTATCCAAAATTTTACATGCATACATGAAAGTAAGAAAGGCATAAGTGAGTACAATGCCATTGTTAACCAGAGGTGTAAGGAACAAGACCTAGCCTTGTAACCTCATGGTTGTCCAGACTAATATATCTCTTTCCTTAAGTACAAACATGTATATAAAAGAAATGAAAAGGGGAAGGAATATGCAAAAGTTATTTAAGATTCCTTTTGTTTATGAAATTTATTCATGCAAGTATAGGCAATCCTTCTTAGATGATAGCATAGAGATGAATAGGGTATGAGATTAAGTAAGTGTTGGGTTCTTTCCAAATGAACCTTACATCATACTAACTCTATTCAAAACTATGCTAACATGAGGAAGAAATAGAGCCTATGCTTCATGCTTTATAATCCATCACATGGAAGCTTATAATTAAAATATATAACACACTTTTGATTTGATATTTAATTTATGAGTTTTGAAAATATTTTGGATTTAGTTGTGATAATAGCCACTCATATTTTACTTTAGCCAACACATGCACATTTGACATAAAGTAAACAATTTTTATTTTAAAATTTGAAACATGAAATTATGAATGCATGAATCATATGGCATACAACTTAACATGTTGGGAAAGATCCAGGAATGCATATGAACAAACTCACTTTACTTAAATCCTAAAACATTCTTAAGGAAGATGAAAATTTAGATTAAATCAAAGTGAATTTCAAAATGATTTTGTTTAGTTTGAAGTATGATTTAATTTTGAAAAGGTGAGATAAGTTTGATATTCCTAACCTATACCCACATGTATTTTGTAATTTTGTTTAATTTTTAGATAATTAAATCCATTTTTAAGCACTGATTAGGTTAAGATATGCATTAAGTGGCTTAATTAACTCATACCTACAACACCTTAGAAAAAAGTAATTAATGAGATGACATAAAACCCACAAGTAATTTAAATTTGCAATGCCCCTAATAATGAAAAGGCCTAAGAAATTTGGCTCACAATTAAAAGTTAATTAAGCTAAGGGGTTTAGCTTAAGTACTTTTAAAACACCCTTCACACTTATGAAAGGGTTTTAATTTCCTTAATTAGACTTAAGTTATTTAACATCTAAACATCTACCTAAGATAGATTAATTAAGTTCTAGAACTTTTTAGAATTTTTGAAAATTGTTTAAGGGGGTGATTAATGAGTTAACTCTTAATTAAGGGGATTAAGGAGAGAAAAAGGGGTTTAGGGAATAGCTTGGAAATGCCCCAAAATTATTCCATAAAACCCTACTCACTGGATCGACCCTAATCAAACTTAATCATAGGATAAATCCACTAATCACACCATAATTAAATTACATGAAAGGGTAATTAGGGAATGAAATAAAATTTTCCCAATTAAGCCCTCAATAAATCTCAAGGAATTAGAGTCATAGGTCATCCCCTAAAATGAATCCTAGAAGTTTGAGATCATTGATGACCTAATTAAAGAATAATTAGCTAATTAAGATTCCCAAAAAACCCAAATTTAGACTAAAGGGGAATTTAAAATCCATTAAAAATATTTTTGAGAATATTCTAGATGAAATTATCTTTCCGTAGCATTTTTCCTTATATTTTTTGAATTTTTTATGAAGGGTTATGAATTTTAGAAGTTATAGGGATTAATTAGAAATTAATTAGGTAAACAACTAATCCCCACTTAATCTCAGCTCATGGCATAGCATGGCGGTGGCCGGCGGCGATCACCATGAGCCACCCACTTAAACATCATATCAAGAAGGCGGTTGGCGGTGCACGCTTATACCCTTGGTCGTTCAATCAAAGATCAGACAGTTAAGGATTTACCCGCGGTTTAAAACAAATAAAATATTTCTAAAATGTGCCAAATAATCTTAGATGTCCATCTAAAATGTGCAAATGGATGGCGAGATGAGCCAAGTTCTTCACGAGGATTAATGGAGATATGATCCAAGGGAGATCGACCGATCTAGCATGGAATCATACAAGACTCAACCCACACCATCTAGGCATCATTACCAACCTTTCCAACAGTTGATTTCTCATGCAATGAAAATTCCTTTCAGAAAGGACTAACACCTATCAGCTAAGTGGTTGAAAAATTACATACCTCACCGGAGGTGATCACCGGCGCTTGAGCTCGATGAGGTAGCTTCGTCTAGTGGAGACGAAGCCCTGTTGAAAGTTTCAAGCCTTGGGGTTGAGTGGATCTTCCTATGGACCAACACCACTTGATCTCACTTGTGGCTTTGATCCAATTGAGGTGGGAACTCAAATGGAGTCTTGGGCAAGTTTGAATTAGTCTTTAGAAAGTGTGTAGAAGGAATTGGATTAAGATCAAGTGTAGAGGAAGTTGGAAATTGGATTGAGCTCCCATTTTGCACTATGCAAAATTGAGAATTAGAAATCAAATCCTCTCTAGAGACCTTGGGAATGCTCGAGGTGATTGCTAAGGGTTCTAGCTTGTCAGTGTGAGTGTAGTGAATTTTCTTTGAATTAGAGTATATCTAACCCTATGGCAATCGACCAACCTATTAGTTGTCATTTTGATCAAATTGACCATATGGAGTGGCGGTTTAGCATGCCAACCTCCCATGTGCATCAAATTGAGCTTAGGAGGGAGTTTGAAAATTGAATTTTTGTATATGGTCAGTTTGGTCTATGGGTCAAATGGGACCCAAACCCATTGGGTTGGGTGCACCACTCATCACTAAGTCCCCTTGAACTTTTAGGAAAGC